>CM053585.1:439363228-439392059 GCA_028646515.1 Pseudochirops corinnae
TGACTTTAGTGGGAAGTATCCTTGTGTGCGTTTTGAAGTTCTAGGATTGGTTTAGAGTCCTATTTTATGGGTATTTTGGGGTGGCTATGTGAGAGCTGCGATATGTTGCTGCTGCTACGCCGCCATCTTGGCTCCGCCCCGCTCGCCCGATTCTAATTTTTAAAAAATCATTTTCTTCAGTAAGCTTTTGTGCTTCCCTATCCATTTGGCCAAATCTGCTTTTTAAGAAGTTACTTTCAGCAGTGAATTTTTGTGCCCATTTTTTTTCCCTTTGAGGCTCTGCTTGTAACTGTTTTGACTTCACTGTCTCCTTATGAGTTTAAGTTTTAATCTTCTCTGTCACCGTAGTAGCTTTTTATGGTCAGGTTCTTTTCTTGTTGTTGTTTGCTCTTTTTTTCTCCACATTATTTCTTGATTTTGGACTTTATGTTAGAGGTGCCTCTGTTTCAAGCATGGGGGAAGGAGCACTGTATCAAGTTTCAGGTTTTTTTCTCACTGCGCTTTCAGAGCCAGTTCTTGGGGTTTGAAGGTTCAGTGATAGGGATAGATATAGTCACTGCTCTTCTGATATATACTCTGTTCCTTACATAGGAAAGGTCCCTGATCCCTTGAGATTACAAGCAATACTGTTCTTCAGGGTCCCTGCTTCCTTGTGACTAAAAGTGATACTACTCCTCAGGGCTCCTGTTTCCTCTTGACTGAAAGTGTCGCCCTCCACTTTTGAACCATGACCCAGAAATGTGCAAAAGCAATAGACTTGCCAAATAGTTGCCCCTCAATGGCCCCTTCTCCTTCTGGACGTAAAATACTCCTTTACCCTTGAACTGAGACTCAGAAATGGGACTAGACAATGGCATCGACAAACAGCATCTGGTCTTGTATCCACTGCTAGCATATTGATAGATGTAGTCTTTTTCTGACTACTTGACAGGTCATGTTACCATTTCTAGCTTGAGAACTCCTGAAGCTGCTGTTGCTTCTATTGTCATCGCCTAGTCCCACCACTGATGTTTCATCTACATGGGCTGTGGATCAGCCTCTTCTCTTCTTTCACAGATCTCTCTTTTGATATCCTAAGTTGTCTTGGGTTGGAAGAATGTTCCTCTAAGACCTTTTGTTGACTCTGCCACTCTAGAATACAATTTGAGAAATTATGTTAACGTTATTTGGAAAGGAATGTTGGGAAAGCTCTTCTGAGTACTTTATTTTCTCCACCATCTTGGCTCTACCCCTAGAAATCTCTATACATAAACTTATTATACTGAAAAGAATATCAAATGGCATAAAATAGTAAATCTAGAACTACTTAAGCATTATTTTAAATTAAACTTTGGAAAAAGGAAGGTTTCAGTTTTAAATAATAGCATTGACTGAAATACCTGACTTGGAATAAGCAAAGAAAAAGGCATCTCGAGAGCATACATTGTAGACATTACTTCCAGTTTACCCTGTATATATCTCGTATGTACACAGTTGTTTGCATGTTGTCTTCCCTGTTAGAATATAAACTCCTTGAGAGCAGGGAATATGCTTGCCTTTATTTGCATGTTCAGCTGTTTGAACAGTCCTTAGTTCATTGTAAGTAATCAATGTTTGTTGGCTTGTTCTCCTTGCCTGAAATGCTCTTTCCACACTTTTGTCCCTTCACGAGATCATATGTTGTAGAACTATAAGAGACTATCAGGTACATGGCATCCAACCTCCCCATTTTATAAATGAAGAAACTGAGACACAGGGATGTTAAGTAACTTTCCCAGGATCACATAGCTAGTAAGTTTCTGAGGCAGAATTTGAAGCCATTTCTTCCTGAAGTGAAATCCATTACTGCATCCACTGCACGAGGAGGCCTCTCTGATCATACCAGTCATTCCAGTGAGAGCTCAGGTCCTAGTTACTCATAACTTTCCATAGCTTCCTTTGATCTTCTTTTTCTTTGAATCCCTGGGATACTTACTTCATTTATCACACAAATTTAATGTTTAATTACATAGTCATATTGTTCTGTACCAGAGCTCATTAAAACAGCAATCATGTGTTTTTGTAAATCTAATTTTATCTTATTTTCAGCTCCAAATTCTATCTCTCCCACCTCCCCCTGCTCAGTTGACAAAACAAGACAAAGAAAACCCTTTATAAATATCTTTAATCAAACAAAATAAATAGCCAGGTTCCCCCTCCCCTACCTCAGTGGTCTATGCCTCATTCTGCTCTCTGAGGCCATCAACTCTTTCTGTAGACTGGTAGCATGTTTCATCACGAATCCTCTAGAATTGTTGCTGGTCATTGTTTTCATCAAAGTTCCTAAGTCTTTCAAAGTTGTCTTTCCATTATGGTCATTACTGTTTAAGTTGTTTTTCTAGTTCTTACTTTGCTTTGGGGTTTCATTCAAGTTTTCACAGGCCTCTCTGAAGCCAGTCACTTTATCCTTTCTTCTAGCACAATAGTATTTTGTCACATCCATATACCATAACTCCATCAGCCGTTTCTCAAATGATTAGCAGCTCCTCTGTTTCTATTTCTTTGCCACTATGGTAAGAGCTGCTATAAATACATAATTTGCTTTTTCTTTGATCTCTTTGAAGTATTGATTTTGTAGCAATATCTCTAGGTGGAAAGATATGTGCAGTTTAAGGACTTTTTGGACATGGATCATGTATTATACTCCATTTGTCTCAGTGCCTCCCTTTGTTGAGAACATAGATTTAGAGTAAAAGTCACAAGAATTTCCTGTTAATCACAAGAATCATTAAGAATTTCAGAGGTAAAGAAACTGAGTCTTAGAGATGTCAAGTGGTTTAAGATCATATAGTTGTTTTTTTTAAAGGCGGCTCAAAGTTTATTAATTTCAGTTGAGTAAAAAGTAAACACGTTACTGAGGCTGCTGAAAAGCACACAGGTGATTCAGACAGTAAAAAAACAAACAGCAGTTGTTTCTTTTACTTGTTTTTTGGTGTTTTGGTTTTGTTTTCCTTAAACACACACACACACACACACACACACACACACACACACATGCGCACACACACACCCCACAACTACTTCTATACTTAAGCAGCCTATCTATTCTAAAGGAATAGGAAGGAGAGGGAAGGGAGGAAGGAGAAATGGGCTCTGATGCCCAGCATACTTCAGAAGCTGGGGAGCAGCGAGGAGGGTGCTGCTGCTCATGCAGAAGGTCCAGTGCTGGTCTTGCTGGGCTCACTGACATGTCGCTTCCTAATGGCCTTCTGAGCCAGGTCACAGGTGATTGTGCCATGAGCAACCTGGAAAGTTCCTGAGTGCTCTGGGCATTCCAATACAGTGTCGTGAATGGATGACACGACTTGCTGAAGAAGAAGCTTGCCCAACAGTGGCCTGGATCTGATTTGGGAAGACCAGGATGGTGGGGGATCACTTCCCCAAAGTACACTTCCACAGGAGCTGTTGCTGGAAGTGGAACCCAGATGCCTTCGGTAGTAGTCATGGGTTACTACAAGTGAACTGCTGGACAGGATTGCTGCCATATTGCTTGTTCTTCTTATGATGTAAACCTTAGTGGCAGCTCCCAAGCAGCCCTTGTCAGGCAGTGGGCTAGGGCGGAAGATCACTGGTGACCTGGCTCATGAGAAGGGGGCGCTGGGCCACAGAGCCCATTTGTAATTGGAGGATACTCCACGGCAATGAAAATGTGAGAGTTCTTTGGGTTTTCAGGTCATATAGTTCTCGATTAATTAATGGCAACTGCAGACCCAGTTCCACCTCTCTAATAACACAATAGGGAGGTTGAATTTCCCAATCTATAAAAAATAATCAAAATGCCAAGAATTTCAAACTAATTAGATTAGATGGGTAAATATAGAATTATAATGTAGTAAAGTTGAAACTTTCAGCTTTAATACTTTTATCTCTCTGATTTGTAACTTTTCCAAAAATAGAATTTTTTATAATTGAAGTCCAAAGTGTATATCAGTGTAATTGATATTATTATTCTTTGCTTTAATGAGAAAATCTATGCTTAATTAGATCTTGTCTTTCTTTTCTTCACTTCTTTCTTTTCCATTTTCATTCTTTCCTCCCTCTCTAGATTCCTTAAACTCCTTCACACCCCTAAGAGAACTAATCAAAATTACATCTGATCAATTTTGCCTTATGTCTACAAGAAAAATTTCCATATTGATTTCAGTAAAAATCTTACACAGTAAAGACTTCTCTGGGTTCTTCATAGAGGACCATGGAAGAATCTGCATTCTGTGCAACACTTGACTACCCAAATCTTCTAAGGATAGGGTACACTGAAATGAAACACAGCTGCCTTGATGTTTTGAAAGAATGTTGAAAGGAAGAAACTGTGCAATCAGATTTAAAAAAAAAAACCCTCCCCCTTCAAAAGACAATAATTTGTAAATGCCTAATTGGGACTGAGAATGTCAATTGGATGAAGCATCTGTGCAGTTATAATTTATGCCAAACTGGAGGACAGCATGAACAAGGTCCCACTGACCTAACCAGCATATTAAATGATCTAAAATACAGTTATTGAAACCAGCATGAAGCAGCAAAGGCACTCTTAAAATATCATCGTTGATGTTTGAATTATTTCATTGATTTCAAGAGAAACCTCACACCTGAGAATTTGGCCAACTGATTTTTAGCCACACTGCCACATTAGTGAATTTTTAGTAACGTGATCTTGTTACTGAGAAAAAAGTTCAAACTCATTGACATCCAGCATTCTTTTCTTAGTCACTTCAGATGAAAACAATCTCCCTCACACTAAGAATGTCAACTCTTAGAATAAGAGAATTCAGTCTTACTAATGAATAATTACAAAATAAAAATGATTCTGAGGACGTCATTTTCATTCAAGCTAGGCAGATGCTATTCTAAGGGAAACTAAGAAATTGGGATGTGAAATGGGAAGTAAGAATTCAGATTCTGAACTCTGGTCTAGAGGTTTTAAAACAGCTTCTTGTTCAAGCAGCTCCTGAGAAATCAATTACTCAACAAATATGTCCATTGATCCTGATGCTAGGCACAGAATGAAACAAAACATAGCCCTTCTCTTTAAGGAATGGGAATCTAAGTTAAGGCAAAATGGGCCATTTGATAAAATCTCAATTCTCTTAAGTTTTCTAATACCGTATTTTTAGATCGGCACTTCCTCTTTAAAGTGTACAAAACCTAAAATCATTCATTTATACGTTTATACTCATTCGTTTTGCAAGTATTTTTTGATTGTGCTGCATGATGTTGCACATTAAATTCTGGATTTTGGAATCAGGATGACCTGGGTTTGAATATCCCCTCAGACCAGCATTATGTCCCTGGGCAAATCACTTGACTTTCCTCAGTTTCTTCATCTGTAAAAGTGAGGATAGTAACAGCTGAGGATCAAATAAGACTGTGTATGTAAAATGTGTTGATCTTAAAATGCAATCTAAATATCAGATATTTTTATTATATTATGGGACTATGGGGCATACAAAAGTGAATGGCATAGTCCCTGTCTTTGAGTAGCTGGTGTGGAAAGAAGTAAAGGAGGGAAAACAGGTTAGAAAGATTCCTTTCAGTTTAGGATGATAAGAGAAGGCTTCGTGAAGGAGATGGTATATAGGTTAAGCCTTAAATTGTGGATAGGATTTCAAGAGGTGGAGACTGAGGAAAAGGCATTAAAGGAAGAGGGAATGGTAGGAATAATGACAGGGAGTTAGGGACAGGCATGTTTAGGATGCAGTGAGTAGGAGCATTTAAGGCAGTGGTTCTCAACCTTCCTAATGCTGTGACCCTTTAATACTCATATGTGGACATATCTGCATGTGGGCAGACACGCTGGAGATGGATAGAAGAGCGGTGTCTTGGTTCCTAAGATCATCAGAAATATGTGTTTTCTGATGGTCTTAGGTGACCCCTGTGAAAGGGGCATTTGACCCCAAAAGGGATCATGACCCACAGGTTGAGAACCATTGCTTTAAGAGAGGAGGTGGGAAAATATGGGTGGGGCCACGTTGTGGAGGACTCTAATGTCAGGCAATGAATTTTGTACTTTATTATATAGGCAATTGGGATGCTCTAGTCATGGCAGCAATAAAGGAAAGTGATTTTGGCTGTAGAATTTTGAACCAAAGGAAATGGATTTTGATGATACAGATTTAGAGAGCTGGAAGGGATCCCAAAGGCTATCAAATCAACCCTCTCATTTTACAGATGAATCAGCCTAGGCACACAGAGATTAGGTGATTTGCCCAGACACTTATAAGAATTATGTGGCCCTGAGAAAATCAGTTTAGCTCCTCTGCTATTCAGTTCCTCAGCTGTAAAATGATGGGTTTGGACTTTTGGGGGCCCTGGAGTCCCTTCCAGCTTCAAAGCTATGATTCCATGATCTTTTGAGACTAGAGATAGGTACGTAGCCTGCCTTTTTTTTTTTAACTGTACTCTGGGGTTTCTGGGGTTAACTGGCCTTCATTTGCAGTATTTTGAAAATAAATGTGCCTCAGTTGTCTCCTGGAACACTTCTGAGATCACCTGGAACTCCATTTAAAGTATGCTACCGGACTGTTCCAATAACACACATTGTAGAAATAAAACATCTATTTGTAATTAGAATAGCAAAGGAAAAGATGATATACGTAGAGATGGAAGGCATTTTTAAAGGCTATCTAGTTCGCCGACTTCATTTTATACAAGAGGTAGCTAAAGAAAGACCAGAGTGTGTGCAAACAACTCACCCAAGGTGACACAGGGAATGAATGGGCAGGGTGAGACTTGAGTCCAGGTGCTCTACCATCCTGTGCGCTGTTATTTACGCTAAAGCTTATGAGCAAAGGATCTCTGGGGACTTAAGGGAAGCAAAGAGTAGAAGGAGAAAAAAGCTGTGGGAACAGAATCCTTGGGAAGATATCCCATATTTTGAACAGAGAAAGGATCTCCTCTGGGCCCAGGAAGGGAGAGGAAGATGAAGGCATGCAGCATCTCTTGTCTAATTTTTGAACCATCCAGTAACTAGATATCTCAGTCACAGCAGGATATTATCTGGCTCTATCAGCTCCCTCAGTTTATTCTCACCCTGTCAGCAAGGAGGTCTCATGGATTTTGGCTTTCCTCATCTTTCCCAGGGTGCTGTCATGAATGTTTCCTGTATGGACATCTCTGTCCTTGGCAGTCTCTCACTCTGTGTTTGCACCCAGGGTTCACACATAATGAGGGAAGAAGTCAGGGAGACCTGTCCTTATCACAGGTATTTACAGAAAGTAAAAAGGAAAGGATAGTTTTAGAGAAGAAGAGGTAGAATTTGGTAGTTAATAGGATCATTGATTTTTGCCTTAGATGAGACCTTGGAGTTAAATTTAGTCCAACATCATAGATTTGGGAGTTGGAAGGTACCTTGATGGCCATGTAGTCCTTATGAAAGGAACTTGTGTGGAGATAAGAAAAGAGAAGCATCTAGGGGAGACAGTGTGATTCAGGGGGAAATGGGAAGAATTGGAGTCAGAGGACCAGGAATGGAGAGAGTTCTAGACGCTGAGGTTGGAAGACATGGATTCTGATTCTGCCCCAGATGCCTACTAGCTCTCATGCTGGGCAAGTCCTTTAACCTCTCATAACCTAAGTTCCATAAGTGTTAAATGATGGGGCCTGGCATAAGTGGCCTCCAAAGCCTTTTCCAGTTCCCAGGCTATGATACTATAAAATTAAAACTGTGTGATTGTGCTACAGCTGAGATGATCATGCCCTCAATTCTTCTCACCTCGGGGGAGGAGTTGGGGATTCCAACTTCATTCTGTAAGGAGGTAGAGTAAGTTATCCACCTACTGGGGCCTCATAAAATAGAGCCTGTGAAAATGAAGAAAACGGATCCTCTTTTTTTGCATCAATTCACTTGCTGGGATTCTCCCTTAAGTTAATCTCTCCCCTTTGTAAGAAGACTGGAGGTGGCTGGGCTTCTCAAATGAAGGTTCTTGGAAGTATGGCTACTCTTTTTTGTCTACCTTGCCAAGACTTAACTGGTATCATCATAGAAGAAATTGGCTCTCTGATTGAGCAGTTTCTGGATAGGTACTCACTGATGGGAGAGGCAAAAGACCCCTTCTCAGCTTCAGGCATTATTGCTGTGGGAATCAGAGGAATGTATTTTGTAATTCATGCAAGCTTGGCTGCAAGAACCTACTGAAGAGGAAAGGGGAAGGGGAAAGCCTTTCACTAGAACATAGAGGGCCTCTCAGAGAAGTTGCACCACAGTTAGATAATCCTTCAATTCTTTTCTCAAAATGTTTGCAGCTCTCCCTTACTGAAGAAGTGATGTAATAGTAAGCAAAATCATTTCATTTCAATGTGTACTCTTTGAATGATTAAATTGTAAACACTCACTCACATACCAGTATAAAATTTTGTATCATGCCAAGTCTTGATTTATTGTGTCCCTGGGAAAGTAGTCCATACCATGAAAAAAAAAGACAGACAAATTGGATCTCATATGTATTCTAGGTAAGACTAGAAGACTAAATAAGAGGATGGAAGTTTTTACCACCAACTCATTTCTACTTTAACTCAGTGATCCCATCTGTAAATAGAGACAGGGACTAGACCTATAATTTCATTGGCTTAGGGGATCTCCAAAGTGAGGAAATTCCCTCTACTGGTGCAGGTGAGCATCTTTGTTAGAGGCAGACATAAGAGTTAGATGTTGGGACAAAATGATGCTCTGGCAAGTTAGTGAATGGCTAACAAAAGGTATTTCTCAAAGATATAGTAGTCCATAGGTTTTCTGGATGTGGCCTGTTTCATCTCCATATGGAAACATACCTGGTTATCTGGGCAGATTGTGGTAAAGAATATTATATCTCCCGAGGTGGTCAGAAATCCGCCACGTCAACAGAACAGAGTTCACGTGGCAAGGACTTTTCATACTTGGGTGAGCAGGCGGCATCCCAGGGAAGCTAGAGCCAATCAGGTGCCAAGCAGAGTTTTGTTTTCTATCTCGATTAGCCATTTCTGTAGCTATTCCCCTTTGCTAAGAGGAAGAAGGAAGAGCCTGTGTCTACCCCACATTGGGGGTCAGGGGGAAGGACCTCAGGGAAACAAGGTCAGTCAGGACCTGGGACCACTTAATGCATGAAGAAGGACTCAGATTGTGAGGAAACACTGGTAGATATTAGTCCTTTCACAACCTCACTTGAAATGTGTAATCTTAGAAAGTTGTCTCAGGAGTACGAGTGCCTTTTACAGGATCACACAGCCTAGTACGCGTCCAAGGTAGGACCTAAACCCAGATCTTCTGGGCTTTGCTTGTAGCTCTCTGGCCCTTCTGCCAGACTGCATTTCTCCCTTCTGTAAAATGATAATGGTATTTACCTTGCAGAAATATGACCAAGATTAATGAGGTGATTGTTATTAATCAGTCATTTGATCAATCAGCAATTGACAAACCTCCCCTGATACATTCTTTGTCCATCACAAGTCTTCCCACCTGAAATGCCCTCCCTAATTCTGCCACATTGCTGAATCTATCCACCTTTAAATCAGGGCAGAGTCTCCTCTGCTCCTCTGCTCACAATGATAGCTATCTCCTCGGAATTCGCAGAATTCTTCTGTTTTTCTCATTTTGATGATTAATCATGTCCTGTTCCCCTGTGACAACTGTTATATTGTTGTCTTGTTTTTTTAATCTATTCCTCTGATTTTTATCAATGTAGGGAGAGACCATTAAGGAGATTCTCTCAATTAATTCACATCAGCAGTTGTTCAGTTTGTAGTTTTAGAGAGCTGCCTGAAGCATGCAGAGGTTAATGTGACTTATACAAAGCCACAAAGCCAGGATATGTCAGATGTGGGACCTGGACTGGCTCCGTCCGAAGCCAGCTGCCTATCCACTGTACCTCTATTGTTATATTTCTTGTTAACCATTATTTTTTTTATGTATATAGGGCTCTCTTCCCAACTAGTTTGTTAGGTCATTAAGCAACAGAAGTATAGTCAAGGTGCAGTTACATCACCAAAGGTACACATTAGGCACATGGCCAGGAGCCCCAAAGTTGTGATGCAAAATGATCAGCAAGTAGAAGCCAAAATGGCTTTCACTCTTCTATCCCCTGATGTGCTAACCAGCTTTCAAATAGTTTATTCCTTATGTGTCTGACCCCAGACCCACGTATTGGAGTTTACTCCACTTATTTCATGGTCAGTCCTTAATGATCCTTGGGCTAAGGATATATTTTTTTTTCCTGGCACCTACTTTTTCAGACTCTCCTTGGGGCTTTCTTGTAGAAGTCTAGAACTGTTTCCAAAATGAGTCCATGAACTTTATTTATTTTTTTACCTGGGAATTTGTTGTTTATTGTTCAGTCGTGTCTGATTCTTTGTGACCCTGTTTAGATTTTCTTGGCCAGTATACTGGTGTGGTTTGACATTTCCTTCTCCAGCTCATTTGGCAGATAAGGAAATGGAGGCAAACAGGGTTAAGTGACTTGCCCAGGGCCACACAGCTAATCTGAGGCTGATTTGAACTCAGGGAGAGGAGTCTTTCAGAAATCGGCCCAGTACTCTATCCACTGCGCCACCTAGTGGCCATACCTGGGAATTGCTGATAATTAAAGAGATTTGTAGCTTCATAAAAGTTTTTCTGTGGTTTAAATGGACATAGATCAAGAAGTAGAGCTCCAAATAATTATTTTCACACAACTTATGAGTACATATTTATACATGCTTAGCACATTCCCTGGCATATAGTAGGTGCTTAATAATTGTTTATTGATTGACTGATATCTACATAGATTGGAGCTCCTTGAGGGTAGGAATTGTCTTCTGCTTCTTTTTTGCATCCCCCTTGCTTAGCACGTTGTCTGACACATAGTATACATTAATATTTTGATTGAATATTGATTGATTAAAATTTACAAATACATTATATCTTCTATTACACCTATTAAAATGGCTAATTTCCTAATATTACCTCCCCTTTACACTCCTCTTCTACTGTTTCCCTCTCTTTCCCAGCTTCTTTTCTCTTTCCCCATTTCCCCTTTATTTCCCCTATTCTCCTCACTTCCCTTTTCTCCCTTTCCCCTTCTCCCTTCCCTCTTCCTTCTTTCTCCTTCCCATTCCCCTTCTCCTTTCTTCTTTCCCCCTTCACCCTTTCCTTTTCTCTCCCCCTTCTTCTATACTAGGAAATTAAGCAACATAAAAGAAAAATAGTAAGTAAATTACTTTTGAATATTCAGAATCAGTTTTGATATACTCTCCTATGTTCTGTTTTTAAAACATTTTTATGTGAATATTCCTAGGCATAGACATCATTTGCCTAGAAATGACAGCAGAAAAATTTAACATATTCAAAATGGAGCATTTTTGATTGGGTGGGTGAGGGTTTGCTGGGGGAGTGGGGTAATTCAATTAAACAAGTATTTCTTAAACATTCAAAGGCAAAAACAGAATGCTCTCTGCCTCAAAGAGCTTACTTTCTACTGGGTGGATCCCCCTGAGTAGAATTATGAGATTAAAGCGTATAAATAGTTTTATAGGTCTTCTAACAGGACGATACAGATTTCTACACCGCCAACAATGACAGCATGTATCTGTTGCTTCATAGCCTCATGTTAGACTGTTGTCGTGTTTATTTGCTATTGGTAGTTAAATATGTATATAATGGCACCAGAAAGTTATTTCAATTTGTATTTCTGGTGAGACTCAAGATGATTTACTGTCTATTTTTCCTCAGGCGTAAACTGTTCATCTCCTTTAACTACTAATTGGGTAGAATCTACTTATTGACCATATATCTTTTTTTTTGTAGCTCTTTCTATATTTTGTGTAGTGTTTATCAATTGTTTGTGGCATGTGTTTTCCCTCCATTCTCTAGCTATTGTTCTGATATTTATTACTATCAATGTTCAGAATAGATTTTTTTAAACACTTTCTAACACATTGATCTTGTCTCTCGTGGTATTATTTTCTCAGTTATAAATTTATCTCCCCTCCACAACTGAAACAAATATGCTATTATTTTGTTTTATTCTAGTTTTTCTCCTACACATTTTTTGTTTAATTTTTTACCCTTTCAATTGAATTAAATTAAGCAAATATCTATTCAGGATCTACCATATACAAGTCACCATGTTAGGAATTGTATTTGGGATTTATCAGGTATACAATGTGCCATATGGAATATAGCATCAATTGATCCAACAGTTCATGAATGAACAAACATTCATTCCATGGTCCCACATTGCTAGGAATTTTCTAGGTTCTGGGAATATAAAGACAAAAATGAAGAGTTTCTGTCCTCAAGGAGCTTCCATTCTTTTAGAGGAGACAACATGTAACACCTATCAGTATGTACATAATCTATACAAAATTCTTACAAGGTCATCTTGGGAGGTGACATTAGCAGCAGTTTCTGCTACTGTAACTTGATCAGGAAAGGTCTCACTTGAGCAGTGGTGACTGAGCTGAGCTTCAAAGAAAACTGGAAGTCTAGGAAATGGAGGAAAGAAGGAGTATGGTGCGAGTTTGGGAGAGAGCCCATGCAGAGGCATGGAGAGGGGGATATTCATGTGTAAAGAACAGCAAGAATGTCACCCAGCCTAACTGGAATATGCAATTCTTGAAAGGAAGTAATGTATAATAAGCCGGGAAAGGTAGTTTGGAAATAGGTTGGAAAAGGGTTTAAAAGTCAAACCCAAATAATTTGCATTTGGTTCGAAAGAGCATTTTTTTTTTTCACATTGCCTTACTGAGATGAGGATGAATGCCAGAAGAGAAGAATATTTTGGGGAGCCAAAGGAAGGGCAGACTCACCAATGAAATGTTGGCAGAATCGTGGATTGGTACCGCCATTCTGGAGAGCAATGTAGAATTCTATCAAAAAGTTAGTAAACGGGGCCTGCTTTTTGATCCAGCAATATTACTATTACTCATATACCTCCAAAAGCTCATAGACAGAATGAAAGGATATCTATATACGAAAATATTCATAGCAAGAGCACTGAAATAAAGAGTATTAAGAGGCTGAGTTTGCCTTCTAGGTCCAACATGAACTAACTGTGTGTTACTTAACCACTCTGAATCTCAGCTTCCTAATTGGCAAAAAGGGAATAATAAATACTTTTCCTATCTACTTGACAGAGTTGTTATGAAGAAAAGACTTTTTTAGAGTTCAGAGTTTGAATTACGGTTTTACAAGTTAATTTATTATGCTTTTGCCAGTCTTTCTGATAACATTTGTTAAGTAGTAATTCTTTTCATCATTGTTTTATTAGTTCTAATAGTTCATCATGTAAGAATTTCTTATGATAGTTTGATTTGCTACCTGAAACTTTTATTGTATTCCATATAAAGATTTTGTATTTTTAACTAAACACCTTCCTTTTTGGGTAATTATTGTATTATAATAGGTTTTTAAAAAATTTTTGTCAATTAAATTATATATATTTCCAGTCAGCAAAAATCTTCTTTTTCCTCCTTCCACCCTGTTTCTCACAAACACCCACCAATTGAAAAAGAGAAAAGCAAAACCTCTGTTAACAAAAATAGACAATCAAGCAAAACAAATGTGTACACTGGTCATATCCAAAAAATACTTATTGCACACTGTGACTTTTTCCTCTGCTTATTAAGAGATGAATAGGATGTTTCATCATTAGCTTATGGAATCATAATCTTAGGTGTTCATTATGCTAATTAAATTTCCTAATTCTTTTAAAGTTGTTTGTCTTTACCATATCGTTATGATTTTTTTTTCAGGTGCTGTTCACTACACTCTGCATCAGTTCTTTTGGTCCTTCTCAGCTTTCTCTGAAACAATTCCCATCATTATTTCTTATAGTATATAGTATTCCATCACATTTATATGACATAACTAATTCAACCATTCCCTAATTGGTGGGTACCTTCTTTTTCTTTTTTTTTTAACCTTCTTTTTCTTTCTTTCCCTCTCCTTTCCCCAGTGAATTGCTCATCTCCTCTTTCTATTCTTCTCTGAAAATCATGACAGAACCACACTCAGGCCTTGTCTAATTTGACTCTCTCTGTGACCCCTGACAATGATAAGGCTCAGAGACGATGTATGTATCATCTCTCCATATTTATGTAAGCAGTTTGTCCTTGCTGAGTTTCTTATGGCTGCCCATTTTGGTTTACCTTTCTATGTTTTTCTTAACTCCTTTGTTTGATCTTGTAAGTTTCTACACAACTCTGGTCTTTCTATTAAAAGTGCTCAAAATACTAGCCATACCAGATCTTAAATTGTATCGTAAAGCAGCAATCATCAAAACCTCTTGGTACTGGCTAAGAAATAGAGGGATAGATCAGTGGAATAGGTTATGTACACAAGACACAGTAGTCAATGATTATAGCAATCTATTTATTGGTAAACCCCAAAATACCAGGTTCTGGGATAAGAACTCACTATTTGACAAAAACTGGTGGGAAAACTGGAAAATGGTATGACAGAAACTGGGCATAGACCAGCATCTAACACTGTACACCAGAATAAAGTTCAAATGAGTACATGAATTAGGTATAAAGGCTGACACCATAAATAAATTGCGGGAACAAGGAATAGTTTATCTGTCAGATTTATGGAGAAGGGAGGAATTTATGACCAAACAAGATTTAGAGAACATTATAAAATGCAAAATGGATAATCTTGATTACATTAAATTGAAAAATTTTTATACAAACAAAGCCAATGCAACCAAGATTAAGAGGGAAGCAGAAAACTGGGAAAGAATATTTACAACTAGTGTCTCTGATAAAAGCCTCATTTCTAAATGTATAGAGAGAACTGAGTCAAATTTACAAGAATTCAAGTCATTCCCTAATTGATAAATGGTCAAAGGATATGAACAGGTAGTTTTCAGGGGAAGAAATTAAAGCTATCTATAGTCATATGAAAAAATACTCTACACTGCAATTGATTAGAGAGATGCCAAGTCAAAACAACTCTGAGGTACCACATCACACCTATCAGATTGGCTAACATGACAAAACAGGAAAATGATAAATGTTGGAGAGGATGTGGGAGAGTTGGAACACTTTTGGAACATCGTTGATGGAGCTGTGAGCTGATCCAACCATTCTGGAGAGCAATTTGGAACTATGCCCAAAAGGCTATAAAATGTGCTTATTCTTTGGCCCAGCAATACTGCTTCTAGGGCTGTATCCCAAAGAGATCATAAAAATGAGAAAAGGACCCAAAATGTGCAAAAATCCATGTGCAAAAATATTTATAGCTGCTCTTTTTGTGGTACCAAGACCTGGAAATTGCGGGGATGCCCATTAATTAGAGAATGGCTAAACAAGTTGTGGTATATGAACATAATGGAATACTTTTATGCTATAAGAAATGATGAACAGGCAGACTTCAGAATATCCTAGAAATACTTATCTGAACTGATGCTGAGTGAAGTGAGCAGAACCAGGAGAACATTGTTCACAGAAACAGCCACAGTGTGTGATGCAAAGACCTAAAATAATTCAAAGGACTCATGATGGTAAATGTTGTCTGCATGCAGAGAAAGAACTATGGAGTCTGAATGCCCAGTGAAGCAGACTGTTTTCTTTTTTGTTTTGTTTTGTTTTTCTTTCTCATGGTCTCCCCATTCATTATAATTCTTCTATGCAACATGACTAATGTGAAAATGTGTTTAATAGGAATGTATGAGTAGAGCCATATCAGATTGCATGCCATCTTCATGTGTCTCAGTTTTTTGGGTCTGTTTTTGCTTTTTGCTATGAGATACCTTACATTTTTTTTCATTTTTTTAGTCTCTTGACTTTTCTGTCTCATGGAGTCTTTGTCTTCTTTTTGCTCCATTCTAATTTTCAAAGAGTTTATTGCTTGGACAAGGTTTTGTACCTCTTGTGTGAAGCTGGTGCCCTTCCCAGTTCTTTGTTTTATAGCTCCCATTTCTAATTTCCTCCCTTAATATTCTAATTTCATTTATAAAAACATTTTTAAAATTCTCTAACTTTTGCTGCATTTCTTTCAGGAATCTTAGTTGAATTTGTATTGAAGCTCTATTTTTTGTCTAAGACTTTGATTGTAGACGTTTTGGAGGCATTCTATGTGTCTAGATTTATGTCTTGAATATCCCCTGTCACCATAATACTTTTTTATATTGGAATACTTTTTGTGTTTGCTAATTCTTCCAGCCTACTTGTGATATGTTTTGAAATACGATGGAATAAGTCAACTGAATAAACATTCACAAAAAAAAAACCTTGGTAATATTGCTCTCTTATTCTTTCAGATAGACATCACTATGAATTTATAAAATTCAATAAAACCCCACAAATGGATTTCAGTTGGTATTACTGTTTATTTGTAAGTTAGATTTGGTAAAACTTTAATCCCCGTTTAATTCATGTTCGTCAGTATAGTCTCTCATAGGATCATCGATTTAGATTAGCAAGAGATCTTAGAGGTCACAAAGTCCAACTCTCATGTTTCAGATGAGGAAACAGACCTGGAAAGGTTAAGTGACTTGTCCAGAGTCACAAAGTAGTATTTGGAAGAGGTAGTCTTTGAACTCAGGACTTCTGACTCTGAAATGAATACTATTTTATTAATTTTTATGTCTTCCACTATAGTTTTATAATTTTATTTGAATAAATTTCTTACATCCATGAGTAAGTTATTATTCAAGTATTTATTCTTTTTGTCACTGTTGTAGAGTTACTAGCACATCACTCAGGGTACTCTGTATCCATTGTTAATCATTTTTATGCTGTGAATAAGCCACTATTTGCTCTGAATAAAATACCTTAAAAAGTAAACATAGCAATATTTTTCACTTATTACACTTCTTAATCATTTTTGCAACTGTGATGATGTAATTAGCTTTAGAAAATGATTTACAAAGTCTGTTTATTTCCTTCTTATGTTTCTATTAGAGCCTTCATGCATGTGCAGAAGATTCTCATAAAAAAACTTAGATAATGTCTTTTATGAGTTTCTTAGTGTTTAAGTTGTCCTTGTGTACAGCCTCTTTTCACCCACCATGTGCCTTGCCACTGCCTTTTGGGTTATCTGTAATTTTTAATTCTTTTGAGATCATGGTGCTCCACATTTTACCAATAGCATTGCATTTCTCAGAGACTATTAGTGTCAAACAGATGGGCTTTTGCAGCAGCAAGCAGTTTGGGGTCATTGAAATCACCACACGATTTCCCAAATGCAATTCAGTTTATTTTTCTCCTCTTACCAAATTCTAGGCCCAGATCATTATCCATCTGTGGTGTATATCTAGGATTCAATATTGATGCACTAGATCAACAGGCTGCTTGGGCAGTATGCATTTTTTAATTTACTTTGTTTTCTCAATGTAGATGATTAGACTAATAATATTGTTGGCAATGCTGTATAGTAGAAAGAATGCTATATTTGGAGTCGGGAAAGTCCTGGGTTCAAATCACACCTCTGGCGATTACTAACATTATTACTATGGAGCAGTTACTTCACTCTCTTAATCATTTTTTCATCTTTAAAATGGGGAAAATAATAATTGTAGTATCTAATTCAGTTGGGATCAAACGTAGTAACACAAGTACTTTGCACACCTTAAAATGCTCCATAAATATCAGTTACACTTTTCATTATTCACTGAAAAGACATCATAAATAGTATTCCAGGGCTCAATGGAATTAATGCAGTGTCATATGTAAATGAGAACATCTCCAATATGCTTTACCAGTGTTGGAATTCTTTGTAGGATGACCTTCCACTACATTGAACAACAACAACAGAAAACCACAACACAACCTGGCCAACTGTGTGTGTGTATGTATATATGTACACACAGACACACGTATAAATATACACATACATGATATTGACTTTGGTCTTATTTATGTATGTGTACATATATGCACATATATACATGTGTATATATATACAGAGAGAGACATACAGATGTGTATGTACACAGGAGGAATCAAAATATCAAAGTATGTATAAATGTAGATATAGTTAAATATATAGCTATCCATTTTTTAATATCTACATAATGTGAGGAATTCCCAGTTAGGATATCCTTGTACCAATGAAATTCTTCAACTTTTCTGTACTTTGTAGTCTTAGAAAGTAGCTTAGGGCACTGAGTCAATAACTAAGTATATTGACAGAATCACACAGTCACAATCAGAGGCAATACCTGAACTCATATCTTTCTTAATCTGAGATCAGTTACCTACCACACAGCATTCCTTTCAATATTCTAGAGCTTATCATTACAAGGATAGTTTTTGAACATCTAGAAAAGGAAATATCAATTACAATAATGCATGACTACATAAAAAACAAGTCGTGCTAGATGAACCCCATTTCTTTCTTATGATAGAATTGCTGGAAAGACAGATAAGGAGGACAGTATAGGCATACCAGGTGTCTCAAAAGTCTTAGTGAACTCTTTAAGCTAGGTGGCACAGTGGATAAAGTTCTGGTCCTAGAGCCAAAAAGATGAGATGAATTCAAACCTGGCTTCAAACCCTTACTAGCTGTGTGTCTCTGGCCAAGTCACTTAACCCTATTTGCCTCAATTTCCTCATTTGTAAAATGAAATGGAGAAGTAAATGACAAATCACTCCGGTGTCTTTGCCAAGAAAACCCCAAATGGGATCATAAAGAGTTAGACATGACTGAAAAACAACTGAACAAAAAAGATTTTTGGCACATCCTGTATTTTGTTTGTATTTTAGTAAAATATTTGACAAATTCTCACTTTTTCTTGATTCCAGTCCAGTGATCTATCTGCTATGCCATCTAGCTTCCTTGAAATATCTAGCTCTTTCTGGGTTCATGTATATATATGTATGTATGTATATGTGTATGTATGTGTGTATATCTGTACAAATATGCATTGTATAGCTTTAACTATATATGTGTATACACATGTGTATTATGTATATATACATACCTAATATAACTATGCATATGTGTGTAAATATTTGCATACATGCTATAATTAAAGTCTACATTTTCCTATTCATTATTTATCTGGATATTAATATTAAGTGGATTATTTAATAATCTTCCGAGTCTCATTTGTCATAGTCTTGTGATTTTATGTACATGTCAAAGATACTCAAGGAGAACCTTCAGTGTTATATCAAGGCTACGAGGCAAATGCTTTCTTAAGTTAATAAACACAGCAGGAGATTATCTCCACATTCCTCAGTATGACAATAAAGATGTGGTATGCTCTCAAAAAAATCATATATAAAAATAGCCAGTAGAAATTTTCTGTGCAAGTTCACTGTTCCCTCTTCATGCTTTCATCAAAGTTAGCCTGCTACATGGGTAGAAAATATTCCTCAAAAGATTGTATGAGGGATTTAAAAGCTGGTGTATAGCTGGGTAATTGCTGATGTCTTCTCCCAAGATAATAAAAAGAACAAATGGATGGTATCTAGGGCTTGGGGTAACTTTCTTGTGATCAGTTTATGGGAAAACATGGCCAAGGTCAAATAGGTTAAGAAATTATGGAGAGACTAAATGGTAATTATTAAATCACATTGATAAAATCACTGCTCCATCAAAGTATCAAAGTGGGATCACAGGGTCATAGAATTTAGAGTTGGGAGGGCCCTTGGAGACCAGCTCAACCAGCACTTCTGTCTTGAAAAGAGAAGTGTGCCTTGCCTACAGCCAGTAATGGAGTGTGTATTTGAACCCACTCATAGGATCATAGGATTTAGCATCGAAAGGGACTATTAAAGATAACCTAATGTCCAGTTCAACTTCCTCATTTTACAGATGAAGAAACAGGCCCAGAGCGCTTAAGTTACTTAATAGAGACAGGAAAGCCAAAATTTGATTATACCTCAATTCTTCTGATTCCCAAGTTCAATGCTTTTTCCATTTTACACAGACAGGAGGTTCCAGTCCATCTCATCACCATTCCAACTTGCAGTCCAGTCATCAGTCTCATCTCCCTCCCACCAGAACCTTGGATTCCCCTCCCCATGATAGATAATCTTTCTTCTTCTCTTGCCATCTCCTCATCATGGAATGCCTCCTCTGCTTTTTCTTCTCCCTTTTGTGTGTTTTCTCACTCCATTAGCATGTAGGCTTCTGGAGGATGGAAGACTGTCTTGTTTGATTTTATATCCCAAGCACTTGATACAATGCCTGGCACATAGTAAATGCTAAATGCTTATTAAATGATCTCTCTCCCTGTCTCTGTCCATCTCTGTTTCTGTATGTCTATGCCTCTCTCTCTCTCTCTCTCTCTCTCTCTCTCTCTCTCTCTCTTTCTCTCTCTTTCTCTCTCTCTCTCTTTCTCTCTCTCTCTCACTTTTTCTTTCTCTCACACACTCATACATGCATACATGCACACACACACATTCACACATGCACACACTTGCCGATGAGCTCTTAAAGAGAGGTTTTACCTTTGAAACCCAAGTACTTTTCAAATTGTCAATATAGTGTTTGATATTTACGTACTGCCTTACAACACATATTATCCAGACTGACATGCAGTTGGACTGTAAGAGGAGATAATGAAAGAATTACGATACCTATTTTATAGCTCATGAAACTGAGGTTCTGAGAACTCGTGTTGTTTGCCCCCAGTTGCAAAGCTACTGTCCGACCCTACCATATATTTTTATTACAAGTTCAATGTACTTTTTACAAGTCCACCCCAACTAAGGAACAGGTAACCTCATATCCTTCATCCCAGGGAAAATGATTTTTTTTTTTGATGGGGGAAGGCAGGATAATTGTGGTTAAGTGACTTGCTCAATGTCATGCAGCTAGTGTCTGAGGTCAGACTTGAACTCAGGTCCTTCTGACTCCAAGGCCAGTGCTCTCTATTCACTGTGCTACCTAGCTGCCCAAAAACATTTATTTTCAGTGAACTATTAATCCTTTTAACTTTTCTGAGCTTATAGCTCTTACTGTCCATTTATTGAGCCATCTGTCACTATTTACTGTGTTGTGACACTGTTCTTCTTATATTTGCTATTTAACTTTTGGAGCAACATTTAACTTTGTCTATACCTCTAGGCCTCATCTCTCCAGCTTGACTGCATATTCCTTGAGGTTAGATTTGTATTTTATGGCAGCGAGGTGGTGTAGTGCATAGACTTGGAGTCAGAAAGACTTAACTCAATTTTTGCATCTGTAAAATGCATGTGAAAATAGCATCTACCCTATAGGGTAATTTTGAGGATAACTTAATATATGTAAAGTACTTTCTTGCCAATTGAGAGCCTTACAGATAGGAGATGATCAATAAATATCTGATTGATTGCTTTTTGAAGGGCAGGGCAATTGGGGTTAAGTGACTTGCCCAAGGTCACACAGCTAGTAAGTATTAAGTGTCTGAGGCCGCATTTGAATTCAGGTCTTCCAGACTCCAAGGCCAGTGCTCTATTCACTGCGCCACCTAGCTGCCTCCTCAAGAACTTCTAAAATTTTTTGATTCAGTGGTTTTAATTGGAGTAAAAGAGAGGATGAAATGAAAAAGAAGATTCTCTCCACATTTCATCTACTACCTAAGCTCAAAAAGTGACTTTATGTATATTCTTATCCCTCTTTCCCTTAAGCCTAATTACCAGAACAAGTATTTTCCTAATCACAGCTGCTATTTTTTTTTTCAGAACCACTGAGAAACTGATAGATTCTTTGTTCAAGCTTTTGACATTTCATATCTGTGAAATTTAGGGAAAGATTTTTTTTATTTGTAAATTTGCTCTTTACCAAGAATCAGAGTTTTCATTTGTGGAAAAGATATTATCAGAAAACAATGAATTATGAGAGAACAATGGTTGATAGTCTAATGGTAATAATGATGGGAGTGGTAGTAATGAAAATAATATGATTTCATATGGCTGTGGTTTCATTTTCTGGCAGCATTGTTTATGCATGTGTGCCTCTATAGATACTAAGCTGACTCAGAATGTCTGACCTTGACCAAATGAGATCAGACTGAGCTGGTTTCACCAACTTGAGTTACACCAACTTGAGTTACTTTTCTGTCAGGTGAGTGCTGGATTTTGTATCTCAAGAAAACCTATTTCTTTTGTCTCTTTTGTGGTGATTGTAGTTCTGTGGCTTTTGAAAATGAATATTGCTACATTGTACACAGTAACAGCAATATTGTAACAAGCATCAGCTGTGAAAGATCTAGCTTCTCTGATCAATACAGTCATCCATGACAAGTCCAAAGGACTCATGATGAAAATTGTTATTCCACTCCAGAGAGAGAACTGATGAACTCTGAGTGGAGAATGAGACATTTTTTTCCAATTTATTTGTCTTGCTTTTTTTTTTTGCAACTTGACTAATGTGTAAATATGTTTTGCATGTCTTCATGTGTATTATGAGTATCTTATTTCTTTCCTTCTCAATAGTTGGTGGAGGGGGTAGAGGAAGGGAGAGAATTTGGAACTGAAAATAAACATTTAAAAAAGAGAGAATGAGTATTACTTTAAGGAAATATACACAAGTTGTAGTGTTAAAAAGCATATTTCAGTGATTGTTAGTGATATTGCAATAGTTGATAACATGGGGAAATCAGAAATATCAAGGTTCCTTTGAAACTATAAGGAAATGGGATTAATCACACTGCAGTGAAAAGGAAAACAGGATTATAAACCAAAAAATCTCCAAGAGCTGACAAAATTATTGTTATGAAACAGCCTGATCAGTGCTCAGGAAGCAAAAAAAACCCAAAACTTTCAGAGGGAAATGGTAGCTAGAAAGATTAGCATTTATTCCTCTACAGTTTTGTATAGGCTTCTTGAATTTGGAAGAACAGGGAGAAGACTGGCTTAAAAGAAAGTTGCTAACTGTTGCCATAGAAGGAAAAAAACACCACTTGTCATGGGGATGACAATACAAAGACTGGAATTCTGAAGATTGGGAAAAGGTCATTTTTACTGATGAATTTTATTTTTTCAACGAAGGCTACATGAAAATTATCATCATAAGAAGCCCAGGGGAGACTCTAAAATTCACCCCCCCAAAAAATTTTGGGTGGTACTCTTTCAAAATTTTCAACTGGAAGATTTAATCCTATTGATGGAATGATTGACTCTGGTAAATATATTAATATACCAAGTAGCAGACTTTTTGTGGAATGATAGACATTTCAAACGAAGATGGAATACTCCATTTGTTCAATTTGAAATGACCTTGCACCATGCAAAGTATGATGGAAGATTAAGAAATATATGTAAGAGATGGAGATAAATTTGCTTCAGTCTCCTGGAACTCACACTTGATTTAAACTCCATTAAAAAGCCATGAGTTGCTAGGAAGCACAGTGTACACCTATAATCTCTTTTATTGGAAGGGTTAATGCAGGTGGATTGCTTGAACTTCAGAGTTCTAAACTGCAGTAGGGCTAATGCTAATCAAGCGTCCAGACTAAGTCCAGCCCCAGTATTGTCAACCGGGAACGAAGAATTCCCAGGCTGCCTAAGGAAGAATGGTTCCACTCAGGTCAGAAATGGAGCAAGTCAGTGCTTCTCTGTGGTTTCGTGGTTGGATCAGACCTATGAGTGGCCATTGCACTTCCAACCTGGTAGATAAGAGGAAGACTGAGCCTCAAAAAAAAGAAGGAAAAGTAGAAGGCAACCTATAATCTATAATCAGAGCTAGACTTGAAAAAATAAACTTTTTTTTGTTAGTTATGATAAACAGCAAATATCACAAAAGTATGCTTTCATGATGAA
Source organism: Pseudochirops corinnae (assembly GCA_028646515.1). Taxonomy (NCBI): domain Eukaryota; kingdom Metazoa; phylum Chordata; class Mammalia; order Diprotodontia; family Pseudocheiridae; genus Pseudochirops; species Pseudochirops corinnae. The sequence goes on from CM053585.1 coordinate 439,386,890, forward strand.
GAATTAAGAAGCATGTCAAAAATCTTATGAACTCAGGACCAAATCTTAAAAAACTGTGTGACCGAAGCAAAAGAATATAATGGATGCTAAACTTTTAAAAAATGCAAAACATTGAAAGGTTTGCTAATATGCTAAATAAATCTATTCCTTTTACTTTGTGTACATTTTGTAGACAGTTGAATCATGTCATTCCCTGTAGACCTGTATCCTACTCTAATTGTCCCAAGAATGCTTTCAGTGCCTAGAATATGTTTACATTCCAATACTCTCATTTAATTGTGACAAGCAGTCATTTCCTACACCTATGCAATAATCCATAGAACATTAGAAATAATAGAAGAGCACAGTAGTAATATATTCATAGATCATTTCTATCTAAACCCTACTAATATATGAGGAGAACAAAGAGAAGAATAATGTGAATAGTAATAGTAATTAGCAGTAAATTACATTTATATAGCCCATTATGATTATTATGATACAAAGCACTTTTCTTAACAACAACATAGTAAATCTGGTACCGTTATTATATAGTGGCTGGCAAAGTGCACTTAAAAAAACAACCAGGATAATTGAGTTTCACTCACATATAGGGATCATGTATCTGACTCCTCCATCAAATTTCTATAGTTAGTGAAATAGACAATGTCATCTGATCCTCAGCAGGAGTTGTCATACTGAAAGTCTAGTATCATAAATAGAATCTTTTCCTATTGAATTTCCTAGCTGTGTGTTATTAGTGAGTGAGAACACAATAAATTTTTATGGACTTATTTTATAGTTTGTGGTTTTTTCTAAACTCATTTTATTCTATCTGATCATTTTTGGCTGATTTCCTAGATTTTCTAAGTATCCACTTTTCTAACATTTTTTGATATATTTGTCTTTCAATTTTTCAATTTTAATTTTTTTCTAATTTGCATACATTTATTATTTTCTCTCCCTTTTGCCACCTCACCATATTTCAAAAGGAGAAAAATTATCCCTTTGAAGGAAATATCCATAATCAAGTAAAACAAATTCTCTCATTGTTCAATGTCCAAAAATATTTGTCTAATTCTGCATCTTGCATCCATTGCCTCTTTATCTATAGAGATTATTAGAAGTGGTATGGTGTACACTTACCTTGTTACTATCTTTAAAGAGCATGAATGTAATGTTCCTTTACTAATTATAATGTGGGATTTTCATCTTAAATATGAAATTTTATCACGTTAAGAAATAAATCCTTCTTACCTAATATTTTTTAATATTTTCAGTCGGACAGCAAGAATTTATTAAGTGCTTATGTGCCAAACACTTGCTAAGCACTAGTGTAGAAAGAAAGGCAAAATATAGTCCCTATTTTCAAAGAGTTCAGTTTAATAGAGAAGATAATATGCAAAAATTATATATGAACAAGATGGATGCAAGATAAATTAGAGAAAAGCTACAAAAGGAAGGTATTAGCATTATGGGAGATCAGGAAAGAATAGCTAGTGATTCTTATATGTGCTATTAAAGAATAGCTGTTGAGTCTCAGAATGTATTTGCACTATCTATTGAGATCATGATATGATTCTTACTATTTTCTCATTAATGTGATTAATCACTTTTGTATTATTCTTTTCCTTATATTTTATCAATCATATATTGAAGGGGTAAATCTTCCTGCTAATAGTGAATAATTCTCTTAGTTCATTCCACAGAATAGTAATATTGTACTGGTTAAGATTTTACTTAGGATTTTTGTATTTCAATTCAAAAGTGAGATTGTCCTGTAATTTCTTTTTTTATGTTGTCTTTGTTAGATTTTGGAATGAACATATATTTGACATTTGTCATAAAATACCATAAAATTTTTATATTTTTGAACAGTTTGGGTACATTTTTTTCCTTCAGTTTTCACATTACTGTCACTTAAATTTTAGGGTGAAGGAGTGAAGGATAAGAGATTGCAGCATGAATCTACTAATATCCATGAAATATTAAGAGAATCAAGAAAAGACTTCAAGTCAATTAGAGAGATGCACATTCAAGGATTTAGGGAAAGATATGGAAAAGAGTTGGACAGAATAAAAGGATGGGGAATGAAGGAGAGTATGATCTTTCTCAGAGAAGGAAATGTTCATCCCAATGAGATCATGAATCCAATAAAGAAAATAAAATAAAAAAGAAGCTTTTTTTTTTTTTCCTCAGAAAAGATTAGAAAAAGGCTTTGGAAAATAAAACTAACCAATGTAGGAATGAATATTTCAAACTTCCAGGTCATGGGAATAACAAGAAGGCATACTAGATATTTTGTCTGAACCTCATAAATTCTCAAACCTCCCTAAAACAGAAATTATATGCTAAAGATAAAGCAAATTCAGCTGTTTCCATAGTTTAGGATGTTAAGAATGAAAAATAAGTTTTAAAAAAGAAACCCCTATCCAAAGACTTCCCCTCATTGACCCTGAGCCCAATTAGCACTGTTCCCCAACCTCTTACTGTACCAGCTGCAAGGTTGTACTAGCAGACCCAAGTACACGACCCAGGCTTACATCAAAACCCACCCCTATGGTGTGGTTCCCCCTCCTTCTTTCTGGTGCTATAAATACTACAGCTTCAGTCTGTGAAAATCTCCTTGGGTTTCTACAGCCACCTTGGTCACAACCCTTGAAAGCAAAAGACTGCCAGGGGCTAAAACTGAAAGTATCTATGCTGCAAAGCTCTGAACTAGTGGTTGCTCTGAACTGCCAGTACTAGTAGTTTCTGAACTGCTGGTGCCAATAGTCTCAGAACTGCCAGGGCAGGGAAAAAGAACTAAAGGACACAGAGAAGGAGACAAGTCACTAGAACAGGACATTGTGTCAGTGAGGAGCTCTGCGGCATTCCACCTGAGGGAAGAGCACAACACCCATCCGGAGTAAGTTCTGACCCCCAAACAGTTGATTGGTGCAGAGACCTAGGTGGTGATCTGTGAATTTTCCAGTGTGTCAGGAGGTTTAGATGCTTTTAAATCTAGCCTCTAGTTAACCAGTCAAAAGGGAAAGAACCAGAAGTAAGAAATAAAGAAAATAAGAAGGAAAAAAAGACTGGAAGTATCAAAGATTCCAGGACAAAGAAATCTCAAAGACCTTGAACATAAACATATGTGTATATGTATGTGTACACATGCACATTTATGCACACTGTACACATGTGTGTGTATATACATAGTAACTCCTGAAGGAAATATGGCCTCCAGATCTAGTGCTGCAAAATTAAGAAAAATGATCTAAGACTTGATTAGACAGAGATCCCTGTGGAAGTTGAGGAGAACATGGAACCACAAAATGCTGAATGGCTTAAAAGAGAAATGAGAATTTTGAGAGCAGAATTTGTGTCCTATTTAGCAAAAATAGAAGCAACTAGGATAGAGCACTGGGCCTGGGGTCAGGAAGACCTGAATTCAAATGTGGCCTCAGACATTCTTTAGCTGTGTGACCCTGGGCAAGTCATTTAGCCTCTTACTGGAGAAGGAAATGGCAAACCACTCCAGTATTTTTGCCAAGAAAACCCCATACTGGGTCACAAAGAGTTGGGTATGACTGAATGACTCAACAACAACAATAGCACCTTCAATATCAGCAAAAATAATGATTAAAACAGAAAAACTTGGATTTGCAATGGCCAGCCTCACCCAAGAACCAAAAGAGAGAACAATAGACTGGGGAATGCAAAAACAAAACTTTTTTTTTTTAATGAAATGATATTAATTGTACTTTGAACTACATGAACAACAGAGAAGCGAGAGGAGTGAATAAATACAGTCATCAACAGTAAGAGAATGATAACAGAAAAACCAATAAGACTTCTTTCTGGACATATATAAGGAGATGGTAATAACCTAATTTTAGGCAAATGCTTCTTTTGTGGGACTGCATAACAGTATGGGAGGTACATGTAGGGGAACAGTAGGACAGAGAGGAGTGAGTGATGTACCAGAGTCAAATCAAGGGCTATCACAGAGGGGAAGATGAATTCAGTGATTTTAGAAAAAGAAGAGCCTATAGGGACTTATAAACATGGGTTTTCTAAGAAAAAGCTATTTGATATAAACTCTTGGGAAAACTGGAAAGCAGTGTGGCAAAATACCTTACACAATACTCCACAATACATTTGAAAGCAGCAATAATTTTAATATAATACATTAATATGTATATGTAGTATATTAGTACATTTAATATTTTAAAATATGCTATAAAAATTAGAAGAGAAACAGATCATGTATGTCTCATACCTATGGTTAAAGATGTGTTCTTAACCAAATCAGAGGAAGAGGCAATTACAAAAGATCAAACAGGTAACTCTAATTACTTGAAACTGAAAAGTTTCTATAACATTGTTGTATCTAGAATAAGAAGGGAAGTAGTCAAATAGGGGGAAAAACCTTTGTATCTGATTTCTCTGATAAGGGCTCAGTATCCAAGATATAAGAGCCATTCCCCATTAGATAGATGGTCAAAGGACGTGAACAAACAGTTCTCAAAAGAAGGAATAATAAAGCATTTACAACCATATGAAAAATGTTTCAGATAACTAATAATGAGACAAAATACAAATCAAAACAACTCTGAATTTTGACATCATATCCTGAAATTTGGGAAAAAGTGACAAAAATATGGCAACAGTCAATGTTGGAGTTGTTGTGGGAAGATAAATATGCTAACACATTGTTAGTGGAGCTGTGAAATAATACAACTGTTTTGGAAAGCATTTTGGAATTATGTAAACAAAGTGACTAAAATATTCATGTCCTTTGAATAAAAGATTCCATCACTGGGCTTATATCCCAGGAAAGCTACTAATGAGAAAAAAGTCTCCATATACGCCAAAATATTGAGAGCAGCACTTTTTGTAATAACTAAGAATAGGAAACAAGTAGATACCCATCAATTGGGAAACGGCAATTGTGGTATGTGAATGTAATGGAATATTACTGTGCTATAAGAAGTAATGTATGTGGTGAATACAGAGAAGCTTGAAAGATCTATATGTTAAATTGTGTGCCTCATCTCTAAGTCCTGTGTCCTTACACTAATGTCAGTTCCCTCAAGTGAATCCAAAATGAATTATTGGTTCAAAGCCAGTCAAGGCTTACAATGCTCAAACATCATGCTCATTTGGCATTCTCTTATCAGGTAGTCTTTGGTCTCAAAAAAAAAAA
>CM053585.1:439392559-439421312 GCA_028646515.1 Pseudochirops corinnae
AGGATTTCTGTAAACATACAACAAGAAAATCCTCCTTCAGGCCTTCTGAACCAACAGCCTGGTTCCAGGACCTCTACAACAGCAGCACTGTCCTTCACCAGCAGGTGAATCTGGCAAAACAATATCAAAACAGACAGACAAAATACAGGCATCACAGCCATGCCTCCTCAGTTCTTGGCAACTCCAGGTGGCAGTTCTCAAAAGTCCTAGGCAACTCCAACTGGCCCTCAGCAGTCACAACACTGCTCTCCAAAAGTCCCTCTGGCCTTCTCTGCTCGGGCTTTCTCTCTGCTTGGACTTCTCTCTAAATCCACAGCTCCTCCCAGTTCAGCCCTCTCTCTTCATGTCAACAAGTCCATCCCACAAGTGGGATTCACAAGCTCTGGGTTTCGACACCCAACCCAAAAACCAAGCCAACACAGGGGGATCTCCAAATTCCATTACCATTATAGTGATTTACCCAAGGATCACAAAGCTAGTATGTATCAGAAGTGGGACTTGAAACCAGATCTTCCTGGATTCAAGGCCATCTATCTGCTCTGTTGTGCTCCCTGTCATACAAATCAAGAAACAATTTTAACACACCTAGGAAATCCAATGTACTATGCTATACTTCTGGACAGAAACTTGTACCTATAGATAGGTAAATACAAAGTGTGTACACTGCAGTATTGCATTGCAATTTCAAGAGGGAATTTTTATTTATGAACATTCATTTCAGGATGGACTTTTGCATTATTTACTTAGAAAGGGTTTGTTAAGCAAATTAATGACCAAAAGAAGTTGCAGAGACTTGTTTAGTTTTCTTAGGTAAATAAAACTGAAATAATTCAGATAGACTAATTTTATGTGTACTTTAATAATATCAAAGCTGTGTTTCTGTTCCATGAATAGACTTTTCACAAATTTGGCCTGACCTCCCCACCAGTTATCTGACTGGTAATTTTTTGCTGTAGAAAGATAGCTTTTGATGAGTATTTGGATTATAAGCAGACCAGTGGTCCATGGGGGATCAGAGGTTCCATATCTTATTTCAATTTTAAATCATCTAGTTCCTGGAGTACTTACCACATTATGCAGAGGGTCATAGGCAAGATAGCTTGGATTGCTCATTTCAGGGAATTACAACTCAAAACAACTCATGCATTAGTTTTTGCTGGTGACAAGAGTCTAGAATGGGAGATAATACCAGAAGCTTCATCAGAATAACAAAGTACAAGATTATATATTATCTACTAAGCTAAAAACAAATGTAATTAAAATGGATGGAAAGTGGTATTCCAATAAATCAGATAATACTTCAATGTCATAACACATCAGCTTGGGAATGGTAACATTTTACTCTGGTCACTTGTTTTCTAAGCTGCAATTTAGCCTCTCTTTACCATCATCACTTCATTCAGCCTTTGAGTAATAGCAGCTTAAGTGACTGCCACTTCACTGATATATCTAAATTTTTTTAATGAATACATAACACATTTAACTTAACAATATGTTCTCTGAAATGCCAAATTTTCTTCCACAGAAGAAGATAACACATATGTGAGAGAAATAGTCTAAATTAAACATTAATTAAACTTCTTTATAATTTTTATATGTTTGCCACTGTGAAATTACATGCTTCTGCCATCAGCCACTGCTTTACTTCAGGACACAAGAGTTATAGAATCTTATTGGTTACTTCAGAAATCAGCCAAGAGGTAACTAAGAGGTTTGAAATGTTGGCACCTTGGGAAGCAGTGTGGTACAGTGGAAAGAATGCTTAACTTGGAGTCAGAGCACCTGGGTTCAAATCCTGCCTCTTCTACTTAGTATATGTTGGACCTTATACAAACCACTTACCCTCCATGGAGCTTGGTTTCCTCAAATGTAAAATGATTCATTCATCTTTGGTTCACACTCCTGACTCTCCAGATTTTCTCCCAGCTAAAGCAGTTTTCTCACTCTGGAATTTTACTCCATCCCTGAACTCTCCCGCTGGAAAGGTACTCCCCCACCCCATGGCCTCTTCCTCTGATTGGTGGTGTTGGAGGTTCATCCCTCATTCTCAAAGAGGACCAGTGACATCTTGAGGGTCATGTCTGATCAGTTGCTTCCTCTCAGAACCTCCATTTTAAGTAAGGAAAGTGCCCAGGTCACCGTATCTTTGTTCCCTCTGGGCTCCACTCTTGACTCTCCAGACTTGCTTCATCATACCCGCACAAGTGTACCTTCTCTCTCCCCAGTACTCACTCAGCTTCCTTTTATATGTTGTCTTCTCACAAAATGAATGTAAGGGTAGAGTAGGGACTGTCCTCCTTCTTGTTGGTGTTTATATTCCCAGCATTTAGCACAGTGCCTGGCACAAACTAAGTGCTTTAATAAATTCTTATTGACTTGATCTTTCGCACTAGATGAACTAGAAGGAGATTTCCTCTCTAAATATGTTCAGTTCAGTAAACATTTATTAAGTCCCTACTCTGTGTAAGGCATCTGGGGTGACCAGACAAAAAGGAAAGCTATTGCCAAAGCCACCGTCAGTGAGTTTACACTCTACTAAGGGGATATACAACATGTACAAAAGAAAATGGGTGAAACTCTCTTATTAAGTCATGTATTAAGATACTTTATGAGGCATTGTTATGTAGGAAGTCATGGCTAGAGTGCTTCCTTTTGTAGTTTAACATGTCCAGTTTATCTTCAAAACAGGTCAAAAGCCCACACAACATTTCCTGCATCAAACATGAGTCACAGCTTCCAACTTAAAAATTGTTACCATTCTCCACAGAGCTGGTAAAGACAGCTTCTTGGTGGTTACAATTTTAAAGAGCCTGCTGCTTCCCCAACCCTAAACCCCTGTCTTTATTCATTTGCTTCCTTCTCTCCTATCTTACAGGCAGAGAAGGTCCTTCTTGTTAACACCAATCCCTCCCATAAGCTATCAATCATCCTCCCAAAAAAACGCTTACATAGCAGAACTCTTTAAGAACCCTTATTCCCATCCCATCAATCATCCCATCTCTTTCATATACCTTTAATCTCTCCTTCTTTATAGACTACTTCCCACTTCTCAGCAAAAGTGCCCAAGTTTTCCACAGTCATAGAAATACCTTTCTCTTGATTCTGCCACTACCCAAACCACCAACCTATGATGTCTCTGCTTCCTTTCTGCTGAACTGATAGAAAAGCTATTTTCCAATCACTGTACTCAACTACTGCCTTATCTTTAGGCTCTTGCTGTCTTTCACATAGGTTGCTGGGTGGTGTAGTAGATAGATCCCTAGATCCAGAGTCAGGAAGACCAAAGTTGAAATTTTACCTCAGATGCTTGCAAGCTATGGCACCCTGAGCAAGTCACTGAAACCTTCTTATCCTCCATTTCTACATGTGTAATAGAGATAACAATTACATCTACGCTAGGGTTGCTGTAAGGATTGAATGACATAATATTTTAAATGCCTTTAAAACCTTAAATTGTTATATTCTAGGCAATATTTGGCTTCCACCCCCAATACTCTATTGAAACTACCCTTTCAAAGAACACTAACAGTCTCCTAATTGCCAAATCTAAGCACCTTTATTCTTTCCCCCCTTTCCTTACCTGTGGGAGCACTTGGTACTATTAAACATTCTCTCCTCTAGTGGAAAGAGGACTGGTCTTAGAATCCAGGAAATCTGAGTTCAAATTCTAACATTAGCATTGCATCCTATGACCATACACTTTGTTTTTCTGAGGCTCAGTTTTCTCATTTGAAAAATGAGGATGATAATATTTGTACTACCTATTCACACAGTGTTGTGAATTTGGAAACGATTGACTAGTTGAACCAATAGAGTGATCCTTTATTGGTAGATATCAACTTGAAGGAAACACACTAGTGGAATGCTTATCCTTAGCCTTGGGCTATTCCATGTCTCCATCAGTGACTTGGACTAAGGGGTAGGTGACAAACTTGTCAAATTTGGGGAAGACACCAAGTTTGGGAGGGGAGCTAACATAGTAGAGAATGACTCAGTGTCCAGAGCTTGATATAATACTTCAAATATGGTCAGATCAGGACAGAGGGCCATAGGGACTTTTCACCTCTCTTGCTTTTCTCATCATTTCTATTACTGTAGCCCAAGATCAAATTAACTTAAAAAAAGACACATCATAATCCTGGCTTACATTCAAGATCCAGTAAAAATGTCAACTTCAAGTGTTGTCTTCTTCCTTTGGGTTCTCACAGCACTGTTTGTACGTCTTATTCATATTCACATTCTTTTGTATTACCTTTATTGGTTTACATTTGTTACCTACCCCACCTTACTATATTTTCAGCTACTTAAGGAATAGAAACATCTAAAATACAGTACCTTAGACCACCCCTATGAGTCTTGCATGTGCTGTTTTAATTCAACGCAATTCAACTCAATTCAGTTTCACAAACACTTAAGTACTTTCCATATACTTGTATATGTTCTAGGTACAAGGAACTGTGCCTTGTGCTGGGGAACCAAAAAAAAAAAAGGGAAATGGTGCTGGTCCTTAAGGAGTTTTTAGTCTACTGGGGGAATACAACATTAATATAGATAAGTAACTATCAAGTATAACATACAATGCTACAAAATAATATTTATTGAATAATTTTAAGGCATTAGTTTGGTTTTTTTTTTTTAATGATGACCTGTAGTATGACTTGTTGCTTACCCAAATTCTAGAACAGCAGAGCTTGAATTGCTCCTCATATACTGATCAGTGATATCTGGAAATTCACAAATTCTTAGATTGGGAACATTTGAGCAAAGATTTATCTTACACTAACCCCGCAGAAAAAGAGGTGAGCCTCTGGGACTGAAACAGTGATGGCAAGTTTAATTGCAGAATTTGATCATAAGACTGACCTTCAAATTCCCGTCCAAAAAGAATAAAGGACTCTCCGTACCCCTGAGAAATATAATGAAATCAATAACTATGAGGCCAGTGCCAGTTTTGATCGTTGCTTTGCTGATGTTGTGAGGTGTTAATCATTTTTGTCCAGCAACATATGCATTTCTGCTGATACAGTTTTTGGTGTTCACACACTGAATAGCTGTCCTTGCCTGTTCACACACCTCCCTCCCCAGTCCAATCAACCAACGCAATGAAACCAAACTTGTAATTGTATCTGTCCCATTTCATTCATACTTTTAGTTACTCGGCCAATATTACAGAGTGTCTGCTAGGTATAAGGACTCACCTAGGTCATGTTACATTTGGCATTATTAACCAGAATTTCTTCACCGGATGAGGAAAATATACAAAAGGCAATGAAGTGGAGCAGCTAGGTGGCACAGTGAATAGAGCACCGGCCCTGGAGTCAGGAGGACCTGAATTCAAATTTGGCCTCAGACACTTAACACTTACTAACCGTGTGACCTTGGGCAAGTCACTTAACCCCAATTTCCCTGACTTCCCCCCCTCCAAAAAAAAAGAGAGAGAGAATGAAGTATAGTATAGAGAGTACCCAAGTTAAAGTTAGGAGATCTGGTTTCAAATGCAATATCTAATGCTAATGAGATGAGTGAACAGAATAAGTAATTTAATCTCTCAGATTCTGAGTTCTCCTTTATTAAAGGGAAACATCAATTCAATATCACAGAGCTGTTGTTAGGAAAGTGTTTTATAAACCTAAAAAAGATATGCAAATAGAATCTATTATAAAAGTATCTTTTTGTAAGAATATTATTTGTTGTTCAGTCATTTTAGCCATGCCTGACTTTTCATGACCCCATTTGGGGTTTTGTTGGCAAAGAAACTGGAGTGGTTTGCCATTTCCTTCTCCAGTTCATTTTACAGATGAGGAAACTGAAGCAAACAGGCTTAAGTGACACAGCTAGTAAGTGTCTGAGTTCAAATTTGAACTCAGGAAGATGTCCTGGTGATTCTAGACCCAGCACTCGATTCACTGCACCACCTAGTTGCCCAAAAACACTATACTAGACTAGAAAGTTTTAGAGCAAGTTATAGTCATTTTTACAGCATATTTTACTGTTTTTATTATATTGCTGTTCTTCCTGATTTTTTCCATGATTTTTCTAGAGCCTGCTAGCAAGCTTTAGCTATCAAGGAAAGAAAATTTTCCTTTTGAATGTCTCCTGACCTCTTTGCATGCTGTAAAAAAAGGTCAAACATCAGAACATAGGTATAGGACCTCATTGCACTGCTAGTGCCATCTTTGTCATGCTTTATCACGGAGACAGCTACATAGCACAGTGGACAGAGTGCAAGGCCTAGAATCAGGGAGGCCCAAATTCAAATCCAGCCTCAACTGTGTAACCCTTGGCAAATCACTTAATCCCATTTGCCTCAGTTTCCTCACCTGTAAAAATGAGCTGGAGAAGGACATGGTATACCAGTAAAGTATTTTTGCCAAGGAAACCCCAAATGGGGTCACAAAGATTTAGACATGACTAAAACAGCTGCACAACAGAAATGGGAATTAAAAACAGTGCCAACCTTGCAGAATGGCGAGGATCATATGAGGTATGATTTGTAAAGTGCTTAACACAGTACCTGTTCCTTCCTTCCCTTCATCCCTCCCTCCCCAATTAAGTATCCAGCCAGAGAATGTGTAAGCAGCATATGAGTGGGAGCATATCACTAGGCTCTTAATATCAAAACTATAGTGGAAGTGACATTTTCCTCCAAATAAAAAAATTTCAAAGAGAAATTGCTTGTAGGACTTGACTGTGTTGAGTCAAGAGACTCAAACCTGTATAGGTTTATTTGTGTTTATTCTCTGAAGAACAATTTCTGAATTGGTTTTGTTGTGTTATACTATTGAGCTATGAAAGGGTATCACACTCCAGATGTGGTAGATTCCTTTCTGAGAGGAAGAGACTATACAAGGTAAAACAATCTTGCAAGAGTGCTTGAGTTATAATGGGCATGTTCATGTATATAGGAACACTATGGGAATGAATCAACTAAATTGTACAATACTGTAATATATTCAATGTAATGTAGGGGTGTGGATCTTTTTAATACCTATAACTCCTATTACAAATAGATTTGGGGATGTTAAATTCTTGAGACCAATACTAATAAATCATGCATTATGCTTTTAATCTAAAATACATGGTTTTTAACATTGATGTTGTAAAAAAAAAAGACTGTTATAAATACTATTTGTGTACTATTAATATACTATTATATGCTGTTTATATATATATATTTGTATATACCTATACGCATATATGCTTAAAACAAAAAATGGTCAAAGATAGACATTATTTCATTAGGATACTTGTTAATTAGTTTCTTATCACAATATTTCTGCATCTCAGATATATCTTCTTTTTAAAATTTTTAACTCCCATATTTTTATCCAACAATATTACAATTCAGGGAATGTAACATCTTAAAACTCGAATTCATTAATGAAAACTAGATTAAATGCTTACTATAATTTTTATTGTCGTGTTTTTCCTTTAACTTTATTTGCTTTCAGAGTTTACCATCTTTAATTCTAGCTTGAAAATCTCTTCCTTTCTCCCCAGACACTCATAATTTTTATACTAGCACATTTCCTGGGTTTATCAGATTATAAAAGTATACCCAATCAATGAGTCCTTTTTTACGTGACTGAATCTCTTCTCTCCTCTCCCCCCCTTCCCATCTTGAAGATTTACCCAAAGGTCGTTTATTTCTATTGAATTTCTGTCAGAATGTGCCTTTCTTTCTGCCTTTCTTTTACATAGTGACTTCTTTAGCAGATTGTTTTCAGTTTGATTTTAGAGCATAGGTTTTGATTTTAAAATGAATGTTAATATGGTCCCTTTAAATTGGTAACCTAAAACAAGGGTTGGTCTTAGTACTCAGATGAATACTCCAAAAAGGGAAGTGACACAGCTAATCTAGACTGTATTTGACTTTGAAATATATTTGTATCTTCATTTGATCAAATATATAATCATAATAATGAAGACTATAAAGTGGGAACAAGTTGGAAAATAAGCCAACTTTCCAAATACTGTCCCCACATCAACTCCTCCACCACCCTAGCTCCTTTCTGTCCTTTCAGATTTTGCCTAATGGCTGAATAGCATTGACTGCTAAGAGAAAAATAATTGCTAAGTACTCAGCTGTTAAAAAAGAGGTGAGGGGAAAAATGAATCTACCTAAAACCAATCAATTCTGTGAGTATCATTCAAAGACCATGTATCAAGTAAAGACAATTCAAAGACAAACTTACTGCTGAACATTACTCTTTTTTTTAACCAAATCAAATTGCAGTCACTGGGCTGTGTTGAGTTTTGTTGCTGTTGTTAATTGTTCTAGACCAGAAACTGAGTCAACATTTAAAAATGGAAGAAGAGCTGAACCTTTTATTATTTAATTTTTATTTCTGTACATTATACTAGCTCATTTTCCAAGCTTTGTTTTTTAAAGATTTTTTTTTAAAATCCCTAACAGTAAAACCTTAAAAAATATTTTATACATTCAAACTAAGGGTAGGATTATTTCTCAGATGTTGTAAAGAGTTGAGATTCACAGCCCCAAGAGAAAAAAAGAATTAATTTTAATATCAGCTGAGATATGATTTGCCAGCCCGAAAACATTATTAAGTGCCCACTATGTACCTGTCACTGTGCTAAGCAAAGAAAGGCAAGACAACAGCCCCTACGCTCAAGGAGCTCAGAGCTAATGACTGAAACGGCATCCAGGCTGTAGAGGGTTAGGAAGAGAATGAGAAGAATGGAAGTAAGTGAAGAAACCTATTGTAAACAGCCTTCTCAAGATAATTACCATGTCATAATTAATTACCTTAGCAACTAGAAGGTAATGTAGTCAGTTTTTGATGATACAAATGGATAATGATAAATTGAGTAATCAATATCTATATATCTCTGCATAATTATTTAAAGGTATCCAAGTTCAGCTAAGAGTTTTGTTCTCTTTCAAATCCATCAATTCCCACTCCTCTATAACCCCCACTTCCTAGGACAGAGGGTAATCCACAAACTGGAAATTCAGCCCTCATGGAATTCTATTGGGTTTTATTTAAGTTTTATTTGATAACCGGTCCTCAAGTGGCACAGTATAGATAGTGTGCCAGGCATGGGTCAAGAAGACTCATCTTCCTGAGTTCAAATATGGCCTCAGACACTTGCTAGCTATGTGACCCTGAGCAAGTCACTTAACCCTGTTTACCTCAGTTTCCTCATCTATTAAATAAGTTTGAGAGGGAAATGGCTAACCACTTCAGTATCTTTACCAACAAAACCCCAAATGAACTTAGGAAGACGTAGATATGACTGAAAAATGACTGAACCCCACCACCAACAAACCCATAAAATTGAGTGTGGGTTGTATTTGAGTTGTATTTGAGAAATTAGGCAAGAATTTCGAAGAAGAAAATCTCCAGTGACTTATCCAGAGCCAGTGATTGAGAAAGTGACTCTTCCACAACATGACTGAAACGAATCCTCTGTCCCAAGGAAAACTGAGCAACTTAAAGGTTTACTCCCAATTCCCAATGTGTCTCTTAAAGCCAGAAGGATAGCCAACTCTGATTCTCCTGAAGCGAATTCCTTCTAGTCTGTATTATTTATTTCTTTTACTTATATTTGTGAATATTCACATCATTCAATGAGATAGAGATTGTTGGAATTCTCAAGTGGAGAAAGGGAAATTTGGCTAAATCTGGACTCTGGTTTTCCTAGAGTACTTTATCTGGAGATTCCTTTTCCTCATTTCATGTTTTGCTTTGTATTATAGTAACATGTGCAAGTGTAGGGAGGGAATAAGCCTAATATCCCTAGTAATCCCCAATATAATGGAAAGTTTTTGAAGGATCATTTTTCATCTTGCGATTCCAGGGCCTTACACAATGCCTTGAAATTTTGTAGGTGCTAACAAAAGTTTGTTCCTCAATGTATTTAGATTGAATCTGAAGGAGATGATACATGAGATGCACTGTAGCATATAGGAAATAGCACTGAATTTGGAGTCAGAGGACCAAGGTTCAAATCCTGGGTCTACCTGTATGACAAGCAAGTTACTGCATTTTTTTTCTCCATTTGCAAAATTAGGAGGTTTAATTGAATAGCTTCTGAGATTCCTTCTGTATAAATGCACAATCCTGTGCAAGTCTGATTTTCTGTAAGGCTCCATTTGTTTTTAAATCAGTGACTTTGACTCCTAAAGCCCTCTATAAGCTGGCCATTTCCAATCTTTTCAGGGTTCTTGCCGCTTACGCCCCTCCACGAACTATGACACTAGCCCCCTTGATACTCCTTCCACAATGGGCATTTTCACTGGTTTCTCCACGCTCCCTTTGCCTAGAGTACTCTCCTTCCTCATCTCCACCTCCTGGCTTTCCTGGCTTCTTTTAAGTCTCAAGTAAAACCCTATCTTGTGCAAGAAGCCCTTCTCAGTGCTTCCCTCTTTTTTTTTTTTTTCTTGAGGCAATCAGGTTAAGTAACTTGCCCAGGGTCACACAAACTAGTATGTGTCTGAGGCTGGATTTGAACTTAGATCCTCCTGAGTCTAGACCAGGTGCTCTATCCACTATACCACCTAGCTGCCCCTTAATCTCTTTTTATTGCTAATGTCTTCTCTCTGAGATGATCCTCAATTTAACAATTTCAGCATCTCTCTCTCTTCCTCCCTCTCTCCCCAACCCCTGCACACACACACACACACACACACACACAAGCACACGTTTATACATAGTTGCTTCCTACCTATTAGACTGAGAGCTCCTTGAAGGACTATTTTTGTCTTTCGTTTTATCCTCAGTGCTTACCGCAGTACCTGACACATAGGAAACTCTTAATGAAGGCTTCTTGCCTTGATTTGGCTTTCCCTCCTGTAGGGAACAAATAGTCTGTGTCTAAGAATGTGGGTTTTGGGCTGATGAGGTAGAATCTAGGTTTTGAGGTTGAGGATTCTCTGAATATTTCTTTAACCAGATGGTTCTGCAGGCTGGATGCCATATGACCATGTGATACTTAGTTGGATTATTTAATTGTGTATTTATTAAAGCTTGCAATTTCTGGCTGCATAACATGCCTTTTTGAAGCATCTCCTTGGCTAACTGTGCATTTGAGGTGGTGATTGTTGTTTTTAGTGTATCATGAAGGTTGGCAATGATCATTTCTTGCTTTCTTCTGCTATACAGAGAGCCAGAAGCTGGAGATTTCTTAGTTTCTGTGACCTTACTTCACTCCTTCCCAAGCTGATTTTTCTTTAGCTAGTTGTCTTATTTCAGACACCTTTTGAAAATTGATGTTTGTTCATTTGGTTTGATAGGTGATCTTGGGAAACAAGACTGGTACTGCATCTAAGATGCCTGGGTCCCAGCCTCAACTGTTATGACCTTCAGTGAATATCATATTTGTTTTGTGCTCCAGTTTCCTCATTTATAAAAATGGAGATAAGGGAATATACTTAAGATGACTGCAAAAGATGTTTATAAAAATATGAAAAAAGTAGTATGTGTCAGACACAATAATGTCTATGTTGGATAGTAGATGGAGAGCTGGCTTTAGTGTCAGGAAGTCCTACCTTAGTTAAATACTAATTTATATCCCCTGGAAAATCAGTGCTCCTAAGCTCCTACTTGAGAGTTTAAATTGTTAAAAAAAAAAAAAAGTGTTGATCCCTGTTGATAAAGAGGTAAATTTATTTGGTAATGTACAACAATGTACAGCAAGGATGAAATAACAGGTCTGATTAAAAACAAAGATATTAGAATTGGTCACTGATAACTAGTAAAAATGAAGTGGTATTTATTCTGTTAAGAGAAATGGTATTCTGTTCAACCCAGTATGACCCAAAGGCATGGAAACAAGGAAACAATGGCATCAAAGTACTTATATGTAATATTACTTATTACTTATAATGTATAATGTCCTTATATATTACAGTTAGCTATGTTTGTGTCTTATTTTCCTGCTAGAATGTAAACTGTATGAGGACAGGGTCCGTGTCCTATCTAGACACTGTGTAGCCTTTTCCAGTACTCTACACAATACCCTTGTACACATACTTTATGAATATTTGATAAACAATGAAAGAGACAGTATCAAAAGTCTCAGATGACAGCAAAATTGGGGTAATGGCACTAGTCAAAATAAATCTGAGTCCTGGCAGAACTTACTACAATTTATTCTTGTCAAAACAAAAATCTGTGGTGTTTAAAGCTGAGGGATACAGGGCTAACCCTGATTCTTAATTGTTCCTAGGTCACTAGGAGGGAGGTGTAAGCTCAGGAGTATGTTTTACTACAAGAGAGACAGCTGGCTTAGGAGTGACTGCAGACAGAAAATAATTCTGAAGGTTATAGTGAGTAGAGCAGAAATTATAGTAATATGAAGCTGATTTATTGAAGTCTGACAGCTTGACTGATTTATTCCACTGAATGTAGATTAATGCAGTTTTAAGCTCCCTAACGTCCACCTATCTTCACCACTTAATATAGGTTGTTTCAAAATTGATACAACCTTTGTATAATTCTCGATAGGGCAACTACTCTGGCAATAATTTGAAATCTAACTCATACTTCATATGATACTGGGCTTTTCATGAAATATCACATTTCAGTGGTGGTTCATGTCAGTAGCCAAGGGACAGATATTAGTTCAGTGACCTCAGGCTGCCAACAGGTGGATAGACTTGTGAATGCCTATATAGAATGGTTTCAACATTTAGGAATCTGTGTATTTGATGACTCTCTAATACCATATTGATTGTGTAAGTTTCTGAGGAAAACAGACAACAATGAGTAGAATTTTGTATTGGCAAAGAGAGAAAACATTTATCTTTGAAGTGAAAGGCATTATCACTGAGGACTCCTAAAATGCCAGGTTTATTTTGAGAATGCTTAAATCAGGTTTTAATGATCTGTTACCTACATTCTATTACAAACAAATCTTATCCCCAGAGTCTTGTGAGTCTAAGATTAGGAAGAGAATGTGTTGAATGGAATTTTAGAAGTCCTCAATAAATATGTGAACTACAATCACACTGCCCCAGTATTTAAAAGTATAACAATATGCATGATGGGAAGGCACAGGGGTGCAACATAACATGATGAAAAATGTTCTGCAATTAGAGTCACAAGGCCTGAGTTTGAATTCTTGCTCTGCTATTTGGGACCATAGATTTAGGACGAGAAGTGATTTTAGAGTCTGTCTAATCCAATTCTTTCATTTTAGCAATTAGGATCTGAGTCCAGTAAACTTAGGTGACTTACTCTTGGTCACAAAGGTAAAATCGGTACAGGAATGCAGGGCCTGCTTTGAAAACCTATGCTGTATCTACTGAACCACCCTGCTGCTGCTACCTGCATAACCTTGGAGAAGTCACTTAATAAAGTCCAGGCTCTCTGGACTTCAGTTTCCTTATTTGTAAAATGAGTGGCTTAGACAAGGGACCTTCTAGGTCTAAAATCTATGCTTCTTAGAATATTTTTATATTACTTGCAGTGATATTTTTATTTAATTTTTCCCCACTTGATAGTATTTTTTTCATTTACATGTAAAGATAGTTTTCAACATTCACTTGTATAAGATTTTGAATTCCACATTTTTTCTCCCTTCCTCTCCTGCCTCCTCCCCAAGAAGGCATGCAATCTTATATTGGCTATACACATACAACCATATTAAACATATTTCTACATTAGTTATGCTATGAAAGAAGAATTAGAACAAAAGGGAAAAACCAAGAGCAAGAAAAAACAAAAAAAGGTGAAAATAGTCTGCTTTGATCTACATTCAGATTTCATAGTTCTTTCTCTGGATGTGAATAGCATTTTCCATCTTGAGTCTTTTGGAATCACCTTGGATGATTGTACTACTGAGAAGAGCTAAGTTTATCATAGTTGATCATCACACAATGTTGTTGTTACTGTGTACAATGTTCTCCTGATTCACTTGCAGTGATATTTAAAATATTTTTGCTAACTTATGAATCCAGTAAGTAGATATTTATGAATTCAATTATTTAATGTTCACTATGACCTAGAAAGAGTTGACCATAGCCACAGAACGTTTTCACTGTTTAATGAAATTGTGGCTCAAAACCTCATTGGTTTTTTGCCGGCCATACCAACATAAAAAAGATATGCATATGGGCCAATAAGGTTGAGGGTGTCAACCTTGCTTGCTTCACTTGCATGCAAATCCAAAGAGAATCTTGGGAGGAAAGTAGGCTTCAAAACTCATTTTCCACACACTTTCTGTGGTATTTTTGTTTGACAAATTCATGTATCACCTCTGATTCTTCCTACATCGTGGTTTTGGACAAGTTACTTGATTGTCTCTCTAAAATGGGTTTGGGGAACATAGGATGCCCATAAAATATTAAAGAGTTTAATAAGTATTTTCTAACTTTAAGTCAAAAAGAGGCTTGGGTCAGAGACACTGATATGATTAGCATGAAAGAATGAGTTCAGAAAAAGATTAAATTCCTGTTAGTGATAATACCTCACTATGTTAGAGAAGATTCTGGCTACTGGAAGTCAACTCTTTGGGAATTAATGGAGAGAAAGTTTCTTTTCCCTAGTCTTATGCCTTACTATATAAAGATCCTTTGTAAAAAAGGTGAACCTTGGTTTCTGGGCTGAAGTCTAGTAGGTAGCAACAGAGAAGGGCAAGGAAAACTGAATAGATGACATGACATAACATTCAGCACTGGAAATGGTACATATACTAAGAAACATTGCAGCGTGGTGCCTGGTATGAAGGTATTCCAGCAGAAAGCAATGCCAGTGGGGAATAGGCCCAGCAAGAGTAGTATGGTGACATCACTAGAAGATATTAATGGTCAGTGTTGGAAGCGTGACTTAGATGAATAATCAACAAAGGAGATAAGGAGTACACTATTTGTTAGGGGTGTTTGGGGAGAAGTAGCATTTCTTGTGTGAGGGCTTGCGGAGCCCTTTTCAAGCCTGCTCACCTATGTTTGGTGCCCACCTGTCATTGTACTCTCACCTGTGGCTCCAAGAAGCTGTAGCATACACAACATTCACACTCTGTCAAAAATTGTCTTGGAAGATGGGCTAAACCAGGTTGAAGGTAACCAAAAGGCCTCAAACCTGTCAGTGAATTAAGGGGATATTTACATCAAGCATGTGAATACTTCTCCCAGTGGAATAGGTGGAAGAGAACAATGTGTTCCAATGGCCACAAGGGTGGCTTAGTCAGACATCAAAGATGGCAAGGTCATCCATTGCATCCTGGGTCATCACCAGTCATCTTACTTTTGTCTTGCACTTGGACTTCGATGACTCAGGAAGAGAGAGTGAGGATGATGATTTTGTGCAACTCTGTCTCACTTAAATCTAATTTATACGAGAATCAAGACATCACACTGTGATGTCTTTGGTCCTCTTTGAACAACAAATTGATAGGTGCTGTCAGGGCATAAAAAGAAGGCTAAAGTAGAGTCCCATCCCTTTAAGAAGATTATAATTCATTTGATGTTACTAAAAGCTTGCTTTAATATTAGGAAACAAGAAAGCAAATGCAAGAGATAATCATAAGTCCAGGATTAATTATGAAAAGAATTGTATTGACAATAAATGCTTTATATTCATAGCAAGTGCAACATAGTACAGCAAATAGAGTTTTGGAGTTAGAGACCTAAATTCACACATCACCTCTGATTCTTTCTATGATGTGGCTTTGGACAAGTGACTTGATTGCTCTGAGCTTCCAAAATGACAGTGTTGGACTAAATGATCTTTGAGGCTTCTTTGCATTCTAGATCTGTGGTTCTGTGATCTTGTTATCCAGTGGGTGTGGTCTGGAAAAATGAGGAAAGGGTTCAGGAAGGAGGCTAGACGTGAATTGGGTCTACTGGCTATATAGAATTTGATTGCCCAAAGAGGAAGAAAGAAAATATTCAGGGGGTGAAAATGGGGAGAATTAAGAACTAAGTTCAAGATGAATTCATAAAACAATGAGAAAGGATATTTGTATGGTGCTGTTGGCTCCTGTTGAAGCATGAAAAAAAAAAGAGTAGAGAGGTAGATTGTGATTAGAGTATGTAAGACTTTGATTGCTAACGTAGGAGTTTAGGCTTCATCCTTTAGACAATGAGGTTCACCAAAAATGCCAGCAGTGCAGGGGAGTGATATGATTATAAATTTTTGGAAAAAATAATTGCTTTGTTAAATGTAGGATATGTTGGAATAGGGAAAGACTGAAGAGAGGCAGAGAAACCAATTGCAGTGGTCAAGATCTGAGATAATGGGGAGTCCTTAACTACTTTGATATCAGTATGAATAGAAAAGCCCTGGATAATTTGCTTCACCCCACTGAGTCTTAACCAATGAAAGTGTCAGCATATTTAGTCTCTAAGAAGTCTTTTACCTCTAATATCCTGAGGTTCTATGACATTCAAGCCAAATAATTAGAATTATACCGATGAAATTTAAAATGTTGAACCCATCTAGTGCTGTTTTCTTTCTTTACTGCATCGTTCTTTTTTTCTTTAATCCAGTGTAGGGAAATTCATCTTTGCTGTAGGAATGAAAACACACATTCCAGTTAGTATCTTTTTTTTTTCATTTTTAGTGAAATAGACACTGCCAATTTCAAACAAGTGGGATATAGTGGGAAAAGCAATGCACTGTAAATCCATAAACCTGTTTTCATCTCAGCCCTGACACTTATTAATTGTGTTACATTTCACCTCTGTGAATATTGTTTTCCTCATCTTTAAATAGTGAAGAATATTTACACTGCGTTCCTCTCAGGGCTATGCTGAGAGTCACATTGGAAATGAGAAGGTACCATATGATGCAGTGGGACTTAGTGGATAAGAGGATCACCCTGGGAATGAATAAGACCTGAATTCAAGTTCTTCCTCCAGAACACAATACCTTTCATATATAATTGACAAGTCACTTCATTTCTCAGTGTCCCCCTAGTCAGCTCTTTAAAACTATGAATCATGGGTTAGTCGTCATGTTGATCTGCATTGGTAAAGATAATTTCCACATTAGGAATTTTTGGCACAATTGAAATCATAGGTCTAGATTCCTATATTGAAAACAAAAAAAAAAGCCAATCTATATATGTGAACTATTGTAAATATTTTACTTTTTCAATGTTTTCTTGCTTGATGTAGGGTAAAGAACTGATTTGGAAATAGAATACCTAGTGTGAGTTCTGGTTCTTCTACTTACTATCTGTGTGACCTTGTGCTTCTCTCCTCTTTGGATCTCATTTTCCTCATCTGTAAAATGATGAGTAGGGTTATATTTGAGAGGGCTCTTTCTAGATCTATCATAATTTTATAGTATACATGAAATTTCCATAGCTCATTTCCCTTTTTTCCCACCCACAAACCTGAGAACCGTGCCTTATTCTTCACTGAAAACAATTTAAGTATTTTGCTACAATTTCAAAAGAAACTCAGACATTCTGCCATTGTCTATTTCGATCAATCCCCTGCAGTCTTCTTGATTTGATTGCCCCCTCTATCATCCCTAGTCTCTCTTTTATCTTTGTTTTCTCCCTATCTACTGGTTCCTAATGCTCATGCTCATGTCTCCCCATTCTTCAAATAATCTCACTTGTTGAGAGCAAACCCACCAGCTGTCATCCTATATCTCTCTGTTCTCATCTAAACTCCTTTAGAAAGCCCTCTATCATCAGTGCCTCACCTTCCTCCCCCTTTCTCCTCAACTCTTAGAAATCTGGATTCCAGTCTCATCATTCAAAGGAAACTGCACTCAGAAGTTATCAGTAATCTCTTAATTGCTATACTTAATCCTCCTCCTTCTTGACCTCTCTGTAGAATTTAACACCATCAGTCACCCTCTCTTCCTGGTTACTCTCTCTTCTTTAGGTTTTTAGTGCACTAGTCTACCTTTTTGACTGTTCCTTCTCAGTCTTCTTTGATGATTATTCATTGATGTCTGTCATGGTCACTCTCTTTGGATGTCACACAAGGCTCAATTCTAGGCTGTCTTATTTTCTCCCAATAGTGTCCTTCAAGTCACTGGTACTGATCTGATCAGCTCTGATGTATTGAATGATCATCTTTATATAGATGATTCCCAGATCTAGATATACAACCCTAACCTCTCTGTGTAACTATAATTCTATATCATGAGTTGACTTTTGGACATCTCAAATTGGATCTCATAAGCTTCTCAAACTCAACATGTCCAAAACAAAATTCATTTTATTTTCTCCCAAACCTACCCCTCTTGCAAATCTTCCTATCATTGTTGAGAATAAAACCATTCTCCCAGTTATCCAGGCTCACAATATTGAGGTCATCCTCAAGTCTTTCCTCTTATCCCACATTTCAATCCATTACCACAGTCTTTTGTACTTTCACATGATTTCACATCTACATTCCCTTATTTCCACCAAACAGCTAATACCATAGTCCAGGCCTTCATCACTTCTCACTAGGACTGCTGCAATGATATTCTAATTGATCTGACTCTCTGTACTTTGAGTCCATAAACCTGAGTTTTCGTCTCAGCCCTGACACTTTTTAATTGTGTTACATTTCACCTCTGTGAATCTTGTTTTCCTCATCTTTAAATAGTGAAGAATATTTACACTGCATTCCTCTCAGGGCTATGCTGAGAATCACATTGGGAATGAGAAGGTACCATATGATGCAGTGGGACTTAGTGGATAAGAGGATCACCTTGGAAATGAAAAAGACCTGAATTCAAGTTCTTCCTCCAGAACATAATACCTTTTGTTTATAACTGACAAGTCACTTCACATCTCAATGTCAAACCATTCTCTATTCAGCTGCTAATGTGTAGGTCTAAATATGTCATTGTCCTGCTCAATAAAATGCAGTGGTTTCTTGTTACATCCAAAATCAAATATAAATTCCTTGCTGGCATTCAAAGCCCTTCATAACCTGGCCATTTCCTACCTGTTGAATCTTCTTACATTTTATTCCCATCCAGAATTCTACTAGCCCACCATGCTGGCCTACATACCATTACTTGAGCACAACACAGCAATCTCTCCTATCTCTATACCTTTGCTCTGGCTATCTCCCAGGCCTGGAAAGTTTTCCCTCCTTGTCTCAGCCTCTTAGTTTCTCTGTCTTCTTTCAAGACTCACCTCGTATTCCACCTTCTACAATAAGTCTTTCCCAGTCCCTCCTCGCCCCACCCACCAAACTTACCTGCTCATGCTTTCCCCTCCGATATAATCTTCAAGTGATCCTGTATGTATATTTGTATATAGTTAGTGGTGTCCATTACCATTTTTGTCTTCTCCATAACAATATGAGCTCTGTGAGAGCAGGGACTATTTTGCTTTTTCTGTGTACCTCTAGCATAGCATAGCCCCTAGTACATAGTAAAAGTTCAACAAATGTTTGCTGACTGACTGACTTCCATTATCATTAACATGATATGGAGGTATCAAATACTACGTACCACTGGGATTTTTTTAAAAAATAAACGTTGATTTGAATTCTACCAATTCCCAGGCATAGCGTTTTATCAAATTAGTAAGATATACAGAAACATTACTTCTTTCCTTCTTGTACTCGGAACCAGTAAGCAATATATTCACCACCGTCCACGGTTTCATAGTTCAAAATAACTGTAAGCAAACTCAAAGGTCTCACTAGGGAGCAGGCCCACCCAGTTCCTTGGTAGATACACAAACTCTTTTATGTGATGACTCAATAATTATATATGATTTAGCAAGTGTAGTAAGAGGACTCTTTTTAAAGCCATCATATTGTTCTTCATTAAATAAGTACTTATTTAGCCATTTTCCCGGAGGTAATTGGGGGATGGAGTAGAGTATTATTTAGTTTCTAACCTGTCAATCCACAAGAATTCAACTAATTCTCCACTACTCACTAGACATATTTTGGAACCCCTTCTGAAAACCATTGCCATAGTGCTGCATTTAAAGCAGACAAATTACTTAATGGTAGTGTTCTTTGTAGATATTGCTATGAGTAAGTATCTCTCAATGTTATTAACCAAAATGCTGTTAAAAGCTAATGCAAGATGGGTCCCAAACCATTAACTTTTATTGCTTTGATTTAGAAGAAAATACCTCAATTATCTTTTAAATAAATTGATCAAGAAAATTTCAAAATGTTTGGTTCAAAGAAAACTTTTTTCTTGATCACCTCAACCTGGAACAATTTAAATGATGGAATTCTTTAAAACCTCTTAAGAGAAACCTGTTTGTCAATGTTGCCTGTAAATGCAGTTGTTCTTTTGAGGCTGCCTCTTTCATGAAAAAATGAACTGACTCAGACACACTTCAGACGAAAATTAAGGCAGAGTCATGTCTTATCTTTTGAGTGGATTAATTTTGTTTCAGAAGAAAATGATTGTGTTCCAGTTTAGTTAGTTTAGGCTTTTTAGTCTTCTTCTTGAGGGACAAATGCCAAAGAGTAGAACTCAGAACATATAAAAATGATGCCATGCAGAGACAGTAGAGTTGCCCCAGTGTGTAACACTCACAGTTTTCTAATAAAGCAATGCAGTAGGATGCATGCTGAGTTTCTACCCACAGTAATGGCATTTTTCCAAAAATAGCTGCCTTGCAACACTACACTGTGGTGTCTTGATAAAATATGTCATGCTGTTTTTTGCTTCTTCCCATGATGACATGATGCATATATTGAGTGCAGGTGTGACAATCTTAGTAAATTTAGTAATTCTCAGAGGGGCACAACAGTGGGAAATGAAAATAGTCATAGTAACAATTTCGTAACAGGATCCTACAAACCAGTGGTTCTCAACCTGTGGGTCATGACCCCTTTGGGGGTCGAACGACCCTTTCACAGGGGTCACAGGGGTCGCCTAAGACCATCGGAAAATATATATTTCTGATGGTCTTAGGAACTGAGACACCGCTCCTCTATCTATCTCTAGGTGGGTCTGCCCACATGCAAATACGCCCACATACGAGTATTAAAGGGTCATGGCATTAGGAAGATTGAGAACCACTGCTACAAACCATGCCAAAGCCTGCCTGCATTCTCTCACCTATCATGTAGCATTCAAAGGAACCCCCCCCTCCCCCAAAAGACAAATACAATGGTATGAAAACTTGGCTGTGCCTCATAATAGAGTAGACGGGTTGGAATCTATTTTCCTCTGTTCATCTACTTGAAGTGGGAAGAGTACAACAGGTAGATTCTGATTAGTATGAATAATGAATCTTATGAAGTAGTCATATGTATTCAAGTTCACACTATTGGAAATTATGATTATGTAAAATATAGTAATTGGTTATATCCCACTGGAAATATGTGGTTCTATTTTTAAAATATGGCTATTTCATAAGATTCATTATTTGTGTTAATCAGGACCTAGCTATAGATTTGAAATCAGCCCTAGGTTCAAAGATCCTTGGATATTTCTTCATCTTCAGTGACAGGATTGGCCCAAGACTGCCTCCTCAAAGAAATATTTTTTGTCAGCCTTTCCATTGTCCTTATATAACCGAGCTATGTCAGTGGATCTGAAGACTGAATTTAGAAAAGTCCTAGACTAGGGTACAAACCCATAGTTGCTACCCCATTATTATCTGTGCTTTGAATGGACAGAAATCTGTCTTTGATCTCAAACTAGCTGCTTCATGTAAACTTGGGAAACTGCCCTCTCAAAATCCTTCTCTCCCTAAATATTTTGTTGTTGTTCAGTTGTGTCCAACTCTATGTGATCCCCTTTGGGCTTTTTTTTTTTTTTTGGCAAAAATACTGGAGTAGTTTGCCATTTCCTTCTCCAGCTCATTTTCCAAATAAGGAAACTGAGGCAAAGGTTAAGAGACTTGACCAGGGTCACACAGTTAGTGCATAGTAAGTATCTGTGTTGTAAGTGTAGTAAGTGTCTGAGGCCAGATTTGAGCTCAAGAAGACGAGTCTTTCTGACTCCAGGCCTGGTGTTCTATACACTGGCTGCCCCAGGTCAAACACATACAAATCCATGCCCTTTTTAATTGGAATACTGACAAGAAGGACACTTGGTAGGGAAGGATTATAATATGACAAATTTCTCATTCTTCCCTTTCACATTTTCTTTTAAGGAAGAAAAATGACTTCGTCCAAAAATTGTGGTACTGTATTGGAGCAGATAGGTTGGAACCCTATACAATGTGTCAGTTCATTGACTTTCCAGCATACTTTTCTATTTGAGCTGACTGCATGAAGCTTTTAGAAAAATTCCACTTCATGGATATAACATTGAACTGAGGTATCCCAGTAGGAGGTTGACTAAATGAAACTCCTAATGGTAGATGTTAAATGGATTTAGTTATTTCATTTTTCAATGTTTGTTTCAGGGGGAGAAAGATGTGTCATCTCTCTTTTGTTGATGAAATCTAAGGAAAATAATGAAGTTGAACAAATTATGGCAGTGGTTTTATAACTTTATATAGTATTTTCTTTTCAACACAATCCCATCCTCTTTTCATAAAATAATCTATATATTATTGTTTGCATTCTATTCAAATCAAGAATTTATTACAATTTAGTAGCAAAACTCAAATCTAGAAAACATAACAAAATAATGCAATCCAACCTACTGATTTACTTATTGAGAAAAATCCATCGAAAACTCCTGTTTAAACTATTTAAACATCGAAAACTCCTATTTAAATCAGAAAAATAATATTACTAAAATGTGATGGGCTTATTTGAAAGTGAAAAGCTTCTTGAAGTGTACCATCAGTGATAATTTTTTACTCATAATCTTTTCCAACCACTGACTGAGTTCATTATTTTGTTTATAAATCCTCTTTGAGCTGCTACCTCCCTAACTCCCATTCAGATTGGCAGAGTTTGGCTACAAAAGTACTGTCTGCTACTCAGGGTTCCAGGTGTAACCTCAGAGAACGGGGTTCCTAATATTTTCACTCACGAGTCCAACCATTGTGCTTCTTACCAACAATCAGCCAGAATACTCTGGGCTCAGCGGGGATACAAGTACTAGAATAAACTGGTACTTGTTCCGACTGGAACACTTGCCCTCTCCCTTTCCTACTAAGGGTGCCTCTGATTTGAACCCATATGCTTGCTTTAATCATGAAACAATTCCTCTGTGTCTCTGCAATACTGGGCATCAAAAATTTCTTCCAGGAATCATGAAACACATAGGAAATTCATCTGAAGGTCTAAACTCATCTCTTACTAGGACAAGCAGATTAAATTTAAAACACAGTCATACACCCACGTGTACATACACCCATGCACCTCACACTCAGAAAAGCCCAAGAGACGTGGAAGGTCAAAAAGAGAAGACTATTTTTGGGTTGATTAATCAGCATTTCTAGACCATAAGCTAAACTTTATCCTATGAACCTATAGTCCACCTCTCTTGCGGAGAGATAAGAATATGGGGTAGAAGTGAAAGATGGGGAAGGGACTTTTAGAAGGATGTATAAATTAAGATTTAGGAGGGTGGGGGGAGTAGATGAGGGAGGGACTTTTAAAAGAATCAGTAAAGAAGGCACTCAAACAAACTGTCTGGACTCGTATCACAAAGCATGCGGTCTAGATTTTCATAAGATTAAGAAGGGGGGAAAGGATATTTATGACCTATTGTGACCTCCTGAATGAATTGTTAAAGTAATAAAACAGATACTAGTATTTAAGTATCTAAAAAAGCAAACATTACTTCAAAGAAACTTGTCTGACTTCTAAAGGAAAAACATTGGAAAACAGACTGTTCAGTTAGAGTATAAAACAAAAGATAACAAAGTGGGTTAATGGGTCCTCCAAAACCATGGTACCCAATATGGATGTTCTAGAAAGAGACTTTCTCTAGCAGGATCTTGTACAGTTATCACAGAAGAAGCCCTCACTGCGTAAGGATCCCTTTATGTGGCTACTTTTCCAACTCTCCCTCAGGTTAGTGGGCCAGATCTTGAGAGGGCAGCTAATTATAATTCCCCTCAGGATTATAAGACTAAACATAAATGACCGGCCATTTAGTTCTACTTAGCTTACAAGTCACCAAAGGTATATTTTCCATTAACAGTGGACCAGCCAGACTTAATTGGCTTTTAACAAACATACTTCTTAAATAGATATAGTTTTCTATTTTTTTTAAAAAAGGTAACTATAGAAAACATTTCCCTAAAAGCCTGCAGCACTCTTTTTTTTTAAGATTTTATTTTTATTATGAAGTTAAATATGAGATAAAATAAACATTTCTATATAAAAATAGAACAGAAGAGGAATATACATAAAATAGTGAATCTCTATACCTTACAGCTTTCTTCTCCCTTTAAGTATCTAATAAATTCAACATCTGGCTCAAAAATGCCCTGCATGTCTTACTTTCTGAATTTCCTCCTGTTTTCTTCTCTGCATTTAAGAAATTCTTCAATGATCCTCTATTCTTTCTCTTCACACCACTTTTTAGGAAACCTTATTGCTAGATTTCATCTCCTATAGCCTACCCACCAAAAGAGAAAAAAGAAAATACTACTCTTCTTAAAAATATGCAGAGTTAAGCAAAATAGATGTCCACATTGGTCATATCTAAAAACATATATTTCATTCTATATCTTGAGTCCATCACCTATTTGTCAGTAGGTGGGGAGCATGATATATTACAAGTCCTCTAGAATCATGGTTAGTCATTGTAGTAGTTGTTTTCCTGGTTCTTCTTATTTCACTCTGCATCACTTCAAAAAAGTTTTACCAGGTTTCTCTGAAATGGTCCCTTTAATTACTACTTAGAGTTCAATAATTTTCTATTACATTCACATCATAATTTGCTCATCCGCTCTTCAGTTACTGGGCATTGCTTTTGTTTTCGATTCTTTGCTAAAATAAAAAAGCAGCCCTACATAATTTTGTGCTTATGAGTATTTTTCCTTTTTCTTTGATCTTTTTGGAGATTGGAAAAATAGTGGTGTCACTGAGTCAAAGGTTATGTACTATTTAGTAGTTTTTTGGCTATAGTTCCAAATTACTTACTACTTACTAGACTAATTTACAGCTCCACCTCCAGTGTGGTTTTGCAATTATTATTATTTTTTTGTATCCCCTTAAATAACTGTAACTTTTTTTTTTTTAGTCATCATTCCCAGTCTGATAGGTAGGTATAAGGTGGAACCTCATGCTTTTTTTAAAATGTTAATCTACCTAATTATTAGTAATTCGGTGAACTTTTTCACAAGTTTTTGGTAGTTTTGATTTCTTCCTTTGTGAACCATCTGTTCATTTCCTTTGACCACTTATCTATTGGGAAATGGCTCTTTTATTACATATTTGAATCAATTCCTTATATATTTGGGATATTAACCTTTATTAGAAAATCTTGCTACAAAGATTTTTTCCCAATTATTTACCTTTTTATTTTAATTGTCATTGTTTTATTTGCCTTTAAAAATTTTGTAGTTAAAATTGTATGATTTTTGATCCTCTATTATCTTACTTGGCTATGGGTTCTTTCCCTATCCATAGCTGCAAAAATTTATCTCTTCCTTGCACCTCTATTTTTTTTATGATATGATATTTTGTATCTAAATCATGTATCTATTTAAATGGCTTTCATATTTTGGGGGAGGGAGGAATCAGCTAATCAGCCAAAAGGAATGATGTTGAGAAATATAATAGGTATTACAGTATTTAAACCTTCTAAAGATGGTCTACCCACTTACTGTTCAGATGTGTTAGGCAGTACTCCACCTACTGAAATCAATGGTGATGACCTTATCTGAATTGAAATTTGGCATATGCTCACTCAGTCTTGACCTCATTATACATACCGTGCTAAATAATTGGTGCACTTCATTCACTGTTGGAGTGAATTCCCCATGTTTGCCTTGTTTCTGTTGACTGTGAACTTTGTTTTTATTGGGAAAGAAGTGGATGCATTTTTTCAGAAGTCAAACTAGAAAATATGAAATATATTGACTATTACTTTTTCCCTTCCCTTCCTCCCTCTACAGTTTGAAAACTGTAATAGGGAGATTTGTTCTTAAGGTGATACAATAGGGTACAAAAGGGGAAAAGGTGACTTTTGACCCTGACACAGAATTAAAATCTTTTCTGATAGCATTCCTTGCAGCAGTGGACTGGATTTTATATCCAATTATTGTTTTTTTTAATCACAGGAAATAAGATAGGTCACCTACACCTCCAGTCTTCTCTTGGAGCTTTTAATGTCCTGGCTTCTTTTTCCTTCCATTGGTTGAAACAGAGCAAAAAGTATCACCATGGCCTGTGCCCTGCATTTGCCACAGTGGTTGGTGTCACTGGTCTTTCCCTAAACAGGTGTAGGCTTACTGTCACCTCTCTTTTTCTCAACTCTGTGTCCTCTGAATCTAGAGCTTGTCTTAATTTGAAAACAACAACATTGATATTGAATGTTGACAGCCCATTAAACAGACTTCTTAGGAGGCCTTCTTGCAGGTTTTCAGGTTGCTTAAAAATCTTATGATCTAATTTGCTTTCAGTTATAATATAGATTAAACAGAGCTTTAAAGTAGTTTTTTCCCCACCCCCACACTACATAAATCATGGCTTTAGCTGTTTACCAGACATTACATGGTTAGAGATAGCCAAGACAAGATTAAAATGAATCAAACCTCTGTTTATAACTGATTTCTTATATAAATCTTATGCTTATAGCTGAGTACTTATCAACAGAGTCTCTTTCATGATTATATTATATGACATAGGGATGTCACATGACAAATAATTGTCTTAAGACACTAGGAAGGGAGAAACAGAGAATTTCCTTAGGGGTCTTTCAAGTTTACGTGCTTGTTGGTTCATTCAGGCTTTGGTTTATCGTCTCTTCTAAAGTGGGACAAAAGCTAATAAGTCCATAAGAATTCATATGCTGTCATTCATCCAAGAGGCAACACTCTGCCTGTCTCAAATTGTTTCTTTTAATCTTATAAGCTCTGTCAGTTCACAAATGATAACTCACATAGCAATACAAGAAGGTTGTACTAATTTTGAACTATTTCTTAATCTAGAATTAGCCTAATTGGGGACATTGAGCTAGAAGGGCTTTTTTTCCCCACTGGAAGGAAACATTAGGAAGACACTAGCCTAGATTGTGCGGACTCTGAAAAAAAAAAGAGTTTTTATCAAAAATGTCAAGAAGTGATAAAGCATGAAAAATGCCTTCCCTCTCCGTTAATGCTTCATCTACTCCTCTACACATTATGGTTGTTGTTCACTTGTTTCAGTCATGTCTGACTCTTCATGACCCCATTTGGGGTTTTCTTGTCAAAGATACTGGAATGGGTTGCCATTTTTTCTCCAACTCATTTACATATGAGGAAACTGAGGCAAACAGGGTTAAGTGACTTTTCCAGGGTGACACAGCTAGGCCTAATTTAAATTCAGAAGTAGGAGTCTTCCTGACTCCAGGTCAGACAATCTACTGTGCCACCTAGCTGCTCCCCCTGCCCCTTAGATATTAATGTCCCTCAATTCAGTAATAATTCAAAGTTTTACAAATTGTAAAGCTTCAGAGTGACCCAGACCTGGTAGGAAATATAACTAGAAGTGTTCATGGGTGAATGTAGAGTCAAGAACAGTAATAGAACCAGAATTAGGACTGAAGTAACTGCTACAAACTTATACTAGTTCAAGGCAAGACATAAAAGGTTGAATTTTGGGCCAAGAGATTTATGTGCTGTTTATCAGGGAAGGTCATATGAATATAGTGGTTAGTTTATTAATTTAGAAGTAATAAAAATCTCCCCAACTCCCAAGACTCTGAACTTGATTCTCTTTTCTCTTTAAAATCATTTCTTCAGTGATTTCATCTGCTTCCATCTACTGTAGTAGATTTTATCTACTACAACAATTTTTTAAAATGATTTGTTTATTTACTTTTAGTTTACAAGATTCAGTTCCACAGTTCCTTGAGTTTCAAATTTTCTCCCTTCCCTTCCCCTCTCTCCCCCTATGGTGGCATGCAATCAAGTATAGGATCTGGAAATACTTTCACATTGGACATTAGTCTGGTTGTATAGAAGGGTTGTAACCAATGGAATGAACAATGGGAAAAAAAGAAAGAAAACCAAACATGGAAAAGAATGATTCCACGTAGATTTCTTCAGTCTCCATTTAAACTCTGTTCTTTCTAGATCTTCCTCTGAATGTAGATATCTCCTTCCACCCTGGGACTTGTAGAGTTGTCTTATAACTGTGCATTGCTGAGAAGAGTCTAGTTTATCAAAGCTTGTCGTCACATATACGGTGTGTCTATCATTGTGTACAAATTTTTCCTGGTTCTGCTCTTCTCACTTAGCATCAGTTTGTATAAGCCTCTCCAAGTGAATATGAAGACTGTCTCCTTCCCATTTCTTATAGCACAATATTATTCTATTACATTCATATACCACAACTTGTTTAGCCATTCCCCAATTGATGGGCATCCCCTTAATTTCCAGTTTTTTGCCACCACAAAGAGAGCTGCAATAAATATTTTTGTACATATGGATCTTTCTCCCACTTCTATGATCTCTTTGGGATACAACCCCAGAAGTGGTATTGCTGGGTCAAAGGGTATGCAATTATTTATAGCCCTTTGGGCATAGTTCCAGATTGCTCTCCAGAATGGTTGTATCAGTTCACAGCTCCACCAACAATGCATTAGTGTTTTGTCATCTTAGCCAGTCTGACTGGTAAGATGTGGTAGCTCAAAGTTGTTTTGTTTTGCATTTCTTGAATCACTAGTGATTTAGAGCATTTTTTCATATGCTTATAGATATCTTTAATTTCTACCTCTGAAAATTGCCTGTTCATATCCTTTGACCATTTATCAATTGGGGAATGACCTGTATTCTTATAGATTTTACT
>CM053585.1:439421812-439437200 GCA_028646515.1 Pseudochirops corinnae
AATGGTTGTACTATTTTTCTGCTTCAATAACATTGCATTTAATGTTCCTTGAAGAATGCATATAGTGTTCAAATGTATCCCTTGTGAATAAATTATGAGATAGAGTATGTTTGCTTGTAATAATTTCTATTTAACTGCTCAAAATAAAATGTAATAAATAAGCATTTATTGAAGTAATCTACATTTTAATGTATGCATGGGACTGTGTTGCATGATAAGTTTGCCATCATCTGCAATTTGGACAATTGTACTTTGGAAGCATACTTGATTTTAAAACATTTTTTAGGTTGTACTCTTCTCATCCAGCCAAAAAACTAGATATATTTGAATGGTTCCACATTTATGGCAATGTAGGCCAAAGTCACAGATTAGCAATAAATGTGAATCTGCATCTCACAAAAATTCATAGCTTGTTGAGCATCAACTCATTTTTTTTTGTTGAAATTCTGGCCATATTGTCTTTTATATTTGTTCAGCTATGCCATCTGCGATCTGTTACACACCACACCAGTCTCTGGGCCTATACAAACCGTGTTCAACCTTGGGTATGTTTCTTCTCCCTATACCCTCCAAAAGAATCTATATAGTCATTTAGATGGTACCATGGTAGGTAGAATTTCCTCTGAAGGAAAGTGAAGTTCCTAAGGAGATAATCCCCTGGCTAAGGCCCACTTTCACTCCAGAAATGCAAATATACCTCTTACCTTAAGTACTATCACCCTGGAAGGAAAAGATGTTTGGGATTGCTAGAGAGGCAGCAACAACCTTCCTCTTAAACTTTCACCATCCAAATGACTTGCAGTAGAGTGGAGGGCAAAGTCCAGGTCC
Organism: Pseudochirops corinnae; assembly: GCA_028646515.1. Classification (NCBI taxonomy): domain Eukaryota; kingdom Metazoa; phylum Chordata; class Mammalia; order Diprotodontia; family Pseudocheiridae; genus Pseudochirops; species Pseudochirops corinnae. Next base: position 439,422,641 of record CM053585.1, read on the forward strand.
TTTCCATGGCTTAATTCCTTTTCTCGGCTATATGGGACACAAATAGAATCCTTTTCCCTTCTACCAACAGTTTAATGTTCCTTAGGACTTTCTCGTTCTCTCTCTGGAAGTCTGGGCTTCAGGAACTCACATTACTTGGCTGTATGGTTTCCCGCTTCTGGGGTCATATGGCTAAGAGCATCATATATAATTGTCATGTCCCTCTGCTGCTAAATTTTCATGTTTGAGCCCAGTCATTCAGGGACCGAAAACCTGGGGCCTAGGGAACTACTGCTGTTACATAATTGTCCTGCCTATTGCCTTTGTTGGCTCAAGGGGCATCATCCCTTGATTGTGCCAATGCATAGACATTTCCCAGGGATGAAAGTTCAGTCCCAGGTCTCTGGTCTCTGACCTGTATTCATTTTTTCCATCAGAAAAGGGAAAGGGGGCAAAAAAGTTGAATCTCTCGTGGAAGACTCTTCTATAGGACTAGGACAAAGTATCAACTCTGATCTATGACATTCTGTGCCAACCAACCTAATCCAAATCCATCTACAATCACCCAAACCTATCAATTTAATTCAATAAGTTGAATTGATCTTCATCAATTCAACCCAATAAATGAATACAAAGTTCCAAACTATAAGTAGCCACTCTCTAAGTTTATCACATTAATCAGTGAACTCTCCTGAGCAACCCTTCCCACATCATTTATAACCTGCCGTATCACTCCTCCATATTTTGTACCTTCCTCCGAACTAGAGAGAAGCGTTAGACTTCATTTTAATCCTTTCCTGACATGACTTCTGTAAAATCACTTGAAATGATCCTAAGATACTGGATCATGAGAATGTGAAGGAACTTTAGAGGTCATCTAGTTCACCCTTACCTTTTACAGAGGAGGAAGATGAGGCACATGAGGTCATATGACTTGTCCAAGGTCATATGGGTAGCAAGAGCCAAAGTCTGAAAATAGATGCTGTGACTCTAAGTTGAATGCTCTTTCTATTCTACTGCATTGTCTAGCGTATTCTAAGCAATTATAGATTATTCTCAGGTTGTCGTGGAATTAAGTTTTGATGTTTTAAGGAACAAAGTGGAGGGGAAACTGTGCAAGTGGGAAAGGCTATGTTATTTTAAAAAAAACTGGATTGGAGCAGAGAATAAGAGGATTGCTCAAAGGATGAGTGTATATAAGCATGTTTCAGCCTAGAGCGTATTTCCATGGAGAATAACAAATTCCCCAAAGTAGGATTTGACAGAATTTTCTTGCCTTTTAACCACTGAGATATTTCTAGAAAAAGAGGACTTTGATTCACTCAGCTGCAGTTTCATTCAACCCACAGGAGATTAGCGTTTAACAAGCACACATCAAACCTCTGCCCTTCGGACATTGGAATGGTTTGATCTGGTCCCAAGTTAGCAGAGTAAAAAGAGGCTTCGTGGCTGTCTGATTGATTTCTGGATTGGCTTCTGTAGATTATTTGCAAATACTGTCATTTCACAACAGTTTGTACATGGAAAAGCACTGTCACCCAGGGGCAATGTTAACAGGACTCTTTACTGCATCCAGAAGATTGTGTCCAGCCTTTTCTACTGATATTGTACTGTAGACCCAGGAAGATCCCTTCCTCTCTTTATCTCCTGTTTCTTTCATGGAAATGTTACATGGAAACACCTCCGCTACTTATGGCTTTGAGGAAGATTAAGTAGTTTTATGTTATTGTGGAGGGCTAATTACTCTGAGAATCTTCCATAATAAAAAGTTTTGTTGTTTAGTCATTTTTTGGTCATGTCCAACTCTTCATGAGCCCATTTGGGGTTTTCATAGCAAAGATACTGATGTAGTTCCTTCTCTAGCTCATTTTACAGATGACAAACTGAGGCAAACAGGCTTAATGACTTGCTTAAGTTCACACAGCTGGTAGGTATTTGAGGCCAGTTTTGAACTCGGAAAGCTGAGTCTTCCTGACTCCACTGTGCCACCAAGCTGCCCATAGTAAGTTATTGAATCATATCAGTCATACGCAATTCTCTGTGACCCCATTTGAAGTTTTCTTAGCAAGGATACTGGAATGGTTTGCTTTTTCCTTCTCCAGCTCATTTTACAGATGACGAACTGAGGTAAACAGGGTTAAGTGACTTGCTCAGGGTCACTTAGCTTGTAAGTGTCTGAAGCTAGATTTGAACCTTGGTCTTCCTGACTCCAGGGTCAGTGCTCTATCCGCTGTGCCACATAACTGCCGACAATAAGAAATATCTATAGTCAAAATCAATTAAAAATAATTTTTCTTTTCTCCTTTTGCTTCATTTAAAATTATTTAATTGTAAAATTTGTTTCTATCATTTGCTAATTTGGTGTAAACCTGATCACTTAGGTAAGGACTTTTTGCTGTTTGTCAGGAAAAGTCAAGTGAACTACATAAATTTGTATTCATGTGCTGCTCATACCATTTTAGATATTGTGAATCTCCATGATTCAGAATTGCTGTTCCCCTAAACCAACTTGAACAGTAGTTGAATTCATGTACCCATTTCCTTGATAAGAAATATTAAGTATTTATTCCTGATTTTTTAGGGTTCCATGGGAGAAGATCATTATTAGGGATATTGATAGCCACATTGGAAAATTTTCTTTGGCAGTTGATTCATGCAGGCTAACATTTTTCTTTTTAAAATATTTTATTTTTCTCCAGCTATACGTGAAAAAATTAACATTCATTTAAAAAACAAATTTTGGGTTCCAAATTCTCTCTTCCTTTTTGCCATCCACCTTCATTGACAGGGCAAGCAATTTTATATAGTTTATCCATGTGCAGTGATGCAAACCATATTTCCATATTCGTCATGTTGTGAAAGAAAACACAGATCAAAAGAAAAAAAACAAGAAAAATAAAGTTTTTTTTTTAAAGTATGCTCCAATCCACATTCAGACTTCATCGATTCTTTCTCTGGAGGTGGATAGCATTTTTCATCATGAGTCAGGGTAACATTTTTTTCTTAACTTTCAAAATGTTAACTTATTTGTCATTCTAGTTATAAAACTAATTTTGGCTGCACTATACAACCCTGGCCCAACATTTCCCACAGGGAATCAATTACAGTAATAGCAGTATTAGAAAAAAAGAGAATAAAGAGAATAACATTTTCCTCAGTTCCATCCCTCTTCTTTGAATGTCTAAACCAAGAAAAAAGATGATATATGAAAAATGGGAATCTGGTACGATGATGATGATGATAATAATGGTGATGATGATGATGATTTTATATCTGTTTATCTCATCTGATCCTTCCAACAGCCCTGTCTGGCAGGTGCTATTATACAGACGATGAAACTGAGGTTAAGAGGAGTTCAGGGATTTCTTAGTGTTACACGGCTGGTAAGTGGGAAGACGGGTTCCAAATCCAAGTTTTCCTGGTCCAGTTACAACTTTATATCCCCTAAACCAAAGGTCATGATTTTATACTCATATAATTGCAGAAGCATCCTTAACTATACCTGTAGAGTCAAGCTCTATCAGGTCCTACTAAGTTAGTAAGGATTAAAGTATAGGCCAGGAAGTGAGGTATAATTGCCTGACTACCATAACAACTCAGGACAGTCCTATTGAGTTAGAAAGGAGTTGTGATTTTTGTTAGTGGAGGGAAGATTCATAATGGTGAACTGACAGATCCTTAAAGTGTTGAAGAATTTAAATGCCCTGATTTATTCAAAACTTTCCTCTATCTTTTCCATTCAAGCAATTTATTCAAATTCCAACTGTGCCATAATCCCCTTCCTAATAAAAGAGTTTATCTATACCTCCCCTATTATAGCTTTTACACTGTGCTAATAACCAATCAAATAAATAAACATTTATTAAGTATCTACTCTGTGCCAGGCTAAACACTATGTGCTTAGCATTAGGGATACAAAAAGAGGCAAAAAACACTTCTTGCCCTCAAGGAGCTGACAATCTAATGATCTAATCACACATTAACTTGGACATATTGTAATTGTTAAATACTATCTGAATGTGGTTTATGAATATTTATCATTTGCATTTTCCCTTTGATGGCAGTTTGGGACTGTCATACCCACTACCAGTCTCCACTCAGCACCAGAGGAGACTTCGTGTACAGCCATATTGATTATGAGTAGAAGCCCATATCCTATATCTATAGTCATGCTTCCAGGGAGCCTGTCTTCCTGTCACCTAGGGCCTGAACTGCAACATGGAAACCCAGCATGCAAAACTTTCCTATGTTGTTTATCTAATCTAAATAATTTCCAGTTTCACTTCACCAAGACATTGGGGAGCTTATGTTTATGACTTCTTTCTGTTGAAGAACTGGACTTGTGGACCAGTCAGTAGCTAGGCTCTTCTCTGCTGTATTAGGAGCGTATGGTTTTTTTTCCTGATCACTGATTTAGGTGGAGACAGGTATAATCCATTGTGTTTCCAGTTTTAGTTTAATTTGTGACTCATCATTGTAGTTCAAATTTGACCTCAGACACTTACTAGCTGTGTGACCCAGGGCAAGTTACTTAACCCTGTTTGCCTCAGTTTCCTCATCTGGAAAATGAGCTGGGGAAGGAAATAGCAAACCACTTCAGTATCCTTGCTGAGAAAACCCCAAATGGGGTCATGGAGAGTCAGATTTCACTAAAAAAAAAAATCTACTTAACAACAATAACAACCTGCAGAGTTTTTCGCTAGACTCTAAGGGATACACAAATTACAGGCTTCTGAGTAGGGCTAGAAGGATTCAGAAGAATTAGGTCTAGAGTTGGACTCAAGATGGTCAATAGACACTTATATGATATTCTCATTTTGAATCCCTACCTTGAGACAGCATGGCATAGTGGATAGCTCATTGAACTTAGACTTAACAAGACCTAGTTTCAAATCCTGCCTTAGATACTTACTAGCAGTGTGAGTCTGAACAAATCAGTTATTCTCCCTGGGCCTTAGGTTCCTTATGTATAAAATGAGGGGAGCTTGACTAAGTAGCCTCCAAGACCCCTTCCAGATCTAAATCTCTGATGCTATGGGGGGCAGAGAAGACAACTGGAAAAGAGCAGTGCTTTCCCAATCTGGGTAAAAATACTGTCTTAGACCATGAGGTCCTACAGGACTAAGATTAAGTCTGTAGTTAACTGTGAAAGAGACTGAGCATGCCAGCACATCCTATTCTTTGATGGTGATAAACATCATCATCATTTTACCCAATTGTGCAATGGGAGTGGCAGTATTTACTAACCTTGATAAAATGGAGGAAAGCACAATCCATTCCTGTTTTATGGATTCCTTAGAGAGTCTCAGATAAAAGACATTGTAGAAAGACCAAGTATTTCTATTTTCATTAATAGGACCAATAAGCTGTATAATGCAATCTCACACTTAATATTTTCCATTTGGGTTCATATAATGAAATTGAATTATATTAATGAATGTGTAGATCGTATGATTGAGAAATGATATGCTATAAAGTTGGGGCTTTAATGCTTTAATCAAATGTTTTAGATTAATGTAGAGTTCTTATTCCCTTAGGTTAGTAAATATATGTTGTAATATTCAGTAATTTAGACTGAGAAAAACAATATGTCAACATTATGCCACTGATGAGTTTTAGAATATTTTTAAGATGCTGGGGGAAGGGTGCTTCAGAGAGAAGCTGATGGGTTAGAAATCTAGCCTCATTTGCAACTGCTACACTAAAATGCTGCCTACAAATGCTATTTGATTTTAAAATGCTGCTGGCTAGTCTCTGATTGAACACGGAACCTGATCAGAATAAAATTTGCCCTTATATTCCAAGGATCACTTATATTAGCACCTAGAGGAGATCAATAATAGACTTTAATGACATTAATAAAAGAGATCCTGATTCCAAATAGTCCCCATTTTCATGAGAGTAACTTAGTTTTCATTCCTTTTTGAACAAGAGTCAGTGAAATGTCGTACTGTTTTCAGACAAATGAGTTGGAATTATACCAACGTATTCTCCAAAATATAAACCCTACTAATATATCATCACAGTTATGAGCTCAGTTACTTGAGCACTGTAGGGGAAACAAAAAGCTTCTCTCAACCATAGCTTTCTCAACCCTTTTTTTCCTGCACAATTCATTATTGGTCTCATTAAACTTTTCCTTTAATGACAATAAAGATTTTCCTTCTACAAATTCTTCTCAGTTTGACTGCTTAGTGGGCTATCTACACATACCACCATTTCTTATTTGGATCTATAATAAAATTAGCTTCAAAACTGCGGGCTACCGAACAGACATTTCTCCTCACAAAATTTACTAATAAATATAGGTCCCTCTCTCCCCATTGTCTCCCCCTCTAGTTGCCTCCAGTCCTTGACTTTGCCAAGTCAACATTAATTAACAGCTGAAATGTGACTATTATGCTACAAGAGGACAAATTACTTAACTCTGAGCCTCATAGAGTTTCCTCATTTGTAGAAGAGGATGATTGAACTGGCATTATGTTCCTCACAGGAGTATTATATGGTAAGCATCTTGAAAACCTAAGAACAGTAGGTAAATGTGAGCTCTTTGATGAGCTCAATGTACCCTGTGAGTAAAGGCACTTGGATGATGTATAATGTATGGATGAATGATGGACAATATAATGGCTTCATCATCCTTAATAGCCCAGAAATCAGCCAAACGGTGTAGTGTGAGAAGTAAAGCACCTGCTTGGCATTTACTTGCCTTAGGAAGTAAATTTATAAGGTTGTATGTCATCCCTTTACCCACTATTCACCTTGATGGACAGGCAGACACACATTTTGCATTCCTCAAGCAAAGTAGGTTTGCATGCTCTTTGATAGTTTGACAGATTCGTTGCTGTGATCTTTTAAAATCTATCTTCAAATTACAACATAAGAAAGGTAGCAGGAAAAACACTTCTTGACCAACCCACATCTTCTAGAAGAAGCATATATTGGCCACTCTCACATAATAAGTATATATCCTGTTTTTGAAAACATTTAGGATTTTCTTATCTATAAAATAGAGAAAATGCCATTCCCCCTGCCTACCTCACACTACACCAGCTAGTATTAACAACAACAATGATGATGACGATGACGATGTTGATAATTCCATAGCCTTCTTCACGATCTCATCCAAATGTCTAAGAATCTCTTCTCTCTAGAAATTCTTACTTGTCTCTAAACTAAATTCTCTTAGGCTATAAATTAAACCCATTTCTTCTTGTTCTTTTCTTAGTGGAGGTAGAGAAACATTGTTTATGATAATATCTAGGCATTATTCCCCACAGTTTTTCTTCTCTGATCAATATTCGCTCATAGACTTTAATGATGCCAGATGGGAAATTCAGACAGATGTGAACAACCATTACATAAAATGAAATACTTAATGCTTTTTGCTTCTCAAGAAGTAAAAGACTTTGGGATACTGAAGATTCATTCATTTGAAAGGCATTTATTAAATGCCCTCAGTGTGCCCAGTTCTATCAGAGAATTAAAGTGAAATAAAGCTGAAGTTATATTTGTTCCTTTCCTTTCATTAGACGATGTTACTAGATTATGGGAAATAATATATTTTTCATCCTTTTTTGTATAGAATGCTGTGAGGTCCTCAAAGAAATTGATTACTACTGGAAAATTTCTAGACTTTTATTTTAAGAGTCACTAACTGAAAACAGATGGTTTTAACTCCCACTGTTCTCTCTCAGAATGAAGTTTTTCATTTGTTTCTATGGGATGGATTCACCTCCTGGTCCCAGTGAACCTCACCTTATAATGCAAGAATCTTTGCTTATGGGCACAAAAGGAAATCTGGTATATGCAATTATTATGTAATATGTGCAGCTTCATAAGCCTTGTTCAGTTGAGAAGTTTCTAGCTACATGTCTGATGGCTGACATTTGGCAGTACTTTAGGGTTCGCAGGGCCCTTCCTGTACATTACCTCATTTTGAAAGGGGTACATATAAAAAGAAACTTCTTACTCACCAAGAAACACAAACATTTCAATGTATAAGAATAAAAGAGAGGATTTGTATATGGAAGCCATAAACTTCAGTTATATAATATTTGATTTTAATAAGTGTATAGTAATTTGATAAATTAGTGACAAAATGGCCATGTTTGTGTCCCCTTGGGAACTTCTTTTTTTGAGAGGTTGTTTGGTATTTTAAATGTTTGGTTGATGATCTTTTATTTTTTCATTTCTATCAATAACAACTAATCTACCACAAAAGCCCCTTCCTCAAAAAAAGTAGAAGTTCTCCCTTCTAAGAAGTCCAGTTAAAAAAAAATAAAAACAAATCAAGATACTGGCCATGTCTGAAGATGTATCTCATTATCCACTCATAGGCCCTTCTCTGTCAAGAGGCTGGAGGAATGCTTCCTCTTCAGTCCTCTGAAGTAATGACTGGTCAATGTGTTGATAGGAATTCTGAAGTTTTTAATGTGGCTTTCCTTTGAATTATTGTGTTCATCATATAAATTGATCTCCTTGTTCTGCTCATTTAACTCCACATTAGCTTATAAAAATCTTCAAAAGGAGTCACTTTGAAAAAGTTATTATGGGAAGCAAACAACAAAAAAACCCTTCACTTACCAGCTTTGCCTAGAGATGAGAATACCATAATTGGTGAGGGATGCAAAAAGAAAGATCAAATAAATTTGGCCACATTAGTTGTACAGAACACCTTGGGAGCAAAGGCCCAAAGGAAAGTCTTAACTATGTAATCATAACCTCTAATAAAGCAAGAAAGAAGTTTAATGGAAGATAAAGACAAGAAAGACAGCTTTGAAAACAAAATGTTGAATTGCATGTGTGTGTGTATACACAGATATATACACGCAGAGGTGTTTGTGTGTGTGTGTGTTTGTGTATACACACATACAAGTATGTATGTATATATATATATGTGTATGTGTGTATATAGAGAAGCAGAGAGAGCAAGCTATGGAATAGAAATTCATGATTCATATAAACCTCTTATTTGTCCTGATTTGTATGTGGAAATGTAAATATTCCTTTATACATTTGTTAAATTAAGAATAAAAAATGTTTTGTAAAAACAAAGAATACATTGTAGTGGTATAACCTATAAACTATTGGATTTGAAATTGGGAATATTTGGGTTCAGATCACACTTTTGAACCTAGCTTTGTAATCACAAGCAAATCACTTGACTACTCTTGAGTCTCAGGCAGTTCTTGAAGACTTATCTACTTAACTATATTATACATGGGCTATGATATGTATTAGTGGGAGAAAAATCTATACCGAATGAAATTGTATCACTGAAGTATTGACATAAGTATGACTTACATTTGTATAGCGCGTCTCCTTTTCAAAGTGTTTTCCCCCTGTATTATCTCATTTATCTTCAGAGTAATTCTGTGAGGTAGGAGAGGCAAATGTATTATTCTCTGGGGTAAAGATGAGGAAACTGAGACCCAGAGAATCCTACTTAATAAGAGGTTTCAATATTCAGATATTTTGCCATTCATGTTCTATACTCATCAGAAATTATGGAACATGCTTTACATTAGTGAGTGTAGATTTTATTCCTAGTCACAGTTGTCATCCTTTTGTTTTTATTGATGTCTTTGGTTTCTATATCACTATAGTTTCCTCTAGTATCTTTCTCCTGCTCCTCTCAGAGAGCCATTCCATATAAAAAAAAGAGTATTTTAAGGACAAAAAAGATGAATATAAATAAATAGGCATAATTTTTCAATAATACATTGAAAAGTCTAAAAATATATGCAACGTGCAACACCTCTGCAAAGGGGTGGGTTGGAACTGGCTTCTCAGATCTTTTTTAAACTATGCTTGTAATTTACATTGCAACATTCATTCTTCAAATTTTTGTGTGTGGTTGTTCTTTGCAATTACATTATTGTGGTAATTCAGTACTTTTTTTTTAACTTGCCTCTGCTTGTTTCAATCTGCGTCAATTCATTACGCTCTTTGCATGCTTCTTTGTATTCATCACATTCATCATCTCTTACAATAGAGTAATATTCCACTACATTCATGTACCACAATTTGTTTAACTATTCCCCAATCAATGGATATCTACTTTGTTTCTAATTTCTTAGTATCACAAAAAGTTCTGTTATAAATATTTTGGTTTATATGGGGACTTTCTTCTTACCAATGGCTCCCTTACAGTATAAGTCCTATACCCAAGTGGCATATAATGGAATCTCTGGATCAAAATGTGTGGATATATTAGTCACTTTGCTTGCACAATTCCAAATTGCTTTCCAAAACAATGGTATCAATTCACAGTTCCATCAAGAATGTCCTCATGTACATACCTTTACACAACTCCTCCAGCATTAACTGTTCCCATCTTTTGTCATCTTTGTCAATTTGTAGGATGTAATGTCAAATTTCAAGGTTCACAACTGGTATCTTTGCTAGCTTAGGGAGCAAATGTGACGTGGATCAAGAAGAAAGTGAATGATATTGCTGGAAGCCAGTTAAAGTATTGTTTCAAAGTAGCAGCAACTGAATTCAAGACATATTTATGCAATATGTCCACTACATGCCAGTCACTGTGCTAAGCACTGGAAAGACAAGATAGAAACAAAATAAGCCTTGCTCTCAAAATATCTTCTATTCTACAGGAGAGAAACAAAACATAGTCACATGGATAAATAGAGAAAATATGCATAATAGTTATAAACTAATTGGGTTGAGGTGTGAGGAAGAAGAATCGGGAAAATCAGTAAAGTCCTCTTGCAGAAGGTAATACTTGACTAGATCTTGAAGTGAACCAGGGATTCCAAGAGGGAAAGATGAAAAGAGCAAACATTTCACGAATAAAGAGATAAGGAAATGGAAAGCCTTGAACAAGCATCATCAAGATCTCCTCTATTGTATAAATGGGGGAATGGTTGAAAAGATTTTTTTCTCTGAAATGGAAAATGGATTTTACTAGATAGAAAAACAAATACCAATAATACTTAGGATTGGCATCTATATTTTCAGAATATTTCAGGGACATATAATTCTGAAGCTTGAAAATTGGTTATTCATGCCTAATTACTGTGAAGAAGATCACCTTTTTCATGGATCACCACTTTAAGCTCTCTTTAGTCATTTCATCAGAAGGTTATGTCTGAAAAATAACAAATTATGCTATATATTCTGCCATTGTTCTATGCACAGAGTGTCCCTGAGTTGTTCATTTTAGTATAATATAGTACCATATACAAACTGGGTAATTGGTATTTGGTATTGAGGATGAAGAAATCTTTCATAGCCTGTAGGCAATATCAGATGTATCTAAAATTCAGAAATAATCAAGTTTAAGCATTTAAATGTAATGACAGAAAATGCTATTTTTGCTGTTGTCGTTATAGGGAAGGAAGAAAAGCCATGGAACTTATTTGTAGGTCAGATAGTAATTACTGTTTAACTCACCTTAATCTACTTGGGAGATGCTATATTTCTATGTATACCTGTGATGTGTTCTTTGTGGCATAGGAGAAGTAGGGAAAGTAATGATCATGTCAAGCTGTTTGTAAAGTGGAGCCTAAATAGTTTTTAAAAAATTAATTTGGGTAAATACCATCCTGCGTAATTTAAGTATTTATGAAGAAATACGTTTGCCAGGAAGTTTGTTTATCTTGTTGTCTCTCAAGTCATGGCTTCAGTTCTGCTGACAAATATTTAATTAGCCTAAGCACCTCAGTTTACTGGAATGGTTCAAGATTGTGGAATTCTGTGTACTTTGCTTTTCTGAATAACTAAAGAATAACCCTTTAAGTATTTGAAATATCTTCAAAAGGGTAATTTTCAAATTATTTCTCATAGAATCTTGGCACTGTGTGAAGTGAATAGAATTCCCAGATAAAATATTAATGCTAAGGATAATTTACTATTAAATGTTATAAACTACATCATGTTGATATAGGCATATATAATAAATATGACAATTTTAGCATGTGAATTAATTCTTTTTTCCTATTTTTGATACAGATATAGTTTTGCTCCAAAATTTCTCCAATTCTACTTTTGTCACAGGCAATATGGTAGAGATCATAGAGTGCTGAACTTGAAGGCAGGAAGATCTGTGTTCAAATCTTGCTTTTGCTACTTACTAATTATTTGATTATGGACAGATTGCTTAACTTTTCTGAGCCTCACCCAACTCCCTACTAAGTTACGGGAAAAAAGCACAATCAAAAGAGGTGTAAGGCAAAACTCCAGTGACAAAATCATAAATCCTTAATGTTATACATATCATATTTAATAACATACTTTATATCTTCAACCCTCCAGGATAAGCATTTATGGGTTGACAATTTAAGTTGAGTCTAAAAATGTTCAGTGGTTGAATTCCTTTGCAATATATATATTCTGCCTTACCAAAAAATATTTGGTGTAATTTAACCTCTTGCTAAAGCTCATTAACCCACCAAACATAGAGTAAGTATTAATATAAATTATCATTTTGTATGTAGATCTAGCTCCCATAAAATGTGAAACAAAGGGCTAAATGCATACTGATGCCAGGAGCTTACTTTCTTTAAGTAATTCCTTGATAGTGGCATGCCTTTTGTCATTTGCTGTTTTCATGCAAGTAAAGCATGTCTAGCTCATGACTTTAAGAGCAGTGTAAAATGTATTTAAGAATAATTACTGATTCAAAAGATTAAGCAACCTTTTCCCAAGTTGTTTTCTCGCCTTCCCTGTAATTATCTTGACTTGATTTTTGATCAGATTCCTTTGGCTTGTCAGAAACATTCAGATGTATTATTCAATCCATTATTTCTCCATCACTAATACCATATACCAACTCTAATTCTTATAATTTTCAATCCATTCTTACTCATCTGTGGTTCTGAAGAATGGCCCCCATTATGCTGCATCTTTTCTTTGTAAGTCCCAAGGAAAGAGCAAGGGATGACATATAATTGCCACAGGTTAAATTATAGCCTTTGTTGAAGAGTACTTTCATAAACTTCAGTATTACATCTCTAGGTACACTGGTATTGTTCCTTTGAGTATTATCTTCTCCCAAGGAAGGGAATCGGTTGGACAAGTATTTGTTTTCAATGTCTCCTGATGACCAAAATATCGAACCAAATTTGTTTGTCTTGTTTGATGTACATTGGTTAAATAAATTTACAGTGTGCTTTGTAAGACAGCAATTGTCTATTAACCATTGCATGCATGTACACACATACACATATATAATAGTATGTGCATATGTGTATATACACATACACATAAATATTGGCATGTATACATATATATATTTGCATGTACATACATATACACATATATAAGGAATAACTGACCTCTGGCGGTTTTCACTAAGGGATGTTGTTGTTTGTCTTTCATTCTCAAAGAGGACCATGGCATCAGAAAGGTGATGCCATGACTTACAAGTGAATTGGATTTAAGTGAGGGAGGACTGTGCAAAGCCATCAGCCTTACTTTCTCCTCTGGAGTCATCTGGGTCCAGTGGCAAGACATAAATCAGCATGACTGGAGATAGTCCCATTCATTAAGTGGATGCTGCAGTGAAGATGCTAGACAGAATCTGTCCTGAGATAAATTTGGCTTCCTTTCAGTTTTCAGGGGAAAGTGAAGGTATATCTCATTATATCCAGGAATTGATTACATAATGTAGTTTTACTGAACAAAAGAGAACCTCCAGGAGCTATTCCACATCCTTTATATGGGTAGGTTCCTTCCGTTGATAATGCCACCATAACAGCATAAGACCAATAAGACTAATAAACTTTTCTAATTTATCTAATACAATGGACCAATTAGCTTACCTGTTACTAGTTGACCTTCAGAATTTGTACATTTCTGAATCCTTCAGCATTTGTACATTTTTGAATGTTTCTAAATACTTGCTCACTAAATAAAATTTAAAAAGAAGAAATTACTTTTCTCAGTGACATGGCTTATTGAATATGCCATAGGGCCAGATCAGCATGTCATAATGTGTAGCTCTTGCAAGTTTCCTCACACTGCTTGAAAAGAATCCCATTGCCAAGAACAACCATCTTTACCTTTGAGGCAATGTGGCTCTTCATTTCTTTTGTTGCAAATTTGATTCCAATGAGAATCACATTTCTCATTACCTTTTAGAATGTCAGCTGTAAAAGGAACTTCACTGATGGACTGTATAAGGAGAATCAGATAAGGAATATTATTTTTCTGCATTGCAATTGAAGCATTTACATCATTGAATTCACTATCTAAAAGTTCACCATTGGATGAATAGATGAGATATTTCTCATTAGTTCTAAAATGTATTCATTTCTCAGACATTTTGTTGGTAAGAACAGAAGAAGGTAGATTATTATGACTGCCTAACTATAAATTATGAAAATATGAAAAACCATAAAAATAAAAAATAAATTAGTTAAATACTAGAAATTATATACAAAATTAAAATTTTGTTTTACCTTATAAACACATTATTCACATGGTTTCATAAATATTTGATGAATTCTAATGTTGTTCCAAGGAAAGAAGATTATTATGGTCAAAAAAAGTTGCCCAGTAGAAATTAATGTAGGATCATTTCTTCTTATTTACAACAAACACAAAATGCTTAAGAATA
>CM053585.1:439437300-439448392 GCA_028646515.1 Pseudochirops corinnae
TCATTAGAAGAAATATTGATAACAAAGATACAGAACAAGTCATGAAGTAGAAATACCTAATTCTTTTTTGTTCTCAAATATATAAAATGATTTTTTATGTCAGTTGATCCAACTGGTCCCTCTAGGGTGAATAAGCTTTAATGAATTAAAATGGCACTAAGACTTTTGAAATACCTTATATAATATCAGTTATAATAATGGTAATGAAGATGATGATGAGAGTGCTTTCATGTATATATATGTATATGTGTGTGTGTATGTATTTTATATATATATATATATATAGTCATAGTATTTATTAGATCACTCTACTGGATCACCTTGTCCCTGTACCACAGTGAATTCTCACCATTATCTATTGTTCTGTATTGGTTAGTGTGCTTTAATGTATCATTTACAGCCTGAAACATCTGTCATCTGCTTTCTATTTCCAATACTTTTATCTTAGTTAAAACCCTTAATTACTGATACATGGACTCTTTTAAGTAGTAATATCACTGTCTCTGTTTCCAGTATCTCTTTTTCCATCAATACATCTGGCATATTACTTGCTGTCAGATTAATTTTCTTAAAGCACCACTTTTTACAGATCATTTCCATGTTCATCAGCCTTTATAAGCCAGATGAAGTAGAAACTCTTTATTATATTCAGGGGTCTCCATTTAGGACCCTAATTCCAAATTGCTAATTCAACCTTATCTTTGTACAAACTTTTAACAAACTTTTTTTTAAAAAAGAAATTATTCAAGAAAATCCTTCTTCAACACTTTTTAAAAATTCCTTCACTCTAGTTCATTCATTCATTCACCATTCAACTATCATTAAAAACCTGCCCATATACAAAGAGTCAGTCCTCTACAAAGTAGTAATGAATGAATAAACAATGGTAGATGACATAAATGACACGTTCTTAAAATATTCTGAAGGTTTCATTGCTTTTTGTTTTCCTTCCTAGGCAAGGCTCCATTCTGGATGCTACAATGGATACAAAATTGAGTGTCTGCCCTCAAGTTTATACTCTAGCTAGAGAGGAAAATATCTATATGAATAATCCAACACAAATGATTACATGATAAATGTCATGAGATGAAGAAAAAGGAACTACAAGTGAACAGAGAAACATTATGGAATCTTTGGTATAGAATTGGAAGGGACCTTCAATTTACAAATGAGGAACTGAGGACAAGTATCTGGGCCTAATTTGCCTTAAATCATAGTTTGAGCTCCAGCTCCTTCATTTCATAAATGAGGAGACTGAAGGCCAGAAAGAAAGAGTGATTTCCTAATGTCATACAGTAAGTAGATCCTTGAAGAAGGACTTGAATCCAGGTCTTCCTGACTCCAAGTCAGACATTCCAGCCCTTCTACTATGCTGACTTATACAAGTAGGAAGTGGTAGATCCAGGATTTGATTTCTAATCAGACTCCATATCTTGTGCTGTGGAGCTCACTTTTCTATCAGAAAAGCTCAGAGAAGGCTCATTTGAAGGATGCTGGGACAGAATAGGGACAATGAGTAGGATTTGAACCTGGGTGAGAATATGGGATTCAAATTATGTGAAATCTCTAGCTAATTTCAAAATGCATTTTTGTCAATAATTTCAGCCTTCAGCAAACACCATTACCTTCCTATTCAACCACTCCCATATTTCCAGTCCTTTTATGAAGTCACTTGATTTTAATAATCTGGAATACCCCAGTCCATGGTTTTTCAATTACTTGGTTGAATGAGAATGAATAATCACTTTTTTTCTCTACTCAATTTCCTTGTGCCACAAGATTGGTTTTGAGTTTCTTTAAACGTTCCACATACACCCTCACCTAACCTCCCCAAGCACAAGAAGGAACTACTATATTTTTGAAAACCATATACAGCATTTATCATATATGTAAATTACTTCTTCCAGATACTATCAATCCACAAACATTTCTTAAGCATCTACTATGTGCCAGGCATTGTGCTAGGTGCTAGATATGCATATACAAAAAAGGAAACAATTGCTGCTTGAAAATAATTTATATTCTGATGGATGTGACAACAAAAGTATCACCTTTATTTTTAATAAAATTAAAGAGAATAATTGTAAAGTAGTTACCTATGTGCAAGAGATATCATTCTTAGTCTTCAATCTTCTCAAAGTTAGCCTCTTCATTAATGGAGGTGCTTCTTAAATTCAAACTAATAGAAGCTACAGTTGAATATTTTGTCCTTTATTTATTTATTGTCCTTTGTCCCTTATTTAACTATTGGGCATTCCATCACATAGGGCTCTTTGTGAATCCCTCTTCTATAATTCATTATATTAGCTCTCCTTCTGAGTTCTTATTATCTACCAATTCAACAAGTTTGCCTTATATATAGTCATCTAAGTTATTGATAAATGTGATAGTCAGAACTTGGACTTTGAGAGACCCTTGCTGCCTTCTACTAGAGACTTCCTTCCAGGATGATCTTTTAATTATTTGTTTCTAGTTGTCTAAGAAGATTTTAGTATGACTAACTAACTGTATTTTTATTTATCCCATTTATTTTGGTGATTATAAAAGACTTTATCATTGATGGGAGTTGCAAAGAAACAGATTTGACTTTTATATAAACAAAAACTTTCTGACAATTAGGCATAAAAAAGTAGAATGGCCTGGTCCTGAAAGTAATGGGTTACCCCTCACAAGAGAGAAAATAAAGAAAATTTGAAAAAAACAAACTTGGATGACCACTTTTCATATATATATATATATATTGTAGACATAACCATAAATAAGGCATGGCAAATAGGGCTTTGCCCCGGGGTACTGACGGTTCTCGTAGACATTGTTTCTCATGTCACAATTAAATTTCCATTATGTTCTTTTTATTTAACTTATTTATTCATTTCCCCTATTGATAGGCACTTATTCTGTTTCCAGTTCTTTGCTACCACAAACTGCCTTTTTGTTGTCCTTAGCACTTATTGCCGGCCTCATCTCATTCTAAGCTTTAGCCTTCTTTTTTAGTCTTACAAGGTCATGGCACCCTTTTGTATTTGTTAGTTGCCTCTCCTCACTTCTATCTTTTGTACATTTCCTTTGAAAATCTAAATGCATTTCTGAGCTTCTTCCTTAACAATCTTATCACTCTTATTAGACACTTCTCTTTTTTCTTGCTCAAGAAAATCATTCGTAATTATATTGTTAGAATCTAATGCTTGAGAACTTCCTTTTCCCCTTCAGTCAAGTCACTTTTAAAAGTTCAGGCCATGGCATTATACTTTTTCTGACTGCGAATTCTTTAAATAATATTCTTCTAAAGCTTGTGGTCTGTAGGACACCAAACCTGAAGTTAAAAAGACAAGTTCAAATCTGGTGTCAGACACTTAGTATTTACATGGCTCTGGGAAAGTCACTTGACCTTTCTGTGCCTCAGCTTTCTCATTCTCAAAGGGGAAATTGGATTTGATGGTCTATACGGCCTCTTCCAGCTTCAAACCTATGATCCTATAATCAAAAACTCTAAAAAAGCATTGCTTCCCAAAGTTACCATCATTTGCATGACATCTGTTTTTTCATAGTTGTCAGAATGATATTCACGATGGTAATTCCTGCAAAGTTAGTTTCCTCTGACATCGGAACTATATGACTATAAAAACAAGTCCAGAATTTGTCAGGAAAGGTTCATGAGATAGTTTTTGCTTGTATTGGGTTTTTAAGGGTGTTTCTTATTCCTTAAATCTTTGATCTTTCCCCCAATACTCTCCCATCATTTTTCAAATCTGAGGGGACATGATGCTACCCTCCCTCCTCTATCTATTCTTTTTCTTTTGACGAAGGAATAACCTTTCAGTGCTGTATTTCAGTTATGAGTCTTATCCCATCAAATCTCAGCTATACTTATTAGGCCACATTTACTTCCTTGCATTAAGCTCTTTAGCTTACTCAATTTATTACTTATACTTGTATATTGGTAAGTAAGACAATGGCTTATCATTTTGCCTTTCTTTTTAATCATCTCCTAAGAGTTGCTAAATGTCCTTGCTACTTTTCTTCTATATCATCCTTCTTGTCCTTTATGTAACCTAATAATTGAGCTCCCTGGGGGCAAGAACATTTATGTTTCTGTATAGCCAGCACCTAGAAGATTTCCTAGTATATAGTAGACCCTTAATTTAATTGATTTTTCATTGGTGCCTGATGATTGATTGAATCTGATTTAGTCTACCTTTTCCCTTTTCTCTACTCTTTCAGTTTAAATTTTTCAGAGTGGAAATAGCTGTATGAACTTCATTCTATTCCATTCCTTTCCAAGTCTTCTTGATCAGATCAGCCAGTCACCAGGCAAATACATTTTTCCTCATCCACTTTAGTTCCTCATTCACTTTAGTATTCTAGCCCTGACCAAAAGTTCATCAGTTCTATATCTTAAGCCAAAAAAAAAAATCAAGTGTCATTCTCTGATGTTGTCATATTACTCAACTGTTCACCTTTTCATATCTTCTAAAGTACTTAACTTAAATCAACAACAGTGACAAAAACCTCACTTGTATCCCTAAGATTTTCAGTTTTATGCCCACCTCTTTAAAATAATTTAGGAAGCTTTTCCACATGCTTTCTGACAACATTTTGCAATGTGGTATGCATCATCATGAAAAGATCCCCGAATGTAGTTCTGCTGCCTTTGTGATCTTAGGCAAACCACTTCTCTGGGCCGCATATTATTACTTATCTGTAAAAAATGAGATCCCTGCTAGTTCTCAATGCAGTGATGTTATGACCATTAATAGGCAGTGATTCTCAATTTTGGCAGCTCTCAATCATGGCTTAGATATGTGCCTCAGGAAGATATGCCTCTTTGTTCTTTTTATCTCTTAAGCCCTTGTCATCATCCCTACTCTCTTTTTTTCAAATGTGTGCAAACAATGCTATTCTTCTTGACAATGTGGTCTGTGCCCCTGACTCTTCTCCTTTTCTTCAGCAGACTGTCCCACTGTCACTCTCCCTTTCAAAACTTTAATCTCTATCTACCAGTTCTTTTTTCTACTGTCTTCAGCCAAATGCCTGGAAAAAGCTTTCTTCACTCATTGCTTTCACTCCCTCTTCTCTCATTCCACAGACCTTTGCAGTCCAGTTTTCCAGTTTCATCACTCCACTGAAACTTCTCTCTCCAATGTGACCATTTTTAAGCTGTCATATCTAATGAGCTTTTCTCAGTCCTCATCTTTTTTTTTTTTTTAAGTCCTCATCGTTCTTGACCTCTATACAGCCTTTGGCATTGTTGTCTACCATCTCTTCCTAGACATTCACTCCCCTCTAAGGCTCTTTTGGCTCAGCTATGTCTTGGTTCTCTTGCCTAAAGGAGAACTGCTCCTTCTCAGTCTTCTTTGCTGAATTATCATCTGTATTACACTTCCTAATTGTGTTCATTCAAATCCTCTTCTCTTCTCTTCTCTCTCTCGATAACCTCATTTGTCCTTTGGTTTTAATTCTTATGTCTATTCAGATGACTGAAGAGATCTGTAGAAATGCTCGTTGATTTATTAGAGATAATAGAAGTGACAGTTCAAAAATTTTCTGGTCTGATTTCCCAGAGCAAAAAGTTGCCTGCCACTCCAACATATTTTCTTTTTTTTCAGTCTAATAACGTTATGACTCTTACTAAATCTCTGAATACCCAACAATCCTTCTGTGGTCCATGAAAAGCTGATTCTTCTGTACTTGTTGTATATGGGAAGAATATAGATAGATAGATAGATAGATAGATAGATAGAGAGATAGATAGATAGATAGATAGATAGATAGATAGATAGATAGACAGATAGATAGATATACACACACATATAGATATACACAAACATATACATTATATATATAATTCCAATAAATGTTTTGCATCCTGTTTCAAAGAAGGATATCTTTTTATTCTTTATTTTCTCCCTAGATAATTGTTTCCAATCTTCCAGGGGACTCATCTTCTTCCCTGATAAACTGGAAAAAATAGACAAATATTTCTCCAGCCAATTTACCTTCTCCTCTAGCAGGGAGACCAATTAGCAACCAAAACTGTTGATTACTTATAACAGGAAATACATGGATGGAATTCTCCATTGGTGAATGGAACATATCCTATATACTGGCTGAAATTGAGATCCTCTTTTATTTCCCATGACTACTCTTGTGGCTAACTGCCTGTTTGCTATAACTGTTTGCTGACCCATGGACCCCTAAGTGACATTTTTTATAGTGTGCTTTATCTGGCGATAGCTTGTCCAGGTGTTCATAATGATTAATTAGTAATTAGCAAACAACTGCCTTTGCCCTAATGCAAACAGTAGCTTCAGTCAACTGCAGTCAGTAAATATATGAGAAATACCTTTGTTAAAGAATTTCAAAACCCCAGTAACTTCTCACCTCCTCTTTCTTCTTACTGACCTATACCATGTACATGGAGAGAATCAGAGCACTATCATTTAGTCTAATTCGTGACTAAACAAAGAGCCCCTACTTTTTGAGGTAATGAGTTCTCTGTCACTGGAAATATTAAAATAGAGACTAGGTAAGCAGAATTCAAGGACGCTGCAGACAGTGATCCAGGAAAAGTTTTGATGAGGAGACTACAGGGTCTCTTATTTGGTCCAATTAATCCATCTTCTGGATGATCAGTCTATGAATATTGGAATTAGTAGAGAATTATCACCATTGCAGGAGCAGCACAGTGGACAGAGTACCAATCCTGGAGTCAGGAGAACCTGAGTTCAAATTTGGCCTCAGACACTTACTTCTTATGTGACCCTGGATCAGTCACTTAACCCTGTTTGCCTCAGTTTCCTCATCTGTCAAATGAACTGGTGAAGGAAATGGCAAACCACTCCAGTATCTTTGCCAAGAAAACCCCTAGTCAGGGTCACAGATGTCTGGACATAGCTGAAACAACTAAACAAAAACAAAATGCCACTATTCTGCATATCTTTTCTGTGGAGGGAAGCGCTGTGGTCTGAATCTGTGAAGTTACCATTATGAAAAAAGCTTCTTGTATAGAGACTTCCTTCACAGATACAGAATGATAACTCATAATTCAAGGGAAGCAAGGTGACCCATCCAGTGAGCTAGCAGTAAAGCTGGGAATAGAGTTCAAGCCTCCTCTTCTAAATTCATTCTACTTTATTGTTTCCTCTCTGTTAGTATTGGAAAGCAAGTCATCCATTTTTTTTCCTTCCCCCATGTGAAAAGATGCATTAAGTCATTGGGTAGAACCATTCACTTATAACCACTGCAAATAGCTTCCACCACTGGGTAGTTCTCCAAGCAGCTAAATAAGCTATTAAAATGAATCAGTGTGCTGTGACACTTTCAATTCAAGCCATCTCAACTAGGAATTTCAAACTTGAATCAGAAAGTCAAAGAATCTTGTGATATTAAAGCAGAGCGTCATCTAGTCAAAGCAGAGAATCTAGTTCAACTTCCACATTTTACAAATGAAGAAATTAAGACCCAAGGAAGTTAAATTATCTTCCTAAGGTCACATAGCTCAGGAGTAGGGAGAAGAAAAGCACCTGAGTTTCCATCTGGTTGTTGGATCACTCAAAAAAGATGAATGACTTTACCCAACCTTGATTTCCATTTTTAAAAAGCATGTATTTATTGGAAAGAATGGTTCTACCTTGAATAAAGGTTAAGTAATACTTAAAGGAAGTATATTTGAGATATACCTTAGTCCCTGTATTTTATTTCACTCACCCTGGAGTGTTTTAGGAAAGCTTGGAAAGAACACCATGCAGGGAGAGATGGGAAAAAAAAAAGAGGTAACAATAAGAGATGCAAAAGAGACTAGTTGAAGTTTGGTCAGGGTCAGCAATGGAAAATAAATAGGGAATCATAACAGAGAAAGGCAGCAGGGCTTTGCCCCAAGATGCTGAAGGTTAGAGGCACTGATAGCATTGCTCTGGGGCATGTTTCCTTTCTTCTCCTCCACTGAAATATGAGCTCTTCCACATGAAACTCCTCTGCCTCACTCCTACAGTGCCACTGATGTCCTGTTGTTCCCTCTTCCCTCATAATTCCCTGGAATGGTTCTGGGTAAAAGAGATTGGTATGAAATTCCTTCATGTTGGTACTCAAGGCTGACCTTAGACAAAATTGTGAAATAACAAAAGTAGTGGCTTCTGGGGAGAAAAGTAGATGTGGTCTTGGATCCAGAGTCAAGAAGACTCAAGTTCAAATTCTACCTCAGACACTTACTGTGTAACACTGGGCAGTTAATTTATCCTCTCTCAGCCTCTGTTTTGTCAACTGGATTGAACCAGCCTCTAACCTACAGATGGTCAGAGCCAAACAGAGCAGGCTAGAGACAGGAGAGTCAGGAATCAAACAGAAGTTTAGTTTCAAAGCAAGAGAAATGGCTTGCAAGTAAGGATTAGATTAGACATATGGGCTGGGACCTCACCCCTAGTGAACCTTGATTTATTTATTTATGTCTAGACAACGAGTCAAATAGTATATAGTATGGCAAGAGTAGCAAGGCACAATAGCAACTTTGACACAAGATTGTCTAGTGACAAAAAAATCTGTTCATAGTAGGGCTTCATGTCTGGTCCTGTTAGTGCTTTCCTGAGCTCAGGAACCATCAGTTCATCCAGAGGGTGAGCCCAAAGGATTGTTGTTATGCCAAGCTCAGGGCACAGCTTGTTTGCTGGGCCTTAACTGTGGAAAACAGGATGTCTCCTAATATCTTGACAGGTTCTTCATCTAAAAAGTGGGAAAAATAATAGCACCTGTGCATCAAATATGATAATATATTTAAAGTGCTACATAAATGCTTATTATTATTATTATTATTGTTATTGTTATTGAATATATGGAGAGAATTTTTGAGACTTTCTTTATGTTGGTAGTTGAAGCTGGACCTAGATAAAATTGTAAAGTAGAAAAAGAAGTGGCAGCCAACTGGTATAGTTGTAGAGTACTCAGTTCAAATTCTGTCTTAGATACATCCTAACTATATTACTCTGGGCAAATGTAATGGTAAGGGAATTTGAAGATCTTACCTGCCCCTTAATGGGCCTCATTTAGAGCCCAACAAGAGAAGCTTACTTAGGGGAGCCTTGTTTTTCAGGAAGGTACATACCTTTTGTTACTTTGTAATTAGGTAGTGGGTCATGAAGGTTGTGATGTTCTCTGGAGAAGGCTATATATACTCCCTGAAAATGAGATTTTGCTTTGGGGCTCACTCATTGGAAGAGTTGTGTGATTTGGCCAGATGAGATTCTGGGTAGCCATTGAGTCCCTTGGCTTTGAAAACTCAGATGTTGGTGCTTCTCTCTCTCTCATAACTAACTGTATATGTGTAATGGTCAGACAGCTAGAAGCTCTGTCTGTTGGTCTGCTGAATTGAGTTATTTTCTCTGTCTGTACTTTTTGTCTGCTTATAATTTCTGTTTATATTTTCTGATGTTCAGGGTGCTTATTTTCCCCCCTGAACTAAGTGAATGATATTTATGTTTGATTAAACTAAGATTGCTGACCCCTTTTGAGTTGCTTTCCTTTAGAAAAGCAGACCAAAGAACCTGTGCTAGCAGCCATCCTGGGTATGCTAGGGTGCTCACTGTTACAGTAAGTCACTTAACTAATCTTAGCATCAGTGTCCCTAACTATAAAGTGGGGTTAGACGACCAAACAAAGAAATATGGGTAAAGTGCTATGTAAATGTTGTTTTGTTATTCTGAAGCTTATATTCTCTGACATTCTATTTTACAACCTCACCCTCTTCATTAACCCTTCCCCATCCTTATCCTTAGGTATTTAATGGTCTCTTAGAGATTCTTGTACAGCTAGGTGGTGCAGTGGAAATAGTGCCAGGCCTGGAGTCAGGGAGGCTCCTCTTCCTGGGTTTAAATCTGGTCTCAGACACTTACTAGCTGTGTGATCCTAGGCAAGTCACTTAATCCTGTTTGCCTCAGTTTCCTCATCTGTAAAATGAGCTGGAGAAGGAAATGGCAAACCACTCCAGTATGTCTACCAAGAACACTCCAAATAGGGTCACAAAGAGTCAGACATGACTGAAACAACTGATCAACAAAAAGAGCCTCTTGAATGTCTAGGATCTCTGATCTGGTATTTCAATTGTCCAAACAATATGCTATTGTACAATACAATGGGAAAAAACCAGTTCTTAAATGCCTCTTCTGAGCAGAGATAGGCACTGAGAAAGAAACAAAGATAAATGAAACTCAATTCCTGACTACCTCTAGTAAGGAGTAGGACACGTGCACAAACAACTATAATACAGAGTTGATTAAGACAGGTATGAAAGAGATACAGAGCAAGGTGATAAATGAGTACTGAGACTGGAATGATTATTTTCAGCTGTGAAGTTGGAGGAAGGCTTCATGAGAGACAGCATGGTGTAGTGGGAAGTATACTGCATTTGGCATCAAAATGCAAAATTTGGTTCAAATCTTGACTGCAAAAATATGACTATGAGCAGGCAATTCATTTACCTTTTCTAGGTTTTCTTACCTACTTTCTAGCTCTAGCACTTATGATCCTTTGAAAGGATAGCCTACTTTCCCTACATTGATATTTTCTTTCCTCTCCAAATTAAAAAAAAAAAATATTACCCATCTTATATTCCCTTAGGGCCCTAATATCTGTAATGGAAATTGGAAGTAACAGACTAATCAAATATTCATAATCTGTTTCTCTTCCCTGATTAGATTACAGAATGTCTTGGTCCATTTTAAGTGCACATTCCCCATGTTATAAAATAATATTAATGATAATTCACATTTAAATGTTGCTTTGTATTTTAAGTACTTAAGTAATAACAATCAACATGTACACTACTCCAAGATTTGCAAAGCTTTTAAATGTATTTTTTTCTTAATTGAAACACATAACAACCCTGTGAGTTATGCACTACTGTTAAGATGATTCCCATTTTACTGATGAGGAGATTAAGGCTCCTGGAGGTCAAGTATGGAAGAACCCTCAGAGGCAGGATTCAGATTTAGGTCCTTCCTTATTGTGAGTACAATACTTTTTGTACCATACCAAACTTTTTTTTCTTTTTTTGGTTTAATTTGTTTATTTTTAGTTTTCAACATTCATTTCCACAAGATTTTGA
>CM053585.1:439448892-439465288 GCA_028646515.1 Pseudochirops corinnae
TGCTTGTCCTTCCAGTGGGGATGGGAGGTGAGGGAGGAGGAGAAAGAATCTGGAATCTGGAGTTCCATAATCAAATGATATGAATGTGTATCTACGTATAGGCTCTACAGATGGGAGCGCCATCCTGCCCTACCAAAAAGTGACATAGGAGAGAATAGACTGGGGAGGGGGGACACACTGGGATGGCTTTTTTGGGGTGGTGGGTGGGGGAAAGAGAGGCAGAAAATATGTGACTCAAAATCTTGTGGAAATGAATGATGCAAACTATAATAAAATTTAAAAAAAAAAAAAAAAGAGAAGTCCCCAAGCTAAAAAATAACCTACCCCATAGGTTACTCAGATTGGTGATTCAATGGGATCATGGAGATCCTCTTTGAAAATGACAATGACCCTGGGAGGGTTCAGCCCTTTGGTCACTCATCTTGGGTGTGAATTAACTTTAGCCAGAACATAGAATTGTTTTCTTCCTTGCTCAGATCTGGCCAGCTGAAGCAATAGGAGTTTTGAGTAGGAATAGGGGTATGTACAAATGTAATTTTGAAGTCTGGAACACTTTTGGTGAGGGATGGAAGTACAAGATAGGAAGGAGAACAATGAATAGCCAGAGTTCAGGCTTCTGGACCTAATCCCCAATAGGGGAATATTATATATGGGGCCTACATAGATTCGATCAAAATATTTGACAATGCCTCTCATATATTCTTGTGGAAAGGATGGAAAGGTACTGTCTAGATATAAGTTCATCTGAAAAGCAATCTGGGGGATTTAAAATAGTATAAGCTCAATGTAAGTCAACAATATGACATGGCAGCCAAACAGAGCTGGGCTCCTTTAAGAGAAGCATATGTGTAAGACTAGTGATAGGGTTTGGCAATGCTATTCCCCATCAGTCCATATCTGGATTATTGTGTTCAGTTTGGGTAACATCTTAAGAATGGCATAGATAAACTGGAAATCAACCAGAGGAGGGCAATCAGGATAATGAAAGGCTTCATGAATGGGTCACAACAGGATCATTTCAAAGGACTAGGAATATTTAGCTTAGAGAAAAGATGGAAGAATGCTGCTGCTGTCTAGTCATTTCAGTCATGTCCAACTCTTCATGACCCCATTTGGGGTTTTCATGGCAAAGATACTGGATGATTTGCTATATCCTTTTCCAGATCATTTTATAGATAAGGAACCAAGGCAAACAGGGTTAAGTGACTTGCCTAGGGTCACAAAACTAGGGAGTATCTGAGGCCAGATTTGAACTCAGAAAGGTACAATTTCCTGATTCCAAGCCCAGTACTTTATCTACTGTACCACCTAGCTCCCTATTTTCAAATGCTACAGTAAAATGTCACTGCCATGAAAAATTCACATTTGACTTGTTCTTGGCCCAAAAAGCAAGGACAGAACAGAGTTACCAGTGGAATTTCCTGCATAAGAGAAACTTTGTTGACAGTGCTATCCCAAAATAGAATGAATTGTTTCAGGATGTAGGAAATTTCTCTTCAAGCAAAGACTGAATGACCATTTGTCAAAGATATTGTGGTTGACATTGTTGTTTCAATATGGGTTAGACTATCTAATCTCTGTTGTCCCTTCTAATTTGGTGATGGCTATGGAAGAGGGCACCCCAAGTGGGACTGGGGGGAATATTAGGAGAGAGCCACAGATCAGCTTGTACAATCTTAAAGTTGAAAATTATCTCAAAGGCCATCTAGTGTAATCCCTAATTGAAATATGAATCTCCTTTACAATATTGCTAACTAAGGGTCACCCAGTGATAGAAAACTTCTCTTGAGCAGAGAATTGTTCCAGTAAGAAGGAATTCACTATCTCATGACTTGATGTTCCATTTTAAGATAATTTTAATTGCTAGCATGTTTATAATCTACTTTGGAATTTTGCCTAGAGATCTCATTAGTGGCCAGTAACATGTTACTAAAAATTGTAGCACAGACCCTTTGACATGAATGTTATAGTTTGCTTATCGTAGGCTGATGTTTAATTTACATTACCTTTGTCAACTGATTTATACACTCAACACTGTAGGTACCTCCCTCAGATGACAAGCCATCCATGACTTCTCTTCCTGTCTGATTATTGTATTTATCCTCTCTCACCATGCCACCATATCACGATCTTACTTTTACACTGTTCCTCATACATGGAATCCAATCTTCCTCCACCTGTTAATAGCCTGTCCTTCAATATTCAGTTCAAATATAATAGCCTTTCTTTACTTTCCTAGTCAGCGATGCTTTCTCCTTTGTCTAGTCTCATAGCAATTTAGACTTTTCTGATATACTTAAAATATTTTAACACATATTACATGGATCAACAGTCATGGCTTATCTTCACCTCTTAGATCAAAAAATACTTGAGTACAGAAAGAACGCGTTTTTATCATCATTTCCTGGACTCAGCACGACTAACTGTATACAATAAATACTTAATAAATGTTTTCTGAATTACACTTTCCCCAGGTTTTTAATAACTGTTAGTTACTTTCTATGCTGTTTGCTTTATAAGGATGATTTATCTTATAGTCCTAACCTGTGATTTTGTCAGTAGAGGCCACTCTGAGTTTGGGAGCTCCCTTCACCAATGCAGATAAACAACTTCTGTATCAGTGATTTGACCAACCTCACATAGTGAGTATGTGCATGGAAAGAGTATCTTGACTTCAAAATGGGAATTTCAAATTCCATGGAATCCAGTAAGAATGATACTTCAGGGGTGGCTAGGTGGTGCATTAAATAGAGTGCCAGCCCTGGAGTCAGGAGGACCTGAGTTCAAATCTGACCTCAGACACAATACAAAACTAGCTATGTGACCTTGGGCAAGTCACTTAGCCCCAATTGCCCTACATTTTCCCCCTCCAAAAGAGCAAAAATAAAAGAAAAAGAAAAGAAAAAAGTACACTATTTTTGGGACAGCTAGGTAGCACAGTGAATAGAGCACCATCCCTGGAGTCAGGAGAACCTGAGTTCAAATCTGACCCACCATGTGACCTTGGGCAAGTCACTTAACCCTAATTGCCCTACCTTCTCCCTTCCCCCCCAAAAAAATGGTACTTCAGTGACAATCTGTTTTGCACTGATTGGAATTACAAAAGCTATATTCACCTATACCACATGCAGTGGAACTTACCTTTACAGGGAATAATATGTTCTGATGGTTAGGGAACCAGGGGCCTTACTGATTTCTTAGGGACAAATAAAATTTCCATCACCTCATGAGTATCTTTTTTTTAATAATCAGGTTCTCAAAATATATCTGACTCCCCTTTGTATTTTAAGGATGACATTTCTGACAATATTACTTGTAGTATAGACAAAAATAAATACATAAAATAGTCTAAAAATATCCAGAGGAAGCTTAATTCAATACAAAAAGCCCTGTTCTTGGAGTCAGAAAACCTGTCTCTGAATGCTGATTTTGCCACTCATCTATGTGACCTTAGGAAAGTAACTTTGATTCCCTGGGTCTCAATTTTTTTCCTATGGAAAATGAGAGGGTTGGACCAGATGAACTTTGAACTCCTTTTGAGCTTTAAATCTCTGATCCTCCAAACTGAGAGAAAGGAATTAAAATGAATATAGAGTAGTAACTATTTTTGTTATTATTCCTTTGATTCAATTCAACTATGCGTTTCCCCAATAAATTGCTGAAATGGTTTGTATCAGTAAAAAAACTTTGTGAATTTAGTTTATCAGCTACTATAAGAACCATATTGAGGAGCCAGAGATCATGAGATCTAGCCCAATACAAACAGTACCTTACCTCTAAGCTGCCATCTTGAAACTGTATACCACTTGTTGATATGAGGTCACTTTTATATAGCCCTTTAAAATATGCAAAATGATTTCCTCAAACAACCCTGTGAAGTAGACTGTATAAATATTTTATAGATGAGGAAACTGGAGATCTAGGAATTTAAGTTGCCCATTGTCCTACAACTAGTAAAAATATTGGAGCCAGAATTCAAACCTGGACCTTTTAACTCCAGTCTAGCACTTTTTCGTGATGACCTATTGCCTTTGAATGATAAGGGAGGATCAGATGATATCAATGGATCAGTGCACATTCATCACTTCTACTGGAAAAATTTCTCAAAAAATGTCGCCCAATGAGACTGGAAATCATTCATGTCATCTTCACATATAAAGGACAACACATGATGAAATATGATACACTTGAGACTAATACATTATAGTGTAAATTTAAAAACTGTTCCCTTAATTTGTCAAGATTTTTACAAATTGTAGTAATGTACTCTAAAGTACTGGCTACCACCACTGTCATCTAGACTATTGCCCTTCCCAATTTGAAGCTGCCCAAGTCAGTTCTCTCCCTTCTATGCAGCTGTCAAATTGATATTCCTAAGACAGACATGTAACCATATTATTCCTCTACTCAGGAAACATCAATGGCTCCCTGTTGCCTCTAGGATAAAACACACACACACAAAAACTTCCATTTAGCATTTAGAGCCCTTTAAAATCTGATCAGAGCTAGCTCAGTATTTGGGAGTCTCCAGAGGAAAGTGTGGGAGAGAAGAGATATTAGACTGTCTACTAACTGAAGGTCTACAGAGTCATTGTTCTGACCTCATTGTTGTATGCCTTTGAAACCTGGACAGTACACCAGTGCTATGCCAGAAAACTAAATTATTTCCATCTGAATTGTCTTAGGAAGCTTTTGAAGATCACCTGGCATGATAAGGTACCAGATACTGAGGTCCTTTCTCATGCTCAGTTGCCAGTCATTCAAACTCTACTGCAGAGTGCACATCTGGCCACGTTGTTCAAATCTCAAACATGTGTTTGCCTAAAAGAATATTTTAAGGAGAACTCATGTGGAGATCAGAAGAAGCAATACAAGGACATTCTCAAGGTCTCTCTGATGAATTTTGGAATCAATTGCATGACATAGGAGACACTGGCAAAGGATCACTTAGTATGGCATGCCCACATCAAAAAGAAGGTGCTATGCTCTATGAGCAAAACAGAATTGCGGTAGTTCAAGAGAAACATAAGATACATATGTTTGGAGACATCTCCACTCCAAATGTTCATGTGGACTATTTATTTCTGGCTGACCTGTATCTGTGGTAGAGCCTTTCAAGCTCATATTAGTCTGATCAGCCAGTCAGACACACTGTACCTTGACTCCAACATAGTGAAAGACAACAGCCAACCAACCAAAATCTGGCTATATTTTTTCAAGACTGATTTCTCATACATGCTACATCCCAGCCAAACTGACCTACTTGCCTGTCCCTATACATTCTGTTATGTCTCCTATCTCTCTGTCTTTGCTGTCCTCCCTCCCTGAAACATTCTTATTCATCATCACCTCTTCTTTGATTTTCTAACTCTCTTCAAGACTCTTATCCACTTCTCTTACAGCATTTACCTTGCAGAATTTGCAGATTTAATTATATCTATACACATTCTTCTCCCACCATTACCACCCCTCCAACTACTCCACAAGAGTAGTTTTTATTTGTGAACAGCCAAAAAAAAGTAGTGGGGGAAGAAGTTGTGTCAAGAAAAAACAAACATATAAGAGAGTATTCATGAGGAAGAGGTATGGTCCATAGTATAAAGATTCTATAAAGGTCAGGAAAGACAAAGACTGAGAAAAGGCCATTGGATTTATCAATTAAGTGAGTAAACAAACATAAAGCACTCACTGTGTGCCAGGCATTATAATTAAGAAATCATCTGTAACTCTGGAGAAGGCAATTTCAGTTGAGTGGTGAGCCTGGAAGCCAGATTACAAAGGAGTTGAGAAGTACATGAGAAGAAAGTAAATAGAATCAATGGGGTAGAGAGTTTTCTCCCTCAGGAGTTTAGCCATTAAAGGGAAGAGAGATTAAGGACCATTGCTTGAGGGTACATTAGGGTCAAATGTGTGAATTTTAGGGATCAAAAAGGCCTGGACATATTTATAGGGATCAATGGAAGGGACTGGCAGAGATGGAGTGTGACTTGAAAGGGGCAGGACTGAGGTAGATGGGGCAGAAAAATGGAAAGTAGTTCTAGAGGAGGCAAGTGCATAACTTTGGCAGTCAGGAATCCTGCACCACTAGCAAAATATGACTTTCTGATAGGGGAATCTCCCCTCCATCAGTCCTGTGACTGAAGGGGACTTCATCGATTCTTTTTTTTTTAAGTACTAGTATTGAAGGGCAATTGAGTGTGGTGTTAAAGGACTTTCTATAGATCAGTGGTTCTCAAAGTACATGATCCAGGGATCCCTGTGCATCCCCCAAGTTCTTTTATGGAGTCCACGAGACCAAAACTGTTTTCATATTAATACTAAGATATTTTACTTTATAATATAGCAAATACTGATAGATATAACTCATGTGTTCACAAGGGATTTTTAGGAGAAGGGATTTTAAAATATTTTTTCTAAGTATAAAGGGGTCCTGAGTCCAAAAATCTTGAGAATCTCTATTATATATAAAGTCGGCACAGAAGAGGCCTCCTGGTATCAGTCTTTGGTCTTAAACTGGAGTTTAAGGCAAAAATTTAACTGAGAGGAGTATATGGAATTAAATCATTAATGAACATCCATTTAGAATAATAAGTCAAAAGGTTGGCTTGGGGCATTGGATTCTTGCAGGGCAAAACTCTTTTGCAAATTTTATGAGAATGTTTAGGCACAGCTTCATTTTAAGCACTAGTCACTGGACTATAAAGAACTTATTTCAGCACCACCAAAGGCCTGTGATTTCTGCAACATATGGACTACTACTAATGCAGATATCAAACCTTCCAAGCCTTAGTAGATAATCCACAAGAGTTAATCGAGCAAAAAAAATGCATCACTTGGTAGTCGACCTTTTAGTGATGAGTCTTGCAGAACATATCTAGGTTGGTCCATAGATGACGAACATTTTATTTCTGGGTTTTAAAAAAAAGACAGTTATAGTTTGGTAGGAATTGTGTTTCAGCCATCTGCCTTAGAGAGCCCAGAATTATCTTCACGTTGCCATGAAGTATCTGAAACAGATCTTGGTGAATGTTATAAATTTTGATAGGATTTACTGATTGCTAGAATGATTAGAACTCCTTTCTACAGACAACTGGCTAACCAATTATATACCATATGACATGAATACCTGGACCATGTGAAATAAACTTACTGAAGACCTTAGAATATTATTTCCAGTTTTTTTTTTCAGTTCATGTCATACCTGCAGATTTGGTAGGAAATACAAGTATATATCTGAAATATATGTATCACTCTTGTCTTGCCATCTACCAGCAGTCCTATCATCTATCCACCGTCTACTCCCCTTTGTCCCTAAACTCCGTGTGTTCATGTAACAGAGAGACATCTAAAGAGATAGATTTAGTATATATCTCTCCATGTGACCAACCATAACCATTCCTCTACACCTTGGAACTGTGACCCAGAACTGTGTATGGGTAATAGAGTTACCAAATGAATGCCCGCTGCACCCAGTGCAGCAAAGGATCCCCCTGTTGTCCAGTTGTCCAACCCCCTTACCATCTGTGAGCTGAAGCTGCTACTTCTGCCCTGCTACAGGCTGCCCCCTACCCTAGTGTCACAGACTTCTCTTGCTGACCTCCTAAGTTGTCCTGAGGCTGGAAGAATATCTTGGTCTGACCTGACTCTGATGCTCCACAATTTGATCTGAGGAGTAATTTTAAGGTTATTTGGAGAATGTTAGGGGAGTTCAGCTGGGCTGCTGCTCATACTCCATCATCTTGATTCTACCTACCTAAAAATTTTAAACACATATGTATATATATTTGTGTGTATGTGTGTGTATGCATACACACATATACATATACACATATATAAAATTCACAATTGAAGAACTCCTGATTGAAATGCTTTGTGGTTCTAAGAACTCTGCCAATTCTATCACCATCATTGTAAAAGGAAAAGGGCCTGCATAAACTCTAGGAAAATTGGACATTTTTTCCATGTATCATAGGCTATCATAGCCAATGATTAAATCTCCAAGCATTCACATTATTGGTGCTGAGTCACTCCATACTTAAGTACTGGTACTTAGAAAGAAGACATAGTCCAATGTTGGAGCTATAACAGAGGGTTATACTCTACCTACCTCCTAACATGGTAAAATGCAATATAACTTATGCCTGTCTGGTTCTAGAACATGACTCAAGAACCCAAGTTCGCCTCCATGCTATCATGAGGTATCAAAGCACTATTCATAAAAGTCTGCATAGAACACCAGAATTTATAGCTGGAAGACACCTTATAAATAATCTCATCTTACTGCCTCATTCTGAAGAGCCATGTAGGAAAAGTAACTTGCTCAACAAAACATAGCAAACAAGTGGGAAAGATGGGGGCTGAGAGACAGACAGATAATGGACAGTATTCCAAATATGTACTGTGAGTGGCCACATTTGCCAAGTCACGGTGGAGCTCTGTGTTGGACTGTGTGTTCCTGGGTCTGGCATGAAGGTCTTTAGCCTTAGGCTAATCCACCTGCTCTGTACTTTTTCCTGGCCCTGATGATTCCTGCAGCTGATTGGGACCTTATCTTCCTCACCCTCTGTTCCCACATTCCATCTGTCTTCAGCATCATCCCTATTCTTCCAGGTATCAGAAGACACTTTGATCTCACTGCAGATTCTTTCATCCTTGTAACAATTATTTTTGCCTCCTCATCTTTTTGAACCTTTAATTTGGGTGTTCCTCAAGGATCTGTCTATGACTCTCTCTAAGTGCCTCCAACTGATCTCCAACTGCCAACAAAATCTTAATCCATATGACCCACCAAGCACCTCGATGTGTCTAAATCCAAGTTTATTAGTATTTTCTTGAAACCTATTCCTCCTCTTTGTACTCATTTTTTCAATGATATCTCCATTTATCTATAGGTCATGTAAAAATCCTAGGTTACATGTCTCTCACCTTCATTTCTTTCATTCAGTTGCCAAGTGCTGTCCTTTCCACCTTTGTAACATCTTTCAAATCTATCCGCTACTCCGAATTTCTTCTTATATGCTCCTAGAATAGGCCCACGTTACTCTCCACTTGGACAATTGAAATAGCCTCCTGACAGATCTTCCCACTTTGATTCCCTTCTTCATTCAAATATGTCCCTAATATTATACCTGAAATAGTCCATGTGGTATACATACATCTGGCCTGCCATTCCTCTGCTCAAAAAAGTTAGTGGCTCCTTATTTCTTCCAAAAACAGTTCATATTCCTTTGCATAACATTCAAAAGTCTCTACAAGCTAGTGTAACTCTACCTTTCCAGCTTTGTCATTATACATTTTACTCTTTTCTCATCCCCAAGCAATCTGATCTGTGTTATATCCCCTGGGTTAGCCTTATTTTCCTACCTTTATGTCTTTGACTAATCTGTTTCCTATTCTGGAATGAGCTTCCTCTCCTTAATGTGTGGAATCTCTACCAATCATTTAAGACCCAGCTAAAATGCCATATACTACATGAAGTTTTTCCTAAACCTCTCTGTTTGCTAATGATGTTCCCATGCAGATCTCTCTTTGCACATTTGCTTTGCATATCTCTAACAGACCTTTCATTAAATACTTTGAATTATAATTGCTTCTGTCTTATCCCTTTTCTAGACTATATACTCCATGCTCATCTAATCTTTGTGATTTTCTCAATACTTAAAAAACACAATGTCCTACTTCATAATGGCATACAGAAGCTTCACAAATGCTTTTTGAATTAATTAATGAAGTATCTTCCTCAAAATTGCCAAATTTTCAATTCTTATATTTCATTACTTCCAAAGTATTCTAAATGCCGTTGATTCATTTTTCAACATTGACTTTTTTTTAAAAAGCCAATGATAAGTTGCATACATCAGAATCTCTGTTGTACTCTTGGCTTCTCAGCTAAAAGATAATGAGCTGTAGCCATATATATGGTAGTGAAAATACAAGAAAGTGATACAGTTACCGCAGTCATTTAAGCTTTTGTTGGAATAACAGTTCTCCTTGGAGTGTAGTGGGAGTATTTTTCCCACTCAGAAAGAGTTAAGCTCCTCCATGTGTATCACACATCCTAGTCTACAATATGTTGCTTACTGTTTTGAAGATTTTTTTTTTAAATTGCCAAATTCAATTCATTCTGAGTAAAGCAATTCTTCCCTTCCTTAATGTTCTGACTTTATAACTATTATTTATTACAATCATCTTATTTTTCCTCTTGGAAAAGAAGGGACCATAGGCCCTAGGAAATCTCGAGATCCAATGAAGTTCCAATGAGAGGACAAAGATATTAAGATAGGGGGGCAGCTAGATGGTGCGGTGAACAGAGCACTGGTCCTGGAGTCAGGAGGACCTGAGTTCAAATCCAGCCTCATACACTTGACACTTACTAGCTGCGTGACCTTGGGCAAGTCACTTAACCCCAATAGCCCTGCCTTCCTCCTTCCAAAAACCAAAATAAATAAATAAGTAATTTTTTGAAATACGTTAAGATAGAATGTATAAATCTTCCACAAATTCTAAACTAAACTCTCTAGAATTTATAATCCCATTTACATTTGATAGCACCAAAACTAATACCTTGCAAAGAATTAAGCACTTAGGAATTTGTTTTTTCTGTATGAATATCTTACCTTAATGTTATGGCATAGTGATAGAACTTCAGCCAATGATCATACTTTTATAGAAATGACATGAGTATATACATATATATATAGCTTAGGCATAAAAATGTAGAGACATATTTAGCTACAAGGTGCCTAGCCACTATCCTGACAGTGTTTACTACAAAAGACCTGGTGCTGGATGCCCTCACATTTATTTATTCCCTGGCTGTTATATATACTCATCCCACTAGGCAGAAGAGTGGAGAAGGTGCCAAGTTCTCTATAGTTCTTAAAGAGAAGAAAACATATCCTATTTACACATCTCTCTGTGGGGCAATACTGACTTGTTCTCTGTGGGTCTACATTATTGCTGATTTACTCTTTAAGAATCAGGTCTCAAGAATCTGGGATTCTCCATTTGCTGCCTGTGTGACCTTGGGCAAGTCACTTGCTTTCTATGGACCGCAGTTTCCTCATCTATGAAGTACGGGGATTGGTTTACATGGCCTCTGAGGTTTATCTATAAACTCATGAATGTTTTGGAACATTCCTGTTTCTCCTTACCACATCCTGATATGGACATTTCTATTTTCATAGTAGTTGGCAGGAGGTATGAGATTCATCTCACTATATGAAGGAAAGGAGGAGGAGTAGAGAATGAGAAGAAGAAATCCTCCCTTTCCTTCTCAGTTCTATAGAAATAAGCTGTATATTATCCCTACCCAATAGAAGGTAATATGGATCTCAGGAAATAGTTTAAAAAAAAACAAACCACACATCATTAATGTTTCGGGTAAGGTAGCTAATAATCACAGAAAGTGGTCTCTCACCTGAGAATGCAGTCATAAATCTAAGTTTATGCATGGTTTCCTTTGAAGATATTGATCTCTGTCCTTCTAAAAACAACTGAAGTCTGTTCCAAATTAATTCATTTCTCAAGAGAGTCTGTGCAAAGAATTCGTGTAGAAAGCCACAAATTAAATTAATGGCTTCCTTTAAAAAGTCTGCAATTCATTCTTCCAAAATGAAAACACTGATAAGAAGTCATGGGATGACAGATTTAGAAACAAAAGGACCTTAGAAGTCTTCCAGTTCAATCCCCCAATCCCATTTTGCCTATACAAAAACAGCCCTGAAGAGAACAAATGTCATGCTCAAGGTTGCACAGGGAATAAGTAGAAGAGCAAGGATTTGAATCCCTAGATTCCAAAACCAAATGTTTTCTGACTAATACCATCCCGCCTCCCTTACCATAACACGGATTCTACTGTTTATCATTCCAAAGGAAAAGGCAGTGAGGAACCAACTTCTCATACTAATATCATTAGAAGTAGTTGTATTTTATTCAGCACCAAGGAAAGAAGTTATGAATACTTGGATTTTGTCTCCTTTTAAAGAGGAAATGTTGTATCAATGAGATGAAATAAAGAACCCTGCCAAAGCTATGCAAATGGGGTCCATAGCTATATCTTGAAACAATACACTTCCACTTTCTCCACTTTCTGTCTTCTTAAGAAACTCTGACTACTTAACACTCCTCCTATTATCTGTGGATAAAATTCCCCTCCTATCTGTGTCTCTTACTATCCTAATCCCAGGATTCTAGAATTATAACTGTAGGGGACACACACACATATACATACGCACATGCATACACACATACACACACACACACACACAATCCATTCTCTTCACCCTCTGCTTCTTTATTATCTCTGTCCCACTTACCTTTATCCTTCCTTTGGCCCACTTCATCCCATTTGCACTCATTATCTGCTGTACTATAACTTTTAAAATACTCTTTTTATTGCAATCAATACAAGACACCTTGTGCACTTTTTCTCCCTTTAACAATTAATTGAAAATTGGCTTTCTCCTTAGGGTACAACATCATCAAAATACCATACCATGGAGTAGAGATATACTTACTCCTTGATCTATGCTGCTGGCTTTGAGCCATTGTCTATCCTTCAAAGATCTCTCCTCTTTTGAAGGGCATGTGATCTAATTATATCATATTCAACCCAGATTTACTGGGGTTATCTACAAACCTCTGAGTCACCCATCTTCTTCCTCAATATGCATTATTAAACATCTATTATGTGCCAGAAATTATGCTTGGTACTAAGGATATAAAGGTAACATACAATGTCACTTCCTCTGAGGAGCTTACATTTGGGGAGAAAGCATGTATACATTTGTGTATATACTTCCTCAATAACTTCAGCATTTGGTTTACAATGCTGTTCAACTCATCTAAATGAGATCACCATTCTCTCTCACTTCCATGTTGCTGACCTTTTCTGTTATTGTCTTATTCTCCTAATCTATTCCTAACAATTCTGATTCATGGAGTCCATATTCTGAGCTGTTGCTGCCCTGTGCCTTGCTTATGGGTGAGCTCACCCTGAATAGCAGTCCTCTCACCTGCTATACACACTTAAGGAAATGAACCAAAGTTTCACATACTCCAGGGTTACCATTTGAAAAATATCTGACCTACGGGAGTAACAACCAGGTAATCCGAAAGTCAGTGATGGGCCAGCCTTCCAATTAATCAAAAATTCTCCCTATCTGTAAGTCAAAATACAAGATCATAATAGGAGGATCTTGATGAATTCAATAAACTTATTTTGAACATCTGCTGTATATAAGTAACAACGTTAGGTTCTGAGGGGATGTGTCAACAATATGATGGCTCTGAAAATTGATTGATATGCTGTGAAAGCACCATGGTTCCCAATATCTAAAATGAAACAGGGATTAGAGTTTTTCCCTAAAACAACAAAGCTGTCTCTAGGATTTGATTGGCCCCTGATTCTCTTTAGGAAGCCTGATGGTATTTTAACAGCATAAAAAGTCCCAAAAGCATGGAGTCGGGACCCCTCCTATTTGGTCTATATCTGAAAGTCACATGCACTTCCACATGGAGATGATGGGGGAACACCTTAGAAAGGTTTAAGTGGTGCTATGTCCTTATTGATAACATCTGACCAGGCTCCACTTCTAACATATAGGTATTTCCTCTAATGGTGCAGTTGACAGTCCACCCATTCCTACTTATCCTGTTCTAAAGACATGCACTGATGATTTTAGCAGGGAAAGCAAATGTTTATATTTATTACATATTTTATATCTATTATACATTACATATAATATAATTATATATTATTACTAGTTACATTTATATAGCACAAAATGTTTGCAAAGTATTCCACATACGTTATCTCATTCTTTATCACTGACTTACAG
Organism: Pseudochirops corinnae; assembly: GCA_028646515.1. Lineage (NCBI taxonomy): Eukaryota > Metazoa > Chordata > Mammalia > Diprotodontia > Pseudocheiridae > Pseudochirops > Pseudochirops corinnae. Next base: position 439,462,734 of record CM053585.1, read on the forward strand.
TTTCCAACTCATGTAAATTCCAGGACTATTGCTCATGCATCTCTTTTAAAACCCCTTTGAGAGGTCCCCTTAAAACCCTAGGAACCTTACCTCTAGCTTACCCCTAGACATTGTCTCCTTAGGGCATGTAGGCTGTCTACCCATCATTCTCTATGAGACTGACGAATCTCTTTTTCCACTTAGACATCTCTCTGAGTATGTTCATTCCCCCATTGCTCCTGTACATTTTTTTTCTTTGTAACGCCTTGCAACCTGCTTGTGACTACAATGCAAAGATGAATAAAATATAGTTGCTGTTGTCAGGGAACCTACTGTCTACTAGTGGGTAATAAACCACATGCATAAATAGCTGCAAAATGCTCTGAGAGTTCACTGGTGGGATGGAACATAATATAGCTAAGAGAAGTAGCTGTCATATTGTCTGTGGGGGAACATAGCTTTGCCATGATGCATCCAATCAGTTCCAGAATTGTGCTTTGAATGGGGCAAAAACAGCATCATTTAAATTGAAGATAGTTTTAATATTATCCTCAGTAGTCATCATCTTTAATATTGTGAGGCATGTCACACATCAACAGAGGTAAAGAAGAGCAGGATTCATTCCCCTTGTCCCCTTTAGTTCTGTAATTGTCATTTCTCATGGAGTCATAACACTGGAGTTCAAATCTTGGCTGGGCCATTTACTGGCCATGTGAGCTTGTGGGAAAGTAACTAACTCCTCTTGGGCCTTACTTTCCTCATCTGTAAAATGGGAGTGTTGGATTAAAGGAACTTTGAGGTCCTTTCCAGTCCAGCTCTATGTTTCTATGCTCCATTGACCCATAAGTCAATTAAATTCTCTAAAACAGTTTTCTCATCTCTAAAATGGAGAAAATAACATTGGCACCACCTACATCATATGGTTATTTGAAGGATTAAATGAAATAATATGCAATACTTTGGAAACTTGAAAATTCTATAAATAGTAGTTGTTTAATTGTTTATCTTCTTAAAGCTCAGTTTCTTATCTATAAAATGGAAATAACAATGTCCTATAATCCTGGGTTATTCCTGGATTCTGTGCAGATCAAATCTACTACTCACTACATACTTGTTAATCTCTGTGGGCCTCGGTTTTCTCATCTGCAAAATAAAGGGGTTGGACTTAATAATTTCCTGAGTTCTAAATCTGTACTCCTGTGTATCTGAAGCAATTTTAAATCAAAATCTGCTTTAAATATTAGTTATTAGCATCATTGTTTTCCTACATCAATAAGAAAAAAAAGAGAATACTATTATGGAGTTTCAGACTATGATTCTTACTTTATTTTTAGTGCCTTAAAAACAAACAAAATCCCATTGCAGTTGAGAAAGACTGGCTTTTCATAGTCATCAGCACTAGGCATATGGCATGAAGTTTACTTTCCTCTTTAACAGTGATTTTTAAAAAATATCAGGTTACAACTCAGCTGTAGCTATGATTGGCAAACCACAGGTACCTTTGGGTATTTGCTTATTCCTGTAAAATTGAGCGTGACAGGTCAATGAGGGGTGGAAGTGGGCCAATTGTCAACATGCTTAAAATTTGGGAAAAACCAAGTATTGATCCAAGAATTTGATTTGTGAAATTCATAACTATTCATTCATTTCTTAACCATAGTTCGTTAAATTTAACAGTTGTATAACTCGGAATTCACAGATGACAACTGCAACATATTTTGGGTAATAAATTACTAGCTGCTTTAAGAAATGTGACTGATTTAACAATGCTTTGTGGGGAAGTAATAGGAACACTACAATCTGTCTTTCTACTTTTAAAGAGTTTATTTTAAGAGTTTAGATTGCCACAATAAATATTCTTTTAATCCTTAGGCATACAAGTAAGTCCACTCTCAAAGGCAGTCATTTACTTGTCTAGTAATAAACAGTAATTTATGATACCCGATATCGATTTACATTTACTCTTTAACTCTGTGGCAGTGGTGTAAAGCTGTTTGGTTGCTCTTGCTGAAAGTGGTATACAATTATCTGCTGTTTGAAACAAAAATACTGCCTGTGTTTAAAAAGAGGAAGAGGGGGAGTAGAAAGGATAGCAAAGTTGGAGTGGGGCCTGGAATTTATGAGAGTTGGAAGCTTTTAAGTCAGTGATAATGAATACATTGCTAAACATAGAGATAGCAACTAGGTGGCATAGTGGAGAGAACTCTTGTCCTGGAGGCAGGAAGATCTGAGTTCAAATCCTATCTCAGACCTGTAGCAACTGTATGACCCTGGGCAAGTCATTTAACACCTCTTAGTCTCACTGTAAAATGAGGGTGGCAACTGAATCTACCTCAATGAGTTCCTGTGAAGATCAAAGGAGATAATGTATGTGGAGTGCTTTGCAAACATTAAAGAACTATATGAATGCTAGCTAGTAGTAGTAGTAGTAGTAGTAGTAGTAGTAGTAGTAGTAGTAGTAGTAGCAGTAGTAGCATTAGTAGAAGTAGTAGTACCAGTAGTAGTAGTAGTAGTAGCAGCAACAGTAGTAGTAGTAGTAGTAGTAGTAGTAGCAGTAGTAGTAGTAGTAGTAGCAG
>CM053585.1:439465788-439489858 GCA_028646515.1 Pseudochirops corinnae
AGTAGTAGTAGTAGTAGTAGCAGCAGCAGCAGCAGCAGTAGTAGCAGTAGTGGTAGTAGCAGTAGTAGTAGTAGTAATAGTAGTAGTAGTAGTAGTAGTAGTAACCATTGTCAACATCCTCTCATCATCACAATAGTAATAAACATTCACTTCCCCTGTTAAAAACCATCACTGCACTCCTTTAGAACTCTCTCCTTTCCCTTACTTTTACTCTGCTGCTGGGATTGTTTCTCCCCTGTGGTGCACGTGATGCCCCTCTTCCATTGCCCATATATCCAGGCATTTTGACTGATCTTGTGAGATAGGAACTTTAGGGAGCATTAGATCTCCATTGGAGATATAAGTGACCACAACATTCCAAGGATCACAACATGTTAGTCAAAAGATAAAATAAGAGTTGAAAAAAGCCGATGGATTTTAGCCAAATATTTTCCTGGTGGGAGGGTTAAATTTGTGCTTTTTAACATGTTCAAGATACTGATTAACTCTGACTTGGTGTTTATATAATTAATTCACTGGCCTCCAAATGGGAGCTATCCTTTAAGGGGAAACTAGAGAGCCAGAATTTCTACATTTCCCAGGAGTTCTAGAAATTAAAAGAAAAAAAAATCTGTTGGAACTAAGCAGTCCTAACCTGCTGCTTGGGCCTGATTCAGTAGCAGCTGTGTGTGCTAGGCTAGGATTTCCCCCCAAAGACCATATGCAGGTGTAGGAAATAGATCCACATGTGTTTGCATGTGGTTTTTGTACAATTTGCAAAACTATATTGACTGTGTAGCCTCTCTCACTGAAGTACAAAGTAATGCTGCTGTGATACACCATGAAATTTCTGGAAATGGGTGAGTATTTGAACTTTCTCTGGCAGTGGAGCAGAAGAGACAATGCTGATTAGTCAGCATATGACCCAGGAAAACAGTGATAAAGATGGTCAGTTTACCCGAAGGCTGCTGAGACGTCAAAGAACTTCATACACTCACTTTTCAATTCCACCTATATTATTGCCAACTAATGGAGTGGAGTTACTGATGTGCCCTAATCTGGGCAATGCATTCCATTTCCAGGATATATTCTACTTTATCTAGTCCTATGCCATTTTAGGAATGGTTTCTATTGTTTTGTTATACATGGCTTTTTCCCCTCCTCTAATTTCTCTTTTGTATCTCTTCATTGAATGACAGTGTAGTAGCACATTCCCTAACTCTGTAAATTCCCGTGGCTCCCTTTTGTCTCCAGGATCAAATATGAACTCCTATCCTTGGCTTTTAAAGCCTTTCATAATGTCCAGTCTTACACCTTAACCCTCACTCCTACTTCCTGTCACATACTCTCATCCAGTGACACCACTCTCTTTGCCAAGGTTCCTCTCTATCTCTTTCCAGAACATTTTCCCTGGCTTTTCCCCATCCCTGGAATTCTTTACGTCCTTATTTTGACCTCTTGGCTTTCTTCAAATATCAGCTAAAGTCCCACTTTCTTCAAGAAGCCTTTCCCAGTGTTTTTAAATCTTTATACTTTCCCTCTGAGATCATCTTCAGTATATCCTGTATATATCTTGTTTTATACATAGTTTTTGCTTTGTCATTTCCTCCATTAGACTGGAAGTTCCTTGAGACCAGAGGCTTTTTGCCACTCTTTGTGACCCCAGCCAGAGCACAGGTGGGTACTTAATTAAGGCTTGTTGACTTGGCTGTGTGACATAAAACAAAGCACTTAACCTCTCAGTGCTCCAGGCAATTCTCTGAGCCTATAAAATGGAATGGTAGAGGAGATTTCTGAATTAATAGTCTCCTGTATAAATGAAATCACAAGACTAGGCCTTTTGCTATTCCCTCCCTCCCCCCCAAAAAAATAAAAGTAAAAAGAAGTCTTTATTAAAAGACAAAATGGTATGGTAGAAAGAGCACTGGTCGTAAAGTAGAACATACTGAAGTTTAATCTTGGCCCCATCACTGTGTGACAATGGGCAAGTCATTGAAGCTCTGAGCTTTAGCTTTCTGGAAATAAGAATAGTAACATCTACCCTTCTAGCCATTTTACAAGATTGTTGCAAGGATGAAATGGGACACTGAAGGTGAAGGTACTTTTACGTTGCATGGTGCTACATAAATGGTAAGGTGTTATGATTTCTTGACCACACCACATTATTGCCCCCAATTCCCCATAGTAAGTGGCTCTGGTAGAGACTGGGAAAGATCAACCAGACTTTTTGGAGGTCATCGATGGGCCTCCAGGCAGAGCTTAGAAATTTTCATTCTAGTGATTAAGCATGTCATTAAATTAAATTATATCTAAATTTGGGGCCATCTCCGGTTGTCCTGATCTATATCTGGCCACTAGACCAAGATGACTCCAACAAAGAAAGTGAGGCTGGTGACTTTCCACAGCCTGCTTCACTAACCAATTCTCTTGCATGTCATGGTATCACCTTCCTTGCTGTCATGGTCCTCTTGGAGAAGCAAAGACAACTAACCAACCAACCAAATTTTTCAAAAAATCTTTCTTCCCTTTATTTTTATCCTTGCTATTTCGGTACAGTACCAGACTAAATAATTCCCCCACCTATACTAGTTGGTGTTTACACCTTTTAAGTATTTATACATTGTTTTTATATCTTCACTTAATCGTCTCTTAGTCAAGCTCTACACATTTAGTTTCTTCCCTATTTGTCCATAAATCCATTTTTCCATAAAATTGAAATTTTCTTTTGCATTCTGAACTATTCTGCAGTCTCTACATTGCTAAGAATAGCTAGTATTTCTGTAGTGCATTTTTGGTTTGCAAAGTGCTGCTTGTGTTGTGGCAAACACTCCCACAACAACCCTCTGAAGCAGGTGCTATTCGGGTCATCCCCATTTTACAGATGCTAATGAGATTAGGAGTGCTTGACTGAGGGCAGCAACCTCTTTGCTCCCCTCAATGGCTAGCCAGATTCGGTATATGGACTAAAGTCATTAATTTGATTCAAATTGTGCATATCAAGAGAGATTTCCTGAGAACTGTCAGGAGAGGCAGCTTCTCTCTTTGTTCTCCACCAACTCAAATCCTAAAATGGATCTGTGATTGCAGAGATTGGAGAGTTACCTTTAATGATACAAATCAAAACCTGTCTATTCCTGCCAATCTTCTGTGATTTTTGCCCATGTCCTTTGCCACATGGGGTCCTTCCAGTATGTTAGAGGTCTTCTTTACTTTCTCCTGATGTTGTGAGGGTACCTGTGGGGCTCCCTGACTGTCCACTGGTCTTATGTTACTATCATACAAAACCTTGACAACATCCTTTCTTCGTGTGTGTGTGTGTGTGTGTGTTTCAACCTCCTAATGTTTGGATAACTTCTACGGAGTCTTTATCCAAATGCCTATTGAAATGTGGACATTGAATGTACACATTCTTCATCCACTAGATCTTTCCTATATAGATAGAAAGCTCAAACTCTGGGAAATTAAAAACAAACTATACTTTATCTGTGTCCACTGTTCATTCTAGACCTTTTTATAATGTTTCTCTTAATTTATTTGAAGATAAGCTTTTTCAAGAGGTATATTACTAATCACTTAGCAGTTTTTAGGAAGAAGAAAGCAGAATGGAATGTTAGAGTGTATTTGATTACTTCCTTTTCTTGAATTTATGACTAATTTCTCCTATTTTGAGAATATTTGTGGCAAACCAATTAATCACAACTTTGTACCAATTTTTTATGACTTCATAAGAATGCCTCAGTAGACCTATGATCTCATTGATGTAAATGTTATTTCCATTAATGCAGATCTAGCCCATCATCTGGCCGTGTTGTTTCACAGATCCTCCATATTTGATCTACTCAACTTGTGGGAAGCTTTTGTACCAGCACAATGTTCAGAATGTTTATTGGTTATTCCTCATTCTCATTACCTGACTACCTTCTTTATCTGGTCATATGATTCCCCAGTGATATTGCATATTCCTGTTATTTCACGTAGCATAATTGACATATGCTAAGCCTGCCTGTTCCTACCATGCCACTCTCCACCACACTATGGGCCACCTATAACTTTGATTCTTTGGAAATTATAGAGTCATAAGATTCATAACCATGTGCTAGCCTTAGGAGAACATCTGTGATTAAAATATGGGGTTTTGCTCCAGTAGCTTAGGATTTGCAATTTCCCAAAATGCAATCAACCCTGCTGACTTTGTCCTATTTGATTCTAAGGACAACTCATTGTCCCTTCTCAGTGGCTGTCCCAGCTATGTGCACTGACTGACATACTAACATAATAGATATACTATGAAGTTGCATGTCATAAGAGAGACAACAATCATTACATGAAAAGGCCATATGATTTCCTGGAGTTTGATTCAATTAGCATATTATTGTCTGCAAAAAAAAACATCTGGACCTCCCTATGACTAGGGTATCTGTCTCCCATTTGAAATGTGTGCAGAACATCTTCTGTGGCAATGGTAACCACAGTTTGTAAGTTTGCATCTCTATTTTTAACTTTTTGTTCAGTCATTTCAGTCATGTCTGACTCTATGTGACCCCATTTGGAGTTTTCTTGACAAAGATACTGGAGTGCTTTGCCATTTCCTTCTCCATTTTTCCAATTCCTTCTGAATTTTTATAGATGAGGAACTGAGACGAGCAGGGTTAAGTGACTTGTCTAGGGTTACATAGCTACTAAGTGTCTGAGACTGGATTTGAACTCAGGAAGATGAGTTCTTGACCTCAGGTCTGGCACTCTATCCACTGTGCCACCTGGCTACCTCAATTTTATGCTTTACTTAGGATTTGTAATTCAGGGATTATTGAACAGAGGTGATCTCTGTGGTTATATTTACCAAAAAAAAAAAAAACATCTTATATTATCTTAACATACATGAGATACATTTTGGGAAAAGAGACTTTTAAGGGCACATTTTGTTCTATTGAATAATCAAATTCTTTTTCATAGTTTTCAACAAGCAATATTGGGAACTTGTATTCTCTGTTCCTTTTATTCATAATTAGGTGACTAAAGATGTCTGTGACTGGTTGGTTTGCCAGCTAGAGTGAAAGTTGTGCCTTGACTGACTATATCTATAAAAGATAGATTTTTCTTGTGCAAATGCTTAGTATAAGAGTGTGAAGACAAAAGAAATAAGAAAGCAATAACAGAGCAATAACAGAAATAAAGTGGGGGCAGCAGTAGTATTAGGAGACACTGATGTTTCCCCACTCTTGGAATTCTCTCCTAAATCTCCTATTCTAAATCTCCATCTCCTGGCTTCCCTAACTTTCTTCAAGTCCCAGCTAAATCTTACCTTCTACCAGAAGCCTTTCCTTATCCCTCTTTCCTCTGGTGTTGCCTCCAATTTATCCTTGTTCCTACATAGTTGTTTGCATATTTTGCCTTCCTTCCTTCACTCCCATTAGAATGATAGCTCCTTGAGTGAAAGGACTTTTTGGAAGGGGTAACTTTTTTTGTATCTCTTGTAGTTAACACTGTGCCTGAAACATAGTAGGTATTTAATATATACTTGTTGATTTGATACTGATAATGAGTTGTCAAAATGGAGGTCTTCAAACAAAGACTAGATGACCTCCTGTCGGGTGTGTTTCGAATACGGATTCTTTTTCAGATATGGATTGGTTTCCAAAACTGAAATCTTGTGCTTCCATTATTCTAAATGTTTTCAATTTTTTAAAGAACAGATTTATTGAAAAATAGTAAGAGAAGCTAAATTTATCAAGCTCAACTCTCTGATGACTAAGTGGGAATATAACTGAAGTTCCAAAGAAAGGCTTTAAATTAGAAAGAAAAGATCTAATTAAATACAGTGTACACAAAATCACAGTCTCAGATTGAAGGAATATTACGGCCATCTAGGCCAACTTATACCTGGGCAAGGATCCCCTCTAAAACATTCCAGAACAAGTTGTAATCCAGTATTTGTTGAGCAGCTAGGTGGCACAGTGGATAGAGCATTGCACCTAGAATCAGGAAAATACATCTTCAGCCACTTACTAGCTGTGTGACCTTGAGCAAGTCACTTAACCCTGTCTGCCTTTGTTTCCTCCTCTGTAAAAATGGGCTGGAGAAGGAAATGGCAAACCATTCTAGTATCTTTGCCAAGAAAACCTCAAATGGGATTACAAAGACCTGGTAACAACTGAAAGGACTGAACAACAAAATTTATTTGAAGGTCTCCAGTGAAGGAGAACTCACTACCTCCCAAGGAAGGCCTTTCCACATTTGGATTGGTATAATTGTTAAGATGTTTTTCCTTATATAAAGCCTAAGTTTTCCTCTTTGCTCTTTTCATCTATTGTTCATATTACTTCCATCTTCCACCATCCTTTGGTACCTGGTCCATTCTCTACAATAATTTGAAAATCATTGAAGAATTTGGTAGTTATACCTTCTAGTCTTTTCAGTACTCTGTGATGTAGTTTATCAGCACTTGGCTTTAGTGACTTGAAATCAGTTGGGGCCTTTAGGGATTTTCTTATATTCCTTCTTATTGGAGAATTTTTTTTAATAATCTATCAACTATTTGTGTTCTCTCCTTTCCAGGCCAAAGATACTGTGTTTAGCAGAGAAAACTGAAGCAAAGTATGAGTTGAATGGTTCTGCCTTCTCTCTGTGGTCTGGCATTGTCTAATCCAGCCCACGCAGGGAATTTATCATTAATTTGACCATCCTCTTTTACTCAAGATAGCATTTAAAAAAAAAAATTAAAGAAAAACTCTTCTATTTAATAACACCAAAGTATATGGCAAATTTTAGATACATTTTCAATAAAATAGAAAAACAGTTAAAATACAAAGGCTGATATATGTAAGGTCAAAATAATTAACTTTCCAGAAAACTCTCATTGAGAATCATTCATTCATCAATAATTATAGATTCTTCTCTTTCCTGTGTAGATGTGAAGCCTGCATTACAAAAAAGTCCTAAATAAAAAAGTCTTCTCTCTAAGAGAAAAATGCATATTTTGCAAATAATTGACAAGAAGTTTATTGCTAAGTTTTTTTTTTTCTTAGAGGGCCAGAACCTCTACCTAGGGTCAATTTTATGAATAAGTTATCTATATAACCCCCAAATTTCTCCTGTTTGCTTGCATAACCACCACTAAAGTTTAATTCTTTGTTTTTGTTTGTTTTTGCTTTTTGGAGGGCAATTGGGGTTAAGTGACTTGCCTAAAGTCACATGGCTAGTAAGTGTGTCAAGTGTCTGAGGCCGGATTTGAACTCAGGTCCTCCTGACTCCAGGGCCGGTGCTCTATTCACTACACCATCTAGCCACCCCTAAAGTTTAATTCTTTTAGATTAAAAGACTATCTTTTAATATGCAGATACACTTGGGATGACTTATACATTAATCCTTTACCAATCATCTAAATCTTAATGTGCATTAGCTAAGTCTCTTATCAATATGACCTACTACTAGCAGCAACTGAAGGCAGAAAAAAAATAACTATAATAGAACCTTTTGGGGGTAGATTGTGAAATGAAAGACTGTGAAATAAAAGAAAGTGACTGAAAAGGGAAGAGTATAGTTACAGATGATGATGAGATTGCTTCCTGGACATCTACACTCTTTACTCTTTACTTTCAAAGTCTTGATAATCTCTGAGTATAGGTCAAATCAATCCATTTCTACAAAAAAAAAAAAAAAAGACATGAAAATCAACTATCCTATGATTCCTCTTGCAAATTTTGTGACTACCCAGATAAAAATTTCCTTTCATGGTGACCATACTCCTATATGAATTGTCTCCTTTGGAATGGAGATGGTCACTTTTGTATTTGTATCCCTAGTGCCTAACACAATTCTTTGCATGAAGTCATTTTTTAAGTCATATCCAACTCTACATGACCCCATCTGGGGTTTTCTTTTTTTTTGTAATGATATTTTATTTTCTTCCAGTTACATGTAAAGACAATTTTTAACATACTTTTTTTTTAAAAAAAATTTAAGTTCCAAATTTTCTCTCTTCTTGCCTCCCCTCCCCCTCCCAGAGACAGTAAGAAATTTGATATAGGTTATACACATTCAATTGTACAAAACATATTACCATATTGTTGTGTTTTAAAAGAAGACACAGACCCAAAGAGGAAAAAAAAACATGAAAAAATATAGAAAGTGAAAGATAGTATGCTTCCATCTGAATTTAGACTCCATTAGTTCTTTGTAAGTGGACAGCATTTTTCATCATGAGTTCTCTAGAACTGTCTTGGATCATTGTATTGCTGAGAAGAGCAAAGTCATTCGTAGCTGTTCATTGCACAGTATTGCTGTTACTGTGTACAACATTCTCTTGGTTCTGCTTATTTCACTCTTCATTATTTCATTTAAGTCTTTCCAGGATTTTCTGAAATCTTCCTGCTCATTTCTTATAACATATTTCATGACAACCATATATCACAAGTTGTTCAGTCATTCACCAATTCATGGGCATCTCCTCAATTTCCAATTTTTGCCACTAAAAAAAGAGTTGCTATTAATATATTTGTACAAATAGGCCCTTCCCCTGCCCCCTTTGGGATGCAGACCTTGTAGTGGTATTGCTGGATCAAAGGGTATGCACAACTTTTTAACACTTTGGGCATAGCTCCAAATTGCTTTCCGGAATGGGTGGAACATTTCACAAGTCCACCAACAGTGCATTAGTGTCCCAATTTTCCCACTCCCCCTCCAACATTTATCATTTTCCTTTCCTCTCATATTAGGCAATCTGATAGGTGTGAGGTAGTACCCTGAGTTGTTTTAATTTGCATTTCACTATTTGGGATTTTCTTGAAAGATGCACTGGAGAGATTTGCCATTTCCTTCTCCATTTCATTTTACAGATGAGGAACTGAGGCAAACAGGGCTAAGTGACTAGCTAGTAAGTGGCTGAGGGCAGACTGAACACAGGAAGACTCATCTTCCTGACTCCAGGCACAGCACTCTATCTACTGGAGGGACTTCAGGTTGTGCAGCGGCTAGAGTGCCAGGCCTGAAGTCAGAAAGCTTCATTTTTGTGAGTTTAAATCTGACTTCAGACCCTTACTAGCTATCTGACCCTGGACCAGTCACTTCACCCTCTTTGCCTCAGTTTCCTCCTCTGTAGAATGAGCTAGAGAAGGAAATGGCAAAGCACTCCAGTACCTGCCAAGAAAACCCCAAATGTGGTCATGAACAGAACTAAATGACTCAACAACAAACAATATGTGACCTTGGGCAAGTCACTTAAACAACAAGCATCTATTAAATACCTACTATGTGCTAGGTTCAGCCCATAAATGAAACAGTCCCTACAGTTCAAGTTTTGGGGGTTTTTTCCATTCATTCTTTCCCCTGGTACTCTTCTTGAAGAGTAAGGAGAATAGAAACCTCAGAGAGACATACTGAGGCAAATGTATATTTACTAGAGTCAATGACCAGATTTCATCAGAGATGAATTCCCATTGTGATCTGCCCAGCCCCGTCAGACAAAGCCTAGTAGGATTTCTTCTCTGAGATTTCAGTTTTCTGAAAAGTACAGGTAGGACTAGTCCTCTTGAATCTCATAGAAAAAAGTTCAAGGAGATGTATATACACATACAAGGTGAAACCAAAGAATGAACACTCAAAAGCACTGTTACTCAGAAATTTTCTAAAGTATTTAGCCTTATTATGTTTCCTTTTTAAATTCCCTTACACAGTATTGATTAACTGTAACTATGTCCTAACTCTTTCAGAATAAACAGCCAGTTTTTCCAGATGACCAACATCAGAGCACCCACTGAAACTATGATTTATACTTTCCTAACAATTGTTTCAGTTGGATAGAAAATGGTTTCACTTAGCCCCAGAGTTTCAGAGTTTTTGTCATGTTTAAGTGTTCTTTTAGATGATGAAAGCTTCCTGTTTTTGCATTTGCTTTGGTAGGATTGAGGGATAGTGGTAGGGAGGGAAATTGAAGACCAGAGAAGGTATATAAGTTGATGTATTAATCTTTTTGTTTAACATTTTATATTGCAGAACAGTCTTTAATCATTGACTAGATGAAAAATAAAGTTATTCCTTCCACATCACCTGCATAAAAATTTTTGACCCTCCCTTTGTACTAGTAAAAAAAAGTCTGATTTTTTTTCTTTTTCTATTCTGGGATCTTTACAGTACTTTATTTTAAAATTTGAGTTAAGTATTTGGTCATAGTTTCTGTGTCTCTGCTGGCCTTCATGTATCATTTGTGGCTTTTGCAGAACTCCTTCAAAATTCCCATTCAATTTCTATGCTGGCTCATGATATATTGAAACCACAATAGAGAAGGTCATAATATGGAAGAGATAACTATATTTCACAGTTAGAATCTTATTTATTACATTATCTTTAACAGTCTTGTGTTCAAGCTATGTGTATCTGTCCTTTGTTCCACCACTCTGCTGATAGAATAAAACTTTTCCACAATTTTGTTGAGGGCTGAGCCTATTCTAGTCCCTTAAGTATTTTGTCTCTGCTTTGTCCATTCTGAATATTTTTTAGTACATATGAATTCATTTCCAAGTTATTATGAGACATTTTCTATGACAATCACAAACAAATTACATCAAACCAAAGCCAAATAAATAAGCTCTATCTGGTTCCCCAACATCAATTAATTTTTGTATTTCTTTCAAAGAAAGTCTTCAACCTGATCCAACGTTGATTTGTTATTACTCAATGAATACTAATCACCTCTAGTGACCTCTGTATATTCACACTCTTTCCCTTGAGAGTTGGTTTCAATTTTTTTTTAAAAAAAATCATTTACTTTTCAAACTGCTTGAGCTTTAGCTGGAGCCCTTTTCATTTTTCTTTTATCATTTGTTGTATTACAACTGCAGGTGCTTCCTCCATCCAATTGGTATTGCTCCTTAGTTGCTAAATTGTAACTCATTAAATTTTAATATCCATTTGATGTTATAACCTATTCTACTATCTTTCTATTTCATCAATGTATGACTGAAATTCATTAAATTTTTTTTTAAAAATCTACCAGTAAGTCAATGTTCCATGAAGTTTCAGATATACCTATTGGACTCCATCCTCCATGTGTTTATTTATTTTTTATATCTTCGTCTGTTAATTAATCCATTAATCTTTTTTATTTAACCTCATTTTTCAGTGCAAAATACTCAAGGGAGAAATAAAAATTTTAACTGTTGAACCCTTACAATCCCTTTAATGAGCCCTGCCAGTCTTAAACCCAAGAGATTGGCATCCCATCTGTTCAAGTGGAGTCCATCTCCAAATAGTTGCTTCTTATCTAGGAAGGCAGTGAGTCCTACACTTAGCCACCATATGGTCAGTGCTGTTCCCTAATCTAAAAAAAGATTTAGTGTTGTGGGAGAGGGCTATATTTTCAAACAACACTAGTACATAGAAATTTTTCCAAAGCTTTCAACTAATCTGCTATTCTTCCTCCTACTTCTGACATTTCTACCTCCCTCAAAAATGAGATAGTCAATAGTATCATCAACTATTAGGACATGTGATATCCTCCCATATTTCCCCATCTAGACTACCTAAGATATAGCAAAATGAAAACATATAGCCTCTTATGTTCACCTCTTATGTTCCTACCTCACCTCCACATAAATTGACCACTTAAGGAACACATTCATTCAATAAATCAGAATAATCTCACCAAGTTGTATCTGGATGGAAGCACAGCCCATGCGATCATTTTTCTGTCTTGACTATTGATACTGAATTGCTAGATGTGAAATGGCACTTGATTTATTTTATGTACCTGCTTTAACTTGGATGTATAGAATTATTGGTCTGTCCCTATTATGGTACCATGCATAGTCATTTCATGGATGCAGCCATCTTGAAACTTGAGAGCACATGTGTATTTATAAAGGTTTAAATAATCCTCCATTACACACTGGAAGGAAGGAATATGATTCCCATAAAAACTCTTCTTCCCCCTTTCCCGTCTAACACAAATGACAGTTGAACTGGGTAGACTTGATAGGGTGATTTCTACATAGTCCTTCTAGATCAGTGGTTCTCAACTGGTGGGTCGTGAGCCCTTTGAAGGTCAAACGACTCTTTCACAGGGGTCACAGGGGTTGCCTAAGACCATTGGAAAACACATATTTCTGATGGTCATAAGAACCAAGACACCACTCCTCTATCCATCTCCAGGCGGGTCCACCCACATGCAGACACGCCCACATATGAGTATTAAGGGGTCGCAGCATTAGGAAGGTTGAGAACTACTATTTTAGATGGACTAGAGATCTCATGAGGGCCCTTCCAACCAGGCATCTCAGACTGGCTCTGGAGAACCCACTCTTAAATTTTTAGTGTGATAATTTAAATTTGTAAAATTGGTAATTGCTATTAATCATAGTTTGATTTATTGTTCTTGACTGTCTGAACTTAAGAAGGTGTCCATGCAGATTAAACTTGAAAGTGTGTCCTGGATATTTATTTTGTTGTTGAGAGAACGTGGTTGTTAAATATTCACCAGCATACCCCTGCTTCTGGTACTTTCATTTGGATTTGAAACTAAAAGACGCTTCTCCTTTGTGTAATAGCTATTCAGAAGGTAGAACGATTTCCAGGCAGTTTTGACCAGGTTCCTTTAAATAATGAAGCATTTTTTGAACTGAAGTCATAATAGGGTTCCTGCAGCAAAGGACAGGTTATCGTTGGATTCTTCCATGGAGAATGAAAATATAACCTTCAGATTTTAGTTCAGGTGGCCATTTTTGTCAAGGTGCTTTCCTTGGGCATATTCTAATATCATGTTAATCAAATTTGGAAGTGACCAAGCCATGAATCATCACCGAATCATCAATGCTAACATTTTCTATAAAAATAGCCTTTATTAGTCCACATTAACTTTGCAAATTGGAGTGTTGTGACAGCTGAAGAACTTGTAAGAAATGTGCTCTTAAACCCAGATTCAGGAACACTAGTGTCACAAGGTGCTAAAAATACTTTTTGGCACTTAGAAATGATAGTCCAAAGAATCATTTGGGTGGGGGAGAGAGGAAAAGTGGTTAGCTTGCTATTTTCAGGGCCTAGGCCAGAGTCGAAAAACTTGGCCTCCCCAGCTTCTTTGTGTGTTCATGAGCATTTGTCTTTGTTCACATTGCCAGAGCATTTTTTTTTATTATTATGGTGAACAAAATGACAGGACAAGGCATAAATACACCCTTAACTATACTGTCCATCACAATTTATGGGTGCTTTCTTCAGGTCGAGGGCTTAACAGATTTCCTTGGCATTCGGGAAGATAAAGTCCTTCCTACAAATACTTATATAAAACTGGAGTAGATAGATTATAAAGAGGCTGAGAGTTGTGCAGCAAGAATCAGGACTTGCTTTGGAGCTAGAGGATTGAAATCAAAGTCTTTAACTTCTCTGGTCTCAGGTTCTTCATCTGTAAAAAGAGGAGTTTAGACTAGATGACTTTTAAGACCACTTCCAAATTTTAACCTATGAATCCATGATTGTTTCTTTGAGAGAGGAATCAAGTCAGTCAAATAATAAGTTCGTTAGGTGCATGGCTTGGGACAGAATATCTTTTATGTGTGATACATTTGAATATGTGCTCTGAGGAAAGTGTCAAAGACTGCCCATAAAGAGTTTCTAGTCTAATTGGGTAAACAAAGGCATGAAACACATTACAAAGCATAAACAAATAAAAAATCATGGTCTATAAAATAAACGTACTCTCTTATTACCATATAACTCCTGTATTTCTCTCAAGAAAAATATTTTCTTGGATATTTACATGCACACAAAATTAGGCTTTCTGTTTTGAGACGTGAAACCTCCTGCACAAAGATGTTTAAGGAATTGGAAAGGGGTGTTTGCGAGGGAAAAATATAATGTTAAATTAAATTACAGAAGTATTTTCAGGCTAGTTACCTCTTTTTCCTTTCTTTTTGGTTTTTTTTTTTTTTTTTAGGGCAGTTGGGATTAAGTGACTTGTCCAAAGTCACATGGCTAGTAAGTGTGTCAAGTGTCTGAGGCCACATTTGAACTCAGGTCGTCCTGACTCCAGAGCTGGTGCTCTATTCACTGTACCACCTATCCACCCCTTATTCCTTTCTTTTTAAAGTCTACTTTTCCCAATATCATTTGTCCTGGCAACACAGAACTGCTGGATTCCCAATGTACTTTCAGATCTGTGAGGCAATATGAGAAGGGTGTGGTCCTTCCCCCTCCACCTAAATTCAGAAGTGCTTAAGCTTCAAAATTTAATTTAAAAATCATAAGTGTAAACACCTCTTTTTAGTCATAGGAACATGAATTTAGAGTAAAAGAGATTTCAGGAACCATCTAGACTAAGGATGGGGAGCCTGGTCCTGATTTCTAGACCAAATCTCTCCTTTTACAGATTAGAAAACCAGGAACATTAAATAACTTGGCACCTTCACAGAAGCAATAAGTCATAGAAGAGCATTTGGACTCAGGTCCTCTGATGCCTAATCCATTGTGGTTTCCACCACTTTTTGTAGCAATCAGCTGAGAACACTGTACATCCCTTTAAGCAATTTTTGTTTAATGAAATCCAAGAAGTGCTGAGGAAAGGAAGAATTTGAGGTCTTCTATATGACCATGATCCTTTCCAAAGATTAATACTGTCACCAGTTTTTTCAATGGAGATGAGGGTATCGAAACTTAAAGAGGATTAGAGTCTAGGCCTCAAAATTCCAGTGATTCCCTCTTTTCAACTCTATTTTAAAGCAAAAGTATCAGAAGGCAAAAGGGAAATACATAAATAAAAATGTGCTAATTGTTAAAATGATATATAGAATTAAGACATTGATTCATCAAAAAAGATGAATTTATTAAAAAAACAGAGAAGGCTTTCAAGAAGGGGTAGGTTTTCTGAGTTGAAGAAAGTATAGGTTTGGCAGATAGAAATAGGAGGAGAAAAAAACTCTGGGGTGATGGGAGGGGGAGAAAGCTGTAGTGAATGGAAGCAGGAAAAGAAAAGTTAGTAGTTGGAACAGAAGTAAAAGCAAGATTGGTTTTCCCTTTGGCTCTAAGGTGTCTCTTGATTTGTCCTGTTTTATAAATTTTTTTTTCCCTATTGAATGTGTCTGCTCTATATTCCTGTCAAAGGCTCCCTGACCAAGGATACTTTTGAACATTTAACAAGGCTGTAAGCCCAATTTACTCTTCATGACTGACTGGGGAGGGAAATAGTCTTGTTCCAGACAGCAGGAATAGCCTAAGATGGTGCTTTATTTATATTTATTTCTGTTTAGTGGCTTCTGGTACTTTTTTTTTTTTTTGAATGAACATGTTTATGAAGACTCGGGCATTTTAGTTCACAAGAGAGCTTCCCCAGGGCAGTAACTAAGGTAAAATAACATATAAACCATTATATTATGGAACAGGATAGGCTATTGTTAAAGACAATGATTTCTTCTCAGTCATAAGATACTGTATTTAGTGAGATAAGTAAAATGTGAGCTATATTTAAAGTGCTTTTTCAACAGAGTTGGGATATTGAAGAATGAATGAACATGAGAAGAAATAACTTCTAGACTCTTATAAAGCCAATAAACTCCTAGAGTTTATTTTGATCAACTCTGCTATAAATAGGATTAGAGAAAAGACTAAATAGAATCAGGAAGACCTGGGTTTGAGTCCTACTTAAGTAGCTATACACTATTAAGCAAGTCTCTTACTCTCTCAGCCTCAGTATCCTTATCTATAAAATTAGGTGGGTGGACTCACTGCCTTCTAAGGTCTACGACCTTATGATTCAAAAGCCAGAAAATAGCTAGAGCTAATCTAAAAACCAATGACTTCATTTTGTTCAATGAATATTCTCTCTCTAGCAATGTACATAATAAGTAGACAATGTTTTCAAAAGGACACATCAGACAAAGGCTAATGTATAGTCTGAGTACTCCAGGCTTGTAGAGATACAAAATAGAGGAGTGGTCAGAAATCAATTTGGAGTAAATCCAGGATGACTTGTCCTGGAGGAGGTCAATTTTTAGTTGATTTTTACAGGAAATGAGGAACATGAATTTGGTGGAGAGGAACGGGAAATGAATTTTCAGGTAAAGGAGTACTGGCATATTGCAGACTCATATACAAGAATGAACACATTGTTTACAGGCAATGAGTTGATTAGCTTGAGGATTCATGTAGAGGGAATCATGAAAAACAGGGTTGGCTGAGGTTGGGATATTGGAGGGAAATTTTCATAAAAAATTCAAACAACATTTATTATGTACTCAGTTTGTTAACTCTAACTTGGTGTTGTGCTTTTGTTTGTAAAATAGGAAGTAATGAGTAGGCTAGCTTTTAAATCCCCAAATCTCTATTAGGGACATGAAAATGTATGTGTGTACATAAATAGCTCCAATGATGATATCAATATAAGATAGCAGTGTTGTGACTGATTAAAGTAGATGCTGTCATGTTCAGGTTCGTGGATTCTTATGTGGCCCTTAGCAAGGTTTCCTTTGAAGTTATTCTTTAATAGTCTATATTCTGCCTGTCTCAGGAAGCACAGATGATTTGTGATCCACTGAGATAAAAGTACAATGCCACATTTACCTGTGGAATATCTGTTCTCATATTCTTGATCTGGCGTCAGAAGATCATTATGGATCTGACATGGTCTCTGCCGCGTAAGGAAGAGGTAACACCCAAATGATCCTTTCAAGCACTGTGCTTTATCTGTTTATTAAAATGGTTGGCATCATACTTGTGGAACATCTTTATTAGGGAAAAATTAGTCAGTCAGATTGGACCACTGGTAACAGGGTCCAGCCAGTCAAGGGTGCCTATTTGCTAAGGAAAAGGTATAGCCATGTCAATCACTTGCTTAAGTAATGTTCTAGGGCTTCTTATTACTTCTCTCATAAAATACAAACACTTCAATCTTTCCATCTAACTTCTTCACAGTCTGGTTCCTGGTTCCTTCTTTCCTTTACAGGCTGCTTTCACATTTCTTCCTTACCCATGCTGTGTGTCCAACCAAACTGCTATTACCATGTCTACCCTCCAGAATGCTGACAACACTTGCTGTTCTTCACACAAGTGCTCTACCTCCCATCTCCATGCCTTTGCACTGTCTCTATCCCATGACTGGAATGTTCTCTCTCCTAACCTCTGCCTCTTAGAATCCATGGTTTCCTTCAGCATTCAAGTCAAATGCTACCTTCAGCATAAAGCCTTTTATGGTCATCCCAGCAACTAGTGCCCTCATCACTAAAGTTACCTTCCATCTACTCTCTTGTATGTACACCACTTCCCACTCTGTGTTAGACTAAGCTCTTTGAAGACATGGATTGCTTTTGTTTTCCATTTTATCCCAAGGATTTAGCATATAGTAAGTACTTGAAAAATATTTGTTGATTCACTGAATCAGTGGACCAAAAAACTTTTTTTTTAAAGCACTTATTATGTGCCAGGCACTGCAGAGGATACAAAAAGATATAAAACTGGTCTCCGACCTAAAGGGACTTATATTCTGTTAGAGATACAAAGTGCTACCTGAAGTCTGAGAGGGGCAAGTCACTATCAACTGGTCAGATCAGGGAATGTTTCATATCATTTGACTTAGGATTTAAAGTATAGATTTAGCAAGGGGGTGAGGAGGGAGTGGTGGCATTCTTGGCATGAAAACAAAGGAAGTAAAAGTATAGCAGTAGAAAAAAATATATGAGAGATGGTAAATTGTGCATGTTGAAGGGGCTATTGAGTATGGAAAAATAACATAAAATAAGACATGTAGAAGGGCATAAGATAATAAAGACCTTTGAAAAATTTAATTGATAGTGGGCTTCAAAGATCAGAGGAATTTAGATTTGATCCAAGATACAACAGGGAATCCTGTGTGAGGAATGGAATGAAGAAAATAGTGTTTGAAGAAAATTATTCTAGCATTTCATGAAAGCCTCCAAAAACAAGGCAAAGAGAATCTGGATTAGAAGCTGAACCTCTAAAAGGGCAGGCGAAGTCAAATTGAAATGAATTTGCCCGGAACGGCTCTCCAGAAAGTAGAAGAGGAGTAAAAAAATGATCAGGGGAATAATGGCATCATTCATCAAATTGGGAAAATTACAAAGAAGTGTCTGCAAGTGAAGATAAGGAGTTTGATGTTTTTTTGTCTTTAAATATAGACTTTTCGGTAGAATGTAAGCTCCTTGAGGGCAGTGACTTTCGTAGTTCTTATCATCACATCGCCAGTACCTAGTCCAGTTCTTCACACATAGCTAATGCTTAGCAAGTGTTTGTTGGATTGAATTTAATTGAAATAATAATATTCCTATCTCTAATTCAAATACCACTGTCATTTCTAGATTCCCTACACATTCTTTTCTGGCAAGAAAACTTCCTTTGCAACCAGCGTGATGAAGTTTCTTTAGTTGACAACACTTGAACACCACAGCTTACTAAAATTCCATTCTGCTTTAATATTTTAATATTTCAAATTCTAAATTCTTCAAGGAAATGTGTTAATGGAGCAAGACATAAACATTTATTATTTACAACCTTCTTAAGAAATTGCATGGACCAATGGTCATCTGTGTGCACAAGTTTAGTAACTGTAATAAACACTGGTTAGACAGGCAATTACATTATTGTAATTTGCATACCTAAAGGCAAGAATTTGGAACATTAAAGGATCAGACGCATTTTGGTAGAGACATCTGTTCTGTTATCCCTTAGGAATTTAACATGTTCTTTTCCCATTAACCCCAAGCCTTGGAGTCATTTCTACAATAGTTCTTTCTAGGACAGCCAGAGTTAGAAACATTTACAGTTCCGCCTATATTTGACTAGGGAAAGCTGCCTGGTATCTGTTCTATTATGTTGTGACAAATATTTGAAAGATTTCATCTTATAGGTTAGTTCTCCTCAAATCATTTCTAGATCTTTGTGTCAATTAATCAACAAGCGTTTATTTATAGGGAGGAAGGCAAGGCAATTGGGGTTAAGTGACTTGCCCAAGGTCACACAGCTAGTAAGTGTGTCAAGTGTCTGAGGCCACATTTGAACTCAGGTCCTCCTGACTCCAAGGCCTGTGCTCTATTCACTGTGCCACCTAGCTGCCCCATCAACAAGCATTTATTAAGGGCCTATGCATGTGTCAGGCATATACCAAGTATAAAGGAAACAAATGCAACTGTAACACTGGGGAAAAGAGAAGGCATTGTGTTATGAAGAGTTTTTTTTTTTCTATTCACTTTCAGTTCAATTCAACAGTTATCAAGTATCCCAAAGAAGCTACTGCATGATAGGCAGCTTGCTCTGCCCTTGTGATAGCAGGCTAATAATGAAAAATCCCCTGCCCTCAAGGAACATTTGTTCCACTAGGGGTATACAATCACAAAGATAAGTAACTATGAAGTCTAAACAATGTAGCACAAAATAATTTCAAGAAGAAAAGAGAATTAATACGTGAATGATCCAAAAAGGCTTCAAATGGCAAGGTATATTTGAGCTGTACTTTGAAGATAGCAAAGGATTCTAAAAGGTGGAGGTGAGGAAAGAAAACATTGCAGGCATGGGGGACAAGCTATGTAAAGGTCAGGCGGGATACAAGGGATATAGCATTTTGTGTATGGGAAACAGCTAGCAGGCCAGTTTGATTGATTTGTGGAGTCCCTGAAGGGCAATGCTGCAAAATAAGGCTGAATAAGTAGAAGCCTTCCTTATCATGGATGTCTTTAAATAGCAAGCTGAGGATTTTGTGTTTTATCTTAGACATAACAGGAAACCACTGAAGATGCTAAGTGAATGAGATATATATTTTAGGAATGTTAATTTATTATCTCTGTGGAGAGAGAAAAAAGAGGGGAAAGACTGGAAACATGGAAGAGAATATGCATATATCCAAATATATATAAAATATATGTAATACATCTCATATATGTATACATATATATATTTGTTTATATATACATTTACATACATACACATATAGATATACATACATATATAGATATAGATATACATACACACACACATATATGAAGTAGATACAGGGTAACCTGATTAGGGCTGAGGGGAAGGCACTACTTTGCAAAGACATTTTCAGCTCAGTCAAACTAACAGTTTAACAACAACAACAATAAACAATTAGGGTATTTGCAATAGTTCAGGTATGAGATAATGAGAACTGGAAATAGGGTAAAGACTCTGTGAGTAGAGAGAAGGGCATGGATGCAAGAAATATAGTAGAGGTGCCTGGATGATGGGTGCCCCCAATATTCTATCTTAGGGTACCTGGGAAGATGGTCATGATGCCCTTTGCAGGAACAGGGAAAATTGGAGGGATGGGATTGGGCCTGAGAGGCAAGGCGTGAATCATGAGTTCCCCATTGGACATATTGAGTTTCTGATTCCTGCTAGGAAATAAATAAGAATTAATTGTATATTAGGTAATAGATGAATTGGGGAGGAAATAGGGAGCAAGAGCTGTGAAACTAGGAACCTCTGTGTGATTATTTCCCTTTCCCTTAAAGTTCACTAACAGTGGTGCTATTGTGTCTAAGTACTATAACCTCTCATTGCAAGAGTCCTCAGGGCTCTGCCTTATGGACACCAATGAGAATAATGAACAGTTGAAAGGATGATATCAAGTCTTTCACTGTCCCAACCTTGTAATAGTGTCATCCCTGCCACTGGTATATGCTGTGTTTTAAGACTTCTAGGAGTTATATGAGTCTCTTACATCACTCCAGGGACACCTAAAACATAAAGGAAATATAAGAACAGACACACAAAGAAAGCCATCATATAACCCATCACCCCAAAACTGCCCCACTCTCTCATATAGAGCCCTCTACTGGCCCTTTCCTCTCCCTTTGCTTCCTGTCAGCAGTCAAGTCTGTAGCATGAAGCAGAAAAACATAATGGAGAAAGTGCCAGAGTTGGAATCAGGAGAAACCACAGATTCAAATCCTACCTCTGATACTTCCAAATCATATGACTGTCAGCAAATTATTTGATCTCTCTGAGCTTCAATTTTCTTATCTATAAAATGGAAATAGTGGTATCTTTCAGTATTTACTTTTTTAAAAAAACTTTTTGGAGGCAGGAAGGCAGGGCAATTGGGGTTAAGTGATTTGCCCAAAGTTGCACCTTAGTGTGACTTGCCCAAGGTCACACACTAGTCACACAGGTAGTAAGTGTTAAGTGTGTGAGGTCACATTTGAACTCAGGTCCTCCTGACTCCAGAGCTGGTACTCTATTCACTGTGCCACCTAGTTGCCCTTTTCAGTACTTACTTTACAGCATTATTGAGAGGATCACACAGGATAATGAGGGTTAAGTGCTTGGCAAACTTTAGAAGTTGTTAGATAATCATCGGTTATATTCCTGTGAGGGATCCTTTAGAAAGAGCAACCTAGAAGGCTTAGATTTATTTTTATTAACTGGCTACAGGGGCATGTGACCTCCTCAGAAATACTAGCAGCACCAGTCCCACAGACCCAATTGCCCCATCTTGCTGATTCAGTAAAATAAAGTTAGTAGTTTGAACCTAAAATTTAGAATCATGCCTTAGCTAAATACTAGAGATTTTCCCTTAGAACATTTATCAAAATAGTCATGATCTCCTTTAGTTTTGAATTTGTTGAATTGAATGAAATTGTTTTAAATTGTGTATATATGTGTTTTCTAATGATTCTCAGTTCACTTCTACCCTTAAAAAATTGTTAATTCCCTCTTTAAATTGATTGGTGGTAATTGAATGCTATAAAAATCATCCTAACTTGTAACTTTATTGTAAAAGTAAAAACTTTTCCACTGTTAGATTCATTTTTAATCTCACTTTTCTCAGAATTTTGCCCCTTGTACTAAAACATGAAAACTATGTGAACTCTATACAGAACATATTATATGGATTCATCTCAGCCCTGTTTCTTCATCTCTGGCATATGGATTACTTATCCCAACCAAGGCCTTACCTTTAGTTTCTATCCCCAGCTTTTGATCTATGACCTATACAGATTCATTGAATTATCAGGATTATGCTTGTTTCTGCTTTTTATATTAATGTGCCAGGGGTGTGCTGGAGTCAGCTGGAATTAACTGGAATTGGCTCAGGGAATCTGATTGTTAAATTTTCATCCTGAATATCTTTGCCAAGAAAACTCAATGGACAATATAGTCGATGGGGTTACAAAGAGTCAGAGAGACCTAAATGGCTCCTTAACAATAATAATGACCCATGCATACAAATCCATTTATAACATCTTTTTATACTAGCAAAGAACTGGAAGTTAATGAGGTGCTCATCAATTGGGGAATGGCTGGACAAGTTATGGTATTATTTATTCCATATATGCATATATTCTATTATGTAAATATAATGCATACTGCTGTGCAATAAGAAATGATGAGAGGTATCCTTTCAGTGAAACCTGAGTGGAGTTGTAAGAATTGATGCAGATGAAGTTACCAGAACCAGGAGCAGCAATTATTCAGTGAGAACAACATTGTAAAAACAAACAACATTAAATGTTTGAGAACTTGGATAAATAAAAGCACACACATATGCATATATATATATATACACACACATATATATATGTACATACATACATACACGCATTTTTTGATACAGACAATTCGAGAATTCATTTGCTTGACTATGGATATTTGTTTCCCCTATCCACCCTTGTATTGGTAGGGAGTTAGGTGGGAAGGAGAGAAAATTAATCGTTAACCAAAAAGATAAGACTTAGTTGTTCTTTTAAAGAAAGCATTTAGTAAATGTTTGTTAAATAGAACTACATTAAGAACATAATTGCTTTCTGTCCCATTTCAAGCCTCTGATACTTGTTCCGTCCCATTCTTGTAAGAGTCTCCCCTCTCTATTTCTACTTCAACCCTCCCTGTCCTCTGACACCCTACTCTGATCAGCCTGACCCGATGGGGGACCTTTACCACTATTTCTTGCAATTTTCTGGCTTCAGATCCAGTCTTCTGTGTTCCATATTATTTCATTTATTTTTTTCTGGTCATTTTGTAATTGTAAGAGGAGAAGAAAAGGTTGTGAATGTATAATGTTTGGATTATCAATCTTTAATTGTAATTGTTGCTAGCTTTAGGAGTCGTAACAACACTGGAACTTAAAATAAGTTGTCTTACACTAGAGTCACTGTAAATTCATGGACATAGAAAGTGTGGCCTGTGAACAGGACACTCTAGAATATTATGTCTAGGAGTGACCTCTAGAGGGCATCTCACTCTTCTCCTCACCTCTAGAAGCAACCATTCACTCACTAGCCAACATAAACAATGGTATGTGCTATTTTAAAATTCTCCAGAGAATAATATTCAGACTATTAAAGTAAATCATTGCAATGTCTGACAATTCATGGCAGGATTGATGATTAAGAATATGAGTGTGCAGATGGAATGTAAGGTATATAAATAATTAAGGAAGAAAATGGTTTCTAAGGAGTTGACTAAGGTCACCTCAGTGATCCAGCAAGTTGGCACTTTAAAGTCAATGATGTGACCTAGTTATGTATCTCAACAAAGATTTCTGACATAAGGAAAATGTCGAGGATATTTCAAGGTCCCAACAAGCAATCATACTGTAAAGCTGCCACCCTCTGTATACATTTTCTGACCCTAGTTGTTTCCTCCATTAAAATGTAAGCTCCCATTACATAACTGATAAATGATCAAAGGATATGAACAGATCAGAGAAGTCAAAGTTATCAACAGTCATATGAAAGAATGCTCTAAATCAATTGATTAAAGATATACAAATTAAGATAACCTTAGATGCCACCTCACACCTATCAGGCTGGCTAACTTAACAGAAAAGTAAAATGGCAAATGCTGGGGGGATGTGGGAAAATAGGTACACTAATACACTATTGGTGGAGTTGTAAACTGGCCCAAACATTCTAGAGAACAATTTGCAACTACACTCAAAAGGCTATGAAACTACGCATATCCGGCCAAAAGCGCAGGGAAGGGGAGTCGCTGCGGTTTCCTGCTTCAACAGTGCTTGAACGGAACCCGCAGCTCGATTCCCGGCCGGAGCCGCCCTTAGCCACCTCTCCAACTTCACCTCCACTAACCAACACTTCTTCTGTCCTACCGTCGAGCAGCAGCCGCCAGCTCAGCCCCTCTC
>CM053585.1:439490358-439506226 GCA_028646515.1 Pseudochirops corinnae
GATAAAAAGAAGTATGTAAAGAATGGTTTTACATATATAGACATATTTGTATTTCTAGAGTGGAGGCAGAGGGAAGTATGGAAAAAAAGGAGAAAAAAGTTACGTGATAACTTTATTATATATTTGAAAGGAATAGCAAGTTATACATAGTAGATTTGCAGTTTCATGTACAATCATCTTTTTTTTCTATTCTACTATGTTATGGAAATGTTTGT
The DNA here is from genome assembly GCA_028646515.1 of Pseudochirops corinnae. Lineage (NCBI taxonomy): Eukaryota > Metazoa > Chordata > Mammalia > Diprotodontia > Pseudocheiridae > Pseudochirops > Pseudochirops corinnae. The sequence goes on from CM053585.1 coordinate 439,490,574, forward strand.
TTTATTTCTTAAGATCAGAATAAAATAAAAATTTTTTTTAAAAAGAAAGAAAATTAACCTAGTATATGAAGAGTTTAGCAAGCAATAATGCCTGACTGGAACAGAAGATCTAAGATGATTAAAAAGTCACAGATATACTTGGATAGTTGTCTATAGTTACCAGTTAATGGAAAAATGGTTCATATAATTGATTGAACAATTTTTTTTGGAGGAGCAAGGCAATTGGGGCCAAGTGATTTGCCCAAGATCACACAGCCAGCAAATGTTAAGTGTCTGAGGCTGAATTTGAACTCAGGTTCTCCTGACTCCAGGGTGAGTCCTCCACTCATGGCAACACCTAGCTGCCCCTTGACTGAACCATTTAATATATTATTGGGAGGTTTTCCTCAAGAGTCCTTTCCAGGCCATCCTCTACAGAGCCATCGTTGTCACTCCTCTATTTAATAAACTCTAAGTACTGCTAACTTCTTGGATCAAAAGTGAACTCAGCGCCTTTCCTCTGAAGCTCTCCAACCTATCGTTCCAGGTTTCTAGATTATACCTCTTTGTAGAATCTACAGTATGGTCAATGGTCCTCTTGCTATTCCTCACACTTCTGGTCTTGGCACAGGCTCTCCTATAGGCTTGAAATGCACTCCTTTCTCTTAGAATCCCTAGGTTCCTTTAACACTCAGTTCAGGTATCATATCCTACATGAGACCTTTCTTGATCTCCCTACCTGATGCTAATGCCTCCACCATCTGCCCTGCCCACCGCCATATATATGTGTGTGTGCATATGTATATATGTGTGTATATTTGTATATTGTAGAGAATTAAGTTGATGTGTTGTCTCTCTGATAGAATAAAAGCTACTTCAGGGCAAAGGTTATTTAATTTTTATCTTTGTAATTCCATTGAATAACATAGGGTGTGATATATAGTAGATACTTAACAAATGCTTATTAGTAAAGTGATCAGACTTGATCATCTGAGCAAAGTGAATTTCCCAAACAGGTAACTGACTTGCTGATAGAGGAAAGTTTAATTGGGTATATTGTCTTTACTCATAAATGGCCACCAGGACAAATGACCAAAATAGATTATAAAGCAAACTAGACTCCTATGGTAACTAATTTTCCCCCAGGTAAATTTTTTACTTTTTCCCCCCCCATATGTAGTGTTTTCCTAACATATATGATGTTTAAAAAGTTTGAGAGGCATAGTTTCTGGGTATTTAATCATTTTATTAATAATGCTAGAATTTTATTAATAGAAGAGGTTGCCTTTGTTTTCAAAGAGGATCATGACCTCAGGAAGGTTATTCCATGACTGGTAAGTGAAAGAGGTCAACAGTACTCTCAAATGTTGAGGACTATGATGGTGGGTTCACAGTGTACATGCCCTTGAAAGAGTGGCTGTTCCTGAGGGTGGTAATCAACTCTGATTGATTAGCAATTAATGAGAAGAATGAATATTTCAATGAGAAGCAATCTAATCAAAGAATTTATCCCCATCCAAACCTGAGTAGAGCACAATGGGATTCCCCGCCTGGGTAGGGTCTGAACAAGATAGTAGAAAAGTTAATACAATCTCATTATCAGCAATGTCCTTCAGAAACTGAACAATGCACAGACTTCAAATAAATTCTTGGTTTTAATTCAATAATTGATTATTAATATAAGGGAGAAATAATTATTTCTCTCACATAGATAAGTTTGTACAAACCTTATCCAGGTGGCAATAGTGGACAGAGAAGGCTACCACATATACATGAAATCAGAAAGACCTGGATTGGAATTCTTCTTCAAATAGTTACTAGTTGTGTGAGCCTGGGCAAATCTTTTAGCCTCTCAGCCTCTGTAAAATGGGGGTACTAACATACCTAGTTCTAACATAATAACTACTTCATGGATTTGTTATGAGGACTAGAAGAAATAACATGCCAGAGCACTTTGCAAACCTTAAAGTGCTACATAAATACCAGTTATTATTATTATAAGTTATTATTGCTTCTACCTAAAACATTTGTGTTTCTAGGAAAGACTTTAAAAAACATTAAGGGACATTGCTCCCAGGAGTAGAGAAATTAGAGACACTTGCTTACTTCAGAGTTTGGAAATGGGAGGAATATGAGAGGGTTTGAAGAGGAAAGGAGAGAAATGTATATTTCACAGCCATAAAAATGAAGAGGTTACCCATAAAGAGGGTTAGGGTTGCTCTGGAGACCCCAAAATACCAACATGCTGGGTCCTGCTGAATGATTTCGACTCAAGTCTTCTCTCAGTCAAAGAAAAGCAAAGTTTATTGAAAGTTCATTAAAAGTTCACCATATGGGGTAGACTCTTAAGGAGCCTAGGTATCTGTGATGCTTGTATTGGGCAAGCAGGACAGAGGAAGTCTATGCTAGGTCATTCTATGGCACTCTCACAAAAGCAAGTCTGTGCTAAGTCATGCTATGGCACTCTAACATTGTTATGTCTTGGGGACTGCCCAAGTGACATTAAACCTTTTATCCTCTGTCCTTCTTCCACTCCTCTGCTGCTGGCCAAATCCCTTCCCAGGAACGTTTATTTCCCTTTTCATCTCTGCTTGTCAGAATCCTTGTTCTAGGCTCAACTCAGGTGCTCCCTTCCATGGGTATCTGTCCCTGGTTCCCAACTTCAGCAGATAGTGCCCTCTCCCTCCTCAATTCTCTTTTCCTTTGTATATCGGTGTCTCTACTGTACTTCATGTAATCTCCTTGAGGGCAGGAACTGTTAGCTTTCTTATGTGCCTTTGTATCCCTAGCACCTGACACATAGTAGTCATTTAATAAATGTGTTGAATGAATTCAGTTAAATTAATTAGGAACCATTATGTTATTTTCCATTTACCTTGCAAGATCATCATAAGTTAATATTTATTTCATGAAATCATTTTAGCTTCTTAGATAAAAGATGCATTCATGAAGCTTATATGTGTATATTTATGTATGTATTATGCATAAAACATACATACATATATAACATACACATATACATAAGATATAAAATTATATCTATAATTTCGTGTGTGTGTATATGTACACACACACATACTTAAAGGTAGCGAAATTATTCTCTGTCTTTAAAGACAGTTTAAAGAGGCCCTGACATATTGCAGTAGCCTGCTAGTTAATGTCTCTGACACAAGCCTCTCCCCTCTCCAGTCTGTCTTTCACTCAGGAGCCAAAGGGAGCTTTCTAAAGCAAAAGTCAGACCATGTCACCTCCCTACTCAGTAAATTCTAGCAGTTGCCTATCACCTCCACAGTCAAATATAAAATCTTCCATTTAGGTTCAAAGCCCTCTATAACTTGCCTCCTCTTGGTGGTCTTTCTAGGCCCTATGTACCCCACCGTATACTCTCTCATCCAATAGCACTATCCTCCAGGAGCTCTTCACACAATGCTCTCCATCTCCCAGCTCTCAGCATTTTCACGGTTTATCCCCCACATCTCCATCTTCATCCTGACCTTCTGGTTTCCTTGGCTTCCTTCAAGTCCCAGATAAAATCCCACCTTCTATAAGAAGGCTTTCCAGACCCTCTGTAATTCCAATACCTTCCCTCTGTTGATTATCTCCAATTTATCCTGGATATATCTTGTTCATATGTAATTATTTGCATGTTATCTCCCCTATTAGACCATGAGTTACCTGAGAAAAGTGACTGTCTTTCACCTTTCTTTGCATCCTCAGCATTTAGTACAGTTCCTGGCATACAGTGGGTGTTTAATAAGTGTTTATTTGCTAATTAAGACAGGCTTATATTGTAGGAGAATTAATTGACCTTGATGTCTTTTTTAATCCCATACTCTAGAAACAAGTACCACATCCCTTTAAAAAAAAACTACCTTATCTTTCCAACAGTATGAAATTTGCTCTAAATTTTCCAGTGCTCTCCTGGCCCTCTCACTCAGTTATATTTAGCTCAGCTATAGACGCTGACCTTTTCAACAGGCTGTATGTCATGATGCACTCACCCGAATGGTTCTTAATAGACTTGAATAGGCTAATATTCCTCCCTCCCATTTTCGCCAAAGCTTTGCCCCACTGTGAGACAGATCCCCCCCCACACACACACTCATGAGTATTTGGGGGAGCAACTACATATTAAATTGGCAAAACATGTACCTCTGTAATCTGCTTAATAAAATGAATTAAAATGAGCTTTAGTTCTTTGAGATTTATTGAGAGCTGGGTTTTCCACTGCCTTTTTTTCTTAGCATCCTGTACTTAAGAGACCTTTACAATAAAGAGCTCTGCATTAGAAGTCAGAAGATCTGGCTTAAAATCTTGGCTCAGACACTTACTAGTTATGTGTACTTGGGTAAATCACCACACTAGTCTGGGCCTAAGGTAGGACAGCTGTAAAATGAGAGAAGTCATATTAAGTTACCACCAAATTGCCTTCTGACTTTAAATCTATGATCTTAGGGACAATGAAATGTGGCCCCAACCTACCTTTCCAATATTATTTCATATTATATAGTCCAATCTACCTGGGCTATTAGCTACTTTCTATATACCTAATTGCATTTCTCACTTTCATGCCTTTACTAAGATGTTTCCATCTGCACTCCCTCATCATCTCTCTGCAGAGAATCTAAAGTTTCCTTCCAAGCACAGACAGCTTAGGTGCCACCCACTAAGTGAAATCTTTTCTGTTTCTCCTAGGTTTCTCCTAAGTTTTGTTGGTATGACTTTGTATATACTTTGCATTACTTATATACACATAAGATATTGCTTATCTATGTGCACATATCCATGGGTTTTATCTACCCCAGTAGAATATAAGGTCCACGTCTACCAGCTAGGTGACTCAGTGAAGAGAGCACAGGCCCTACAGTCAGGAGGACCTGAGTTCAAATTTGGCCTCAGACACATAACACAAAAACTAGCCATGTGACCTTGGGCATGTCACTTAACCCCAATTGCCCTATCTATCCCCTCCAAAAATAAATAGATAGATAGATAGATAGATAGATAGATAGATAGATAGATAGATAGACAGATAAGTAATAAATAAATAAATGAATGAATGAATACATACATAAATAAATGAAAAGAATATAAGGTCCTTAAGATACCTTTGTATTTGTATGACTAGTGTCTAGTGGGTGCCTTGCCTGCCATGAGCCTTAATAAATGTCTGTTGAAATAAGTTGAACTGGATGATTTTGACCTCTTTCCATATACTTTGTAAATTTGACCACAATTAGAGTTTTATAGGATTCTCTTTACTAGTGATAGCTTGCAACAGCAGGCAGGGTGGGGCCTGGTTGGGAACTGGGGATCGGTTTGCAATAATAGCAGGGAATTGGGAGGTGGGGCTGGTTGGGAACCAGAGATTGGTTTGCATCAGCAGCCATAAAAGCCTGGTTGGAATGCAGGGATATGAGTCTACATCCTTTCTTTCCTCACTTAGCCATTTACTTATTTTGGTTGTAGAAACCTCTATCTTTTTGTCAAAGCAGTTGTTCTGGCAGTAATAGTTTGATCAGGAATAAAGTACCCATTGCAGTTATGCTATCTATTATGAAAGCAATACTACTGATAACAATGGTGATGATAGAGGGAAAGGCTTTTTGTATAAGGGAAAAAAAAGGCCAGCTTTCGCTCTTACCACTTGGCATCCTAACCACTCAAAAAGAGGTGCATCAAGTTTTGCTTTCCAGAACTTGGTGATCACATTTAAATGAACAACCACATTGATTATCAGAAAATTCAGATAAAAGGAACATTAGACAATAAAAAAAACAACTGACAGACTTTTGCTAGGGGGTGTCCATGGGACTAGAAAGGTAGAGCCTAGTCATGTTGCAATGGTCTTCTTGCTTTTTGTGCTGGAAGAAGAATTGGATCTGTAGTCAGAGCAGCTGATTTGACCTAGACCTAGCTAGACCTGGCCCATTCTACTTACTACCTATATAATGCTGGGCCTCAGATTCCTTATCTATGAAATGAAGGAGTTGGACTGGAAGAACCTCTGAGGTCCCCTATGCCTCTAGAACTACAACTTGCCGTCTTGGGAGCAGGTATTCCTCAGACTCCTGGATGATGGACCAATCCTCACTTTCTAGGGGTCACATCATGTTAAATATTTGCTTTCTTTGCCAATAATGACCCCTCCTTCTTTCCAACATTCTCTTTTTTGGTATATGTGAGAAAAAACAGGTTTTGGCAAATGTCTTCAATATTTTTCATTTGAATTTATTGAAGAATAATGTCTTTCAGAGAGATCAGAGAAAAGATAAAAAGAAAGGATCCCTGGAACCTGAAACCCTCAATGTGAATGTAGCCCCCAAAAGACAGAAGGTTCTCCAGAATGAAATCTTGACTGTAGAGTCAAGCAGAATTATTGAGAAGAGGGAAAGAGGAGGCACTTGACATGGCTGGAATGGCTGCTTTGGACAGAGTTTACCCACTAGATCAGATTTTTAAAGGATAATACAAAGAAAGTAGCATAGCCCTAAGTAAGATTAAAGTCCAGAAGGCTGTCAACAAACATAAAAGATTTTTTGTTTTGTTATGTTGTATGTTACATATATGTATGTATATGTATACACACGTTTTATATATAGTATGTTTATATGTATGTGTGTATGCATGTGTGTATGTGTATTGTGTGTATGTGTATATGTGTATGTGTGTAAGTCAAACACAAACAGCTCTCCTAAGGACTGCTGCTGTGAATAACTTTAAGTCTCTGATTGCATAATATAGTGAACTCTCTATTTATTCAATAGTAAACTAAAGCAAAACAGTCACAGAAACCAAAGTACAACATTCACAGCAATATAACATAACAACTTATTACTAAAATGGCCACAAATTCTTAAACAAAAGATATCATTCAGTAAGTCAAAATCTAAATCAATTGATATAAAGGACCCATCTAAAGTCTTCTTTCATCCTGTTGGAGACTGACTTCCAATCATCCTTAACTCAATCATCCTTAAGGAGTCCAAAGTACAAAGGTCTCCCACCCCTAGGTCATAGTCTTAATCTTGTCAGTCAGCACTAAGTATCCAAGGAGAGGTCCTTTCATCTTGACTCAAGGCTGACTCCCAAACTCCATGGTTCCTCTTCCATGCTCCCAGCTCTTGCATGAATTCACCCAACTGTCACCTGGATTCACAGGTAGGGAGCTCCCCGCTCCTGGTCTGGACTCACACATCAAGCTTAGCAGAATTACAATAATACTCATACACATTGCCAGCACTATCATTAATTCACTTTCTGCCTGTGAAATCAACACAGACCAACACCCAGGGCTTCTATCTGAGAAACTAACACAAATCATCAATAAAATCCCGGGACCTCTGAAAACATCAGTAAAATCTTTCTTCAGGACTTTTGTAAACAAACAGCAGGAAAGTCCTCTTTCAGGGCTACTGAACCATCAGTAAGATCCCAGGACTTCTATAACAACAGCAACGTCCTCTATCAGCAGACAGGTCTGACAAAGTAACATCAACACAGAACAGACAGACAGAGTGCTGGCACCACAGCCATCTTTCCTCCCAGTTCTGCTTGGTTCCAGCTCCTGCCTGGGCTTTTATACTCTCTTTTGGTAAGTTCCTCCCACTGTGGACTTCACAGGTCCTGTTTCTAACAAAGACTTGATATAATCATAGGAGAAACTCAAAGACACTCCAATAACTGACACAAGGAGCTAAGTGCCATTTTTCTTGCCATTACAATGTGTATATGTGTATATATATACATATGTATATGTATATGTATATGTGTATGCATATGTATGTATATGTGTATGTGTTGACAGGTTTAGGGTCAGACAATTTGAATTTGAATTCTTGATTCCACAGCTTAACTACCTATTTGACCTTGGGCATATATCCAAGGTTGAGATACCTCTGTTAGCAAACGACACTGCTTCTCCTTGGGGGAAAAAAAAAACTCTCCTTTTAATATCAATATACTCCTACTGGTGCTATTTAGAACAGCCCTTTGATTGCATTGTTGAAAAGAAACTCCCTCCAACAAATGTTCTCCAAATTATAGTCCTAGAGAGTTGCCTCTGGTACTGAGTAGTTAAATAAGTCACCAGGGTCACAGAGCTATTGTGTCAGAGACAGGACTTTAAGCTAGGTCTTCCTGACTGCAGACAGGCTGCTTGTTGGCGTCTGAGCAGGCCCAGACTGCTGGCTAGACCCAGAGGCTGCCAGAGAGTCCCTTAGCCCCTAAGACTCCTCCTGTAACATTGGGAAGTTGATGGGGATGGAAAGGACAATGATCAGAGCAACTGCAAGAAGTGACATTTTCCTTCTTTGGCTGAATTTCTGTCCCCAGTGCTTTCCATTACTTACTGCAATAAGAGGCAAATAGGAGCAAACTAGGTTCTTACATTTCTAGGTTCTAGTATTCCTGACAAGTTGTGTATGTGTGTGTGTGTATAATTTTATATCTATGTATACACATATACATACATAAATACATACATAGGTATATAAATTTAAATGCAAAAGACTTTTTATAACACTATTTGAGTATTTAGAGATGAAATATGGAATAGGGGTATTCAGAGTATCGAAAGCCAGCTTTGGAGCCAGAGATATACCTGAGTTCAAATTCTAACTCTTGACGTATACAGGCTGTGTAACCCTGGACTACCTTTCTACTACCTTCATTCAATAATCTTTCGTTCTTTGAGGTTCACCCAATTAGTATTCTGGTGGCTGCTGTCTGCTGACCTCCAGTACCCTCTCCTTCCCTGTCCTCCTTAATCTTAGTGCCTTCCCTTATTATTTCCTTCCTTCCTTCTTCCCATTCTTCCTTCCTTGGTAAATTTCACCTGTATATATCTGATTTGTACATGGCATTTGCACGTTATCTCTCCATTAGACTGAGTTCCTCGCAAGAAGGGACTATTTTGTTTTCAGCATTTAACACAGTGCCTGACATACAGTAGGTACTTAATAAATGTTTCTTTCATGGTCTTACTGACTTACCCTTTCAGTTTTCTGGCTACCTTTTCTAAGGCTCTAAGTAACAGAGAAGGTGCTTGCCTTGCAGCCATAGAGGAAATTCCCTCATCTGTTATCTGTCCTATGCCAGTGAAATCATGTTCTTTTGGTGAGGGTCTTAATGTGGCATCCATGAACTCATTTTTAAAAGTATTTTGATAATTGCCATTCAGTATAATTGGTTTTCTTAATATTATTCTCAAAAGGGATCTGCAGGTTTCACCAGATTTCCAAAGAGTTTTAGGACATAAAAAAAATATTCTTCTTTAATATAAAAAGATTAAAAATTGTGGCATATGAGCAAAAAAAAAATTCATACGATACTTTAGCCAAGGTAGAAAAAATTTCAGGTTTTCACAATTAATGACCATCAAAGCTGGAGGGATTGATTTCAGATTAATGTTGTTGTTCAGTCATTTTCAGTCATGTGCAATTCTTCATGACCCTATTTGGGGTTTTCTTGGCAAAACCTTCTCCATCCCATTTCACAGATAAGGAACTGAGGTGAATAGGATCACATGACTTGCTCAGGGTCACACAGCTAGCCAATGTCTGAAGTCAAATTTGAACTCAGGAAGATGAGTCCTTCTCCCTTCAGGTCCAACACTCCATCCACTGCACCAAATAACAACCTTCAGATTAATAACCTAAGTCAAAATTTGACAGACAGGATAGCATCTCTGAGATACAAATATATGTGTTTCTCTCTCTCTCACTCTCTCTCTCTCTCTCTCTCTCTCTCTCTCTCTCTCTATCCATCTCTCTCTCTCTCTCTCCCTCATATTTTATTTTCTCCATTGGAAAAAAAAAAGAGTTTCCAACATCAGCAACAAGAAAGAGAACTTCTTCTAGTGTGATTGGTTTTTATGGTGTGTTGATAGGAGAACATTTGCCATGCCCCTTGGATCTAAATTCTCTCACCAAGTTTAAGGAAAACTAATTGACCAGGCTGAGCGTGTGCCTTCCCTGAGGCACAGTTGGGTTAGAACTATGAATCTAAAACACAAGCAATTTAAAGTTATTTCATCCCCATATATTTGTTTTAGGCTCACTTATTTTGGTGCCTAACTGATTTATACCTAGCCCCTCATGAGCCTTAAAGCAATTTACAGAATTAAAACCACAGAATATTGGGATCACTTCACACCCTACCACCAGGCAATCACCTTTGCTGCCATGTTAACATCCCAGTTGCTATTGACATTGCATGCTGTGAAGTAAACACTAGAACTAAATTGGTCTAGGCCTAGAGCAATACTCTAGTATTCTCCCATGTCTAGTATCTCTACAGATTTTCTGGAATTTCTTCTCTCTCTCTTTCTCTCTATCTCTCCCCCCCCCCCTCTCTCTCTCTCTCTTTCCCTCCTTCTCCTTCTCTTTCTCCTTCTCTCCCCCCTTTCTGTCCCCCTCCCTTTTTATGCTCTATGAGATATCTCATGAGAGACATAAACATTATTTTTCTGACCAATAATAATTCATTCTAAAAGAATTTGTGGATCATCTGTGTGCCCTTTTATGTTGTACTTTGATCTCATAAAGTTTCCCTAGTTTCTTTCCTTTTGGTTAATTCATTATTTTTTTGAGGCAAAGCTGTTTTCACATGTGTACACCATCTCAGCTATTGTTCATTTGTCATTTTATATATGTTAAGCTCTTCAGGGCTAGAGATTGCTTAGGTTTTTTTAGATCTATGTACTTAGTACCTACAATGTACCTGGCACTTTTGTTATTGTTCAGTCGTTTTCAGTTGTGACCCTATCTGGGGTTTTCTTGGCAAAGACACTGAAGATATTTGCCATTTTCTTTTCCAGATCATTTTACAGATGAGGAAGCTGAGGCAAATCAGGTGAAGTGACTTGCCCAAGGTCATGCAACTAGTAAGTGTCTGAGGCCAGATTTGAGCTTAAGAAAATGAGCCTTCTTCACCCCCATGCTCTAGCCACTGTCCCACACAACAAATGCTTAATGAATGCTTACTGATTGATTGATCTTTGTTATGATGAGAACAATTATAATAAAATTATCATTTTCATCAGGATAATACTATCCCTTCAAGGTCAAAGTACCTTGAAAATTTTACTTAATTGTAATCCCTACATCCTTCACTATCACCAGCTGCATTGTAAGTTAGCTAGATGGCATGCTCCTTGGCACTTTGTTAATCTTCTCAAAGGGAGCAACCTCAATAAATGCCTGTTAACTAAAGACAGTTCTTAACAAATACATTAAAGGTAGGAATTCAATACTTATTGATTGATGATTGAATAGAGATCTCTTTCCCACTGAGGATACCTAACAAAAAGACAGGTAATCAGGTCTAATCATTGATGAAGTAGAATTAAAAGCCACTAATTGAGGGAACTGGCAGCTAAAGGGTAACTTCAAAGTCATCTGTTACAACCCTTCATCTTATTGATGATGAAGGTAAGGCTGTATTGTTAATGTATTGTTAATGGAATGGGAAGATATTTCTTGCCCATTAATAGGCCTGTGTGACCTGCTTTGAGCCTGAGTCATGTGGAGCCTATGGTGGGCAGAGCTTGCCAAATGGGTGGAGCAGGAAGTGGGAGAGTGAGGTGCAGCTGAGAGAAGAGGAAGAGAGAGGCAGAGCAGCTAGGTGGATGAGGGAGGGGCATTTTGCCTAAGAGAGCTTGTTTGTGGGGAGGCCAGACAGAGGGAAGGCTTGGGGATGGCGGTGCTTCCTGTATTAGTTATGTGTACCAACTTCTTTATTGCCATATTTGGCTTTCTGGTATTTGAATAAATATCTTGGCTTTGTCTTCAGAGAAGAGAGTCTGGTATATCTTATGATTCAAACCTGGAAATACACCTGTATATTCACAGCAGCCGCTGTGGGTATCACATTGGCAATATAGAGGCCCAGAAGTGGGACACGATTGGCCCAAGTGTACTCAGGCAAGTAAGGAACAAGGCTAGGTTTGGACCTAGATGCCATGATTCCAAATCAGGAGCTCTTAGCTACTTCACCACACTCCCTGGCCATAATGTTCTACTGCCTTGAGACCTGAGTTAAGATCATGGTTTTAAAAGTCATGCTTTTACTTGACACTTTTCCACATATTTTTAAAAAGTAATAATAGTTCAAAATAGTACAGCATTTTACAGGTTTCAAAATATGCAATTCTTAAAGGTGAGTAATGATATTAGGTCAATGATACAGTGAAGCTTATAAAATGTTTTCTTCACAATAAGCCCATGAGATAGAGTGATAGCATTATCATCCCCATTTCATGTATAAGAGGAGGCAACATGGTATAGTTGAAATAACTCTGGTTCTGGAGTCAGAGACCCTGCATTCACAAACTGCCCCATGCCTCCATCTTTACTCTCTTTAACCTTGGGCAAGTGGGTTGTCCTCTATCGGCCTCAGTGTTGTCATCTGTAGAACCAAGCTATTGGACAAAATTGTCTCCCAGGTCCCTTCAAATTTTTAACTTGTCATACTAGAATCCAAAATGAAAGCTTAGAGAATTTAAGCATTGTGCATAGTCACATAGCTGTTAAGTGGTGGCAGGAGAACTTGAACCCAGATCTTTAGGCTCCAACTCCAAGGCTCCTTCTATACTGTCTCATGGTGGATATGGTAGTCTTATATGAACAAACTGGAATACCAAACCAGGACAGCCTAAAGGTTAGCTGGTAGCATAGTGGATAGAGTGCCAGTCCTGAATTTAGAAAGGCTCATCTTCCTGAATTCAAATCTGGCCTCAGGCACTTACTAGCTGGGTGACTCTGGGCAAGACAAACCCTATTTGTCTCAGTTTCCTCATCTGTAAAATGAGCTTAGAGAAGGAAATGGCAAATCACTGCAGTATCTCTGCCAAGAGAACCTCAAATGGGGCCATGAAGAGTGGGACACAACTGAAGAAATGACTGAACAGCAACAACAAATGCCTATGGGATGGATCTGTTAGCTAATGATACCACTAGTTTTTCAGATGTGTTTCTAGCATAGGATAGATCTTATTCAGTCAGTGCCACAGAAGAGCAAGACTGATTCTGACAGTGATTCCGTGGTTGGTTCTAGAAACTTCCGAAGACTGGAGAGGCTTTCATATGAGTCCTTTTATACAACCATCTAAAAAACAAAAGCATAGGAGAATTTTTGTACTGTTCTACAGGTCAAGAAGAACAGTAGAATCTCCTTTTTTGTATGAAGCGGGGCTCAGGAGAAAAAGAAGTAAAATATAATATTTGAGTTATATGTGAATTTGAATTATTCATACTCTTCTTTCTGATTAGGAAATGCTGCAATGAAACATACAGTGAAAACAGTCATAAATCCAAAAAGTTAAACAATGAAATATACATGTGACATACATTGGAGTAATAAGAAGTGTATTCGAAGCCAGTTTACTCCTTAATCAATGAAGAATATTATTAATTATCTAAGTTCCCAGCTGATTATGGAAACATATTCATCAGTGTTTGAAATTGCTTCTGTGTTAAAGTGATAAGATGTCAAGCTCATTGAAATATATTAAGTCCTATTGGTTCATGGATATTTTGGTGAAAATTAAAATCCTAAGGAAAAATAATGTGTAGATCCTTCTCTTATTAAGGAAGCTCTTTGCTTTAAAGACTATGAGAGCAGAGAATCAGAGATCTAGAATTGAAAAAGACCTCAGAGGTCATCTCATCTAACCCCCTCCTTTTACACCAGCTATGTGGGGTACAGTGGCTGGTGTGCTGAGCCTGGAGTCAGGAAGAACTGAGTTCAAATCTGGTCTCAGATACTTACTAGCTGTGTGACCCTGGGCAAGTCACTTAACTCTCTTTGCCTCAGTTTCCTCAACTATAACATTGGGGTAATGACAACTTCTACCTCCTAGGGCTATGATGAGGAACAAATAAGATAATATTTGTAAAGTGCTTAGCATAGTGCCTGGCACATAGTAGCTACTATAGAAATATCCTTTTCTCTTCCCTTCTCCTTTTACAGATGAGAAAATTTAGACCCAGACAGGTGACAGGACTTGGCCAGCACCACACAGATGGATAGTAAGTAGCAAAGATGAAATTTAAATATAGGTTTTCTGATTCCCTACTTAGCCTTTTGTACGATCTGTCAGAGAAGACCCATTTAAAAACCAGTTGTAAATCTGCCCACTTAGTTCATATAACCCAACTTGGCTGAAATCATGAAGGGTAGGTTGTCTGAAAGGCAATAAGAAGAACAGAGATTGTGGGGCACATAGATGAGAGGGAATTAAAGGAGAAAATGACCACATCATTCTGAAAAATGAAATCTTTTTCTGCAAGGTGTAAAACTCAAAATAAGATGCAGGGTATTTATTGCCCTGTCAGGCACCTTTAGTGAAACCCGGTCAGCAAACACTCTGTGTTACATCTAATGGATGGGAGGTGTGCCTGCTCTCCTTTCCCATGTTTCCTGTCACACATCCTTTTCTTGTTGTAAGTGACACTTCACCTCATCTTTTAGTTCTCACCTCTTTTGCCACATGACCTGGCTACTCGAATAAACTTATTTTGGAGGAATTGCTACTTCTGACCCCATCCAAACATATGATATGCAATAGCATTGTATACAGGTGCTGGGTCTAGAGAAGAGCTGAACTCTCAAGTGAAAAAACTTTCTTCTTCTTCTTCTTCTTCTTCTTCTTCTTCTTCTTCTTCTTCTTCTCCTCCTCCTCCTCCTCCTCCTCCTCCTCCTCTTCCTCCTTCTCCTCCTCCTCCTTCTTCTTCTTCTTCTTTTATTTTTTTGGTAACTTTTGTAGTTCAACCAATAGCCAGTTACCAAACATTTATTAAACATCTATTCTGCTTCAGGCACCATGCTAGTGGGAGAGAGACAAAAAACAAAATGGTTCTTCAAGGAGCTTACATTCTATTGTAATTTTAAAGATAATATCTGCATGTGTTGGTATATGCCAGGTGATTTTGAGGGGGAAGGCTTTGGTACCTAGGATGGAGGAGGGATCAGAAAAGGCTTTGTGTAGAAAGAGGTACTGTGAGCTGAGTTTCGAAGAAAATTGGGGTACTAAGAGGTAGAGGTAAAGAGGAAATGCATGCCAGGCATGGAGACCAACCTGTGTGCAAAAGCATAGACATGGAAAAGGGGAGTGTCATATCTTAAGAACAGCAAAAAAGTCCATTTGGGTTGGATTGTTGAGTGCCAGAAGGGGAGAAACTGGAAAATAAGGCTGAAAAAGTAGGTTGAATACAGGTAGATGAGCAATCAGTCATTAAATATTCATTGAACATTGTGCATCTAGCATTATTGTGGTACAGATAGTACAACGTTAGATCCACCCCCCCTACCAGTAAAGGTCAACAATTATTTTACAACTTGGAATCTTTCACCGCAAGTGTGTGTCTCTCTGTCTCTGTCTGTGTCTGTCTGTCTCTGTGTCTGTGTCTGTGTGTCTGTGAGAGAGAGAGACATTCCATTACAATGTGCACCCAGGGAATTGAATGTTTTTATTTTTTAAGCACTTTTATTCTCTCTTTATTAACATTATTTCAATTCTTCAAACTAAAGAAACAAAAACTTTACTAAGTCTAATTCTTTAAAATTAACAACTAAACTCTACTGTGAAAATGAAACACAAAATACAGGGGTGAAAACTGTAACAACAAGCACCCTAGCATGCCTAGGGCGGCTACTAGCACAGGTTCTTAGAT
>CM053585.1:439506726-439610222 GCA_028646515.1 Pseudochirops corinnae
AGAGGAAAGGAAGGAAGGAAAGGAGGGAGGGAGGGAAGAAAGGAAAGAAGAGAAAGAAAGAAAGAAAGAAAGAAAGAAAGAAAGAAACAAAGAAAGAAAGAAAGAAAGAAAGGAAGGAAAGAAGGAAGAAAGGAAGGAAGGAAGAGGGAAAGAAAGAAAGAAATCTAGCCAGTAAACCCCAAGTTAAGTGGGCAGCTTCTGGCCATCAAAATTTACCTTCCTTTGGAGAGGAGAAGGAGAAGGTGAGGGAGAAAGAAGGGCATAATCAAGCATTCTGGAAATGAGATTAGTTGGTCCATGGATAGACTAGAACTTTCTCCTTACCTTGAAAAAGGATCTACACCATATACACATGCACATGTACACACACACACACACACACACACACACACACACACACTTAAAGCACCCTTGAAAACTTCTTAAGTCACTCCTGACATAATGTGAATGTAGCTCTTTACTGGCAAGGAGGCTGGTGGAAAAGGTAATCTTCCCAGCTGGAAGGAAGGACTCATGATGGAAAGCAAAAGCTTCATTAAATAGGGGAAGCACATGAATTTTGGAGCCCTGGGGTGCAGACATGGGTCAGAACAAGTGGCCCTTCTAGTTAACCACAAATGCAGCTGCTGCTACCCTAAAATGAATATAATCGTGAGTGCTTGGAGCCTTCCCTGTCTCATTGACCTACTTAAGCAGTGATCTATCAGGACTGATTATTGCTGTTACTTTGCTGCAGTTATGGAGACCTGGCAAATTTAGTCCTTCTCTACTTCCTTCCCTTCTCCTGCCCCATGGATGCCTAGCAGTCTCATTTATTTGCTATTTATATTTTTTTTTTATAATGGGTTTTGTCTCCATATAAAGATAAGCTGATTTCCATTGCATTTTAAATGAGTGCTTGCTATAAATGAGTTGACCATGCAATTAAGGAAGGACAGAAAGGGAAATGATGGGTCCATAGACCTCTGTATAACAGGAAGCCTACATCGCAGTTCTCTCTCTCTCCCTCCCTTAATCTTCCTCCTATCATCCCTGCCTCATCATTTCTCTCTCTCTCTCTGTCCCCCCTCATCTCCCTCTCCATCTCCCTCTTTCTCTTCCTCCCCCCTCCCTCTCCCTCTCCCTTTTCCTCTACCTCTCCCTCTCCCCTATTCCTTTTCGCTACACTACCCTTTCCCTCCTGGTTTCCCCTGTTTCTCTGGGTCTCTCTTTTTCTCTGTCACACTCTTTCTCTCTGTCACTTTGTCTATCTCCATCTCTGTCTTCCTCTCTTTCTCCACCACCCCCCCTTTTTTCCCTCCTCTAATAAAAGACTTCTTAAGGAACCAGTTTTGCTTCCAAGATTCCTGATGCCAGACAAATCCTAGAATGAGGAGAGTAATCAGAGGTAGAGTCTCCTTCCCTTTCTGTTAGAATTGTGAGCACTCTCCAGATGACTTAGTCCTTGATATGATTTAGTCACCAGCCACAAGTTTCTGCCTCACCCATGGGAATAAAAAAACACCTCCTTATTACTCTCTGCCTTAAAACCAGGGCCAATCGGACAGCCCACACCATAAGTTAAAGTCTTTTCCCCAAGAGCTCACCTAATTAAGGTTCTGTACCTTCTCTTTGGTCTGACATCCCAGACTACAATCTCACTTCTAACCTCATAATACTCACAAACCTTTTCATTCTATATTAACTAAACCAGAGGATGTGATCTCTAACCCATAAAATACATCTGACACCTTGTGCCCAAGAAACCTTGAGATTGAAATATTGATGCAGTAGGAAGAGAAATAGATGTGGAATTAGAAGACCTTGGCTTGACTCCCAGCTCTACTTTTTATTACCTACATGACTTTAGGTGAGTCACTTTACCTTCTCTGGCCTCAGTTTCCTCATCAGTAAAAGGAGAGGACTGGATTAAATGACTTCATTCAGATTTATGGTACAATGATCCCTGCTGGTGATGCCCTTGCATGTACAGGTTTAATTAGGACCAATAAGTTTTCTAGCCCAATCCATACCTGAAGTAGAATCTTCTTTATAACTTCCTTAAAAAGTGATACTTAAGCTTCTACATGGAAATCTCAGTTATGGGGGATTCGTGACCTCATGAAGCATCCTATTCAACTTTCAAATGGCTCTCATTCTTACAACGGTTTTCTTTGTACCAAATTGAAAGCTGCCTCTCTGACACTTCTAACTATTTAGCTTTTTCCTGCTGTCTAGAACTAACTGAAATAAGACTAATCTCTTTTCCACATGATAGACCTTCAAATACTTAAATAGCTATCATGCCCCTTTTCTTTTCTAGGCTATCCATTCCATTTTCTTCCATTGATCCTTAGAAGGTACAATTTCTAACCTGATCACCCTTTTGGTTGGTCTTCTCTGTCTCTAAGCATACCATTTTGCTAAAACTTTTTTTGCGGGGAGGGGGCAGTTGGGGTTAGTTGACTTGCCCAGGGTCACACAGTCAGTAAGTGTCTGAGGTCACATTTGCACTCAGGTCCTCCTCATTCCACTACATCATATAGCTATACCACAATACTTTAAAACTTAAATATATTTGTGATCTCAATAAAAGAAGTGATAGAATGGCATAGATTATGACCTTTCTGTTCTTTATCATCCTGTCAAACTACTGTGCATATTATCCCATAAATCCTTTATACAAGGTTCACCCAATGTGTCTGGGGTCTTATTCCAGCCTATTGGGTGCCATAAGCAGTGCATGAGCTATCCATAGCTTTTGCTTGCTGTATGACCATTTTCCACTCATACATGTCTTTGATCTTTTATTTTTTGTTCACATTTTTTTATTATGAGCATGCGAAGCCCTCCTCATAACTTCCATAGCTCTCTCCATATTTCTTTGAGTGGCCTTTCAGTTTTGATTATGCAGGAATTATGGCCTTCCATGATTCACAGCCATGTAGCATCGCCAGAAGAATCTAGAGGTTCATTTCCCATCCTTTGCTCTCAGAGAACGGTGAGATTATCCTCTCTTTTATTCTAAACACTGTGCTCCTCTTCATATTTTAACTCAACGAAAAGGCATAGTAACTCTTTTGTCTCTCATTTTGGTAAGCACTTGTAGGGGTTTTATTAAATGATAACTGTTACTAGCTTTTAATGTATATATGTAAACATGTGTGTATATGTATATAGAGGCATAAACACATATTCTGAAGAAACACTTCTCTCTCTTTTTTTAAAAACTACATGGAAATCATTAGCTCAGACGGAAGCATAAGCTCAGCTGGAAGCAGTCTCAGAGACCTAGGTAAAACCTCTCATTGTACAGTTCATTAAGCTGAGGCCTAAAAAGATTAAATGGTTTGAGCATGGCCACACAGGCAGTAAGCATCAAAAGATAGATTTGAACCCAAGTTCATATTCTTTCCACTGTGCTATTATGCTGCTAATTCTGAGTCATCTAGCTGAGATGGCACAGGGCAAAAGGACAGATCCAGAATTTGGAATCAGAAGACAGAAGCAAGCCTGGGCTCTTCCATATTATTATTTATTACTATGAATAAGTGTCCTGAGCTACAGCTTCCTTACCTGTAAAATAAAAAGATTAATAATGCCTATTGCAGAGTTGGGGGGGGAGCATTTTGTAAACCATAAAGCATTATAAAAATGCAAGCTATTATTAGTCTGTAATGAATCCAGCATTTTTATATTATTCAAACATCCTGGAGTTCACCTGCTCAAAATGTTTTATGGAGAAGGAAGCAAATGTGAATGAGAGCTGCGTCTAAATTAAAATGTTATTTTGATTATATTTCATATTCATGCTTAAGTTCATCTTGTCTCAATGTTAAAACCTCTTCTGAGTCATTTCAGTAACTTTCCCTTAAATAGTTTATGATGTTAGTAATTCATATTTATCATTTATACATAGTGCCCTCAAGTGTGTACTTTAGTCTGTATAATAAAGAGGCCGCAAATAAAATTAGAAACTTGTCGCTCCATTCATTCTTCTAGGAGACTCTGTACAATCCCAACATCTTTCATCCTAATTCCGGACATTTCCAAACTCTCAATATTTTGACAAAAGTCTTTTTGATGGTATAGGGTTCTAGACAGTTTCATAAGGTGTAGAAATTCAGCAATGGAAGGAATTTTAGGACTGACATAGTTTAACCTCCCTCCTTGTTCCTTCCAGAGAATGGCTATGCTGCCTTCATTTTGTTACTTTCAGTGATGAGGAATTCATGACTTTTCAAGATAGCCCATTTCATTTAGGTATGCTCAGACTGTAAGAAACTTTTTGTTATTCAATGGGGTTGATCAGGGGCTCCCTGATCTGCTCTGTCTTGGGCCCATCCCACTGGTTTATACATGAAGCTGAGCTAAACTAAAGCTTCTCTAGTCACTTTTAGTGATACAGTGAAAGACGGGTGCTTTGATATGAAGCAATCATCTTTGTGGTCTCTTCATCCCCATTTGGTGGGAGCCATATCTAGTCATCCTGATCTTTATCTGACCACTGGACCAAGATGGTGCCAAAGGAGAAAGTGAGACTGATGACTTTGCACAGCCCTGCCTCATTTAAATCCAATTCACTTGCAAGTCATGGCATCACCTCCCTGATGCCATGGTCTTCTTCTTCCTTTTACGAGGAAAAAGCTAAATAGTTAGAAGTGTCAGAGAGGCAGCTTTCAATTTGGTACAAAGAAAACCTTTGTAAGAATGAGAGCCATTTGAAAGTTGAATAGGATGCTTCATGAGGTCACGAATCCCCCATAACTGAGATTTCCATGTAGAAGCTTAAGTATCACTTTTTAAGGAAGTTATAAAGAAGATTCTACTTCAGGTATGGATTGGGCGAGGTATGGATTGTCCTGTTGTTGCAGGACAAGCAACAACAACAACAACATCCCTACTCAGAAGACATTAAAGGGAGAGACAGTTCTGTCTTCTCCTGTAAACATGGAGTTTTTATGAGACTTCCCATGGGGAAGAGGGGAACATCACCTTTTCTTTCAGCTCCTGCCCCAATATGGTGGATGCCTGAACATGGCTCCCAGTATATGGGCTTCCTAGGAGAGCTTGTCACAATTGGGCATCTGTCATACCTGGAAGGGGAGAGGAGAAGGTAACATTTCCCTACCCACCATGAGAAGTCTCAGAGAAAATTCCAAGCCACATGTTCAAAAGAGAAGAAGAAGACAGTATAAAAAGAAGTTCTCTCTCCCTTAAAATCTACTGACTGTGGCACAGTGAGTAATCACATTTTTAATGCCCTCCCCTTCTTTTACTGCCTTCACTGGGACCAAGAGATCAATAAGGGGGTTGCCTTATCTTCCCAAAGTGCAAATCCTTTAGTGCTAACCCCTATTTATCACTAGAAGTGGCCAAAAGAGCTCAACTTCACACATTCCAAATGAGGCTTGCTCTACCTGAAGAAGGTTAAGGGTTCCTTGATTACCTCCATTACAACTTTAGGGAATGGAGACTAGACCTATGATGTTGGTATCAGGAACTCCTAGGTTAGGACGTTCCCTCTAACAATACACATCGACACCTTCTCAAAAACTTAATGTCATAGAGATTTGCCAGAACACTGAGAACAAGTGTCTTGTCCACTGTCACACAGCTATTCCATGTCAGAAGAGGGATTTAAACTCAGAAATTTTAAGCTTTGAGGCCCAGCTCTCTAATCACATCATGCTGCCTTTTATTACAATTATCTTTAGTCCAATTCTGGGATTTGGCAAGTTCCACTCTGCATTTCTTATTACGTCCCATTGAAGCAACACAAAATCTGATCCCTTTCAGATATAACAGTCCTTCACATATTTCAGGCTAGTTTTTACATTCTTCCATAATCTTTCCTTTTTGAACCTAAACATTCCCAATTCTTTCAGTTGTTTCATATGTAAAATAACTTACAGACCCTCTGATTTCCTGATTGTCCTATCCTGGATCTCTCAGCTTTGCCAACATTCCTCTTAAAGGGTGACACTTTCATCTAGATATGGTACTTCATGTACTATGTGAGCACAAAGGATTCCAGTAAGATTATTATCTCCAGTTATATAGATACTCCTTTGTTTCCATAACCTAAGGTTCTATCACACTCTTAAGCACAAGATCCTTTTCACATGAATTTCCATCAAATCAGTTCTCCTTCATCCTGTATTTGTTGAACTAACTCCTAAAACCTAAATATGTAGGGTAGTAGAAAGACTACTAGACTGGAAATCAGAAGAGCAGGGGCCAAGTGCCAACTCTGTGACTGACTGGCCCTGTGACCTTATTACTTCACTGACCTGAGTAGCAAGTACTTTTTGGACCCTGCTCCTCTAACTTTCAGTTCAGCACTTATTCCACTTTACCACACATTTATGGATCTTCAGTATTATGATACTTTTCAAATGTTAGCAACACCAGTGTATCTGCAGGGTTTTTAAAAATATCTTTAACAGAATTAGATTGTGCCTGGAGACGTAAACTCATTTAAAGTGGAGATGAAGCTCTCTTGTGACTTTCCATCTTGTATTCCCCTTTTGCCTAAACAATGCTTATCCTACCCTTTCCAACTCCAGCATTGTTTTCTTTGGTTGTGAAGACACAAGCAAAATAAAATTTGAGTAGTTCTTCCTTCATTCTATAATCTTTAACTTTATATCATCTTCCCCAGGCATTAATCTCACACCTTTTTCTTTTTGTTTGAAACAGCATAAAGGGGAAAAGGTTTTGTTTTTTGTTTTTCAGGGTGTTTTTTGGTTGTTTTTTTGGTTTTTTTTCTTTTTTAGTTTCAAAGCCTCAGACTACTCAGTAATTTAGTCTTCCTTGTTCTTTTGTTACCTGTTCCTACCACTTTTTAGAAAAAAAAATTATTTATCCATCTTTTTATGTATGTTCTCTTTAAAATCTGAACTCATCAGAGTTCTTTCTCTCTGAAGCCATATCAATTTCTTTAGCTAGTTTTCTCTTTTCTTCCTCATAGATATTATTCTCAATGGTACAAACAGAATATTGTTTTTGAGAACTACCCACCCCTCCTGGATCATCTCCACTTTGGGAGCTTCTGGACATGAGATCATAACTCTTTTTTTGCTTAAATTTTTGAAATCTATTTTCCTATAGTTCAAGAAATGGTCCTTTATTTATGTTGAACATTAAGTTTTGCATAGCACTTTCTGCACCTTGTTTCATTTGATCCCCTCAAATACTCTGTGATACAAGTGCTGTTACTATCCCCATTTTCCATATGAGGAAACAGGCTCAAAGAAATTAAATAACTTGCCCAGTACCATCCAACTGGTCAAAGTTTGAAACAGGATTTGAACTTAAGTCTTTGTGATTGTAAGTCCTCCTACACTACACTTCTTCTCAAGAACATGGCTGTTTATGACCAGCATTCATTTTTATTATTAAAATCTAAAACACAACATGGTTTCTTTCTACGATAGCTTCTATCACTTTTGAATCACAAAAGGGTTCTTCTTTCTAAGAATTAAATCTAGACTAGCAAGTAGTTTCCTTCTGAGTTATGAAACTATCAGTAAGGCAAATGAAGTATTTCTCAGATGTGCTGATTTTAACTGAATAAGAGTTCTAAGTAGATGTCCCAATGTCTCTCAGCAGCACTATTATACCTTGCTGGTTTCATGTCCAATATTATTAGGAAATCATTCTCATCCTCTCTGACCAGGCATTATTCAGTTTACTTTACACAAAATCAGATAATCATTACCGGATCTTAGAGTTGGAACCTGCATCTGACCAATAATTGCTCCTAAAAAATGCCCAACAAGTGGTCCTCTAGTTTTCATTTGAAGACCTCTCATTAAGGGGATCCCACTATCTTCTGATGTTGCCCATTTAAATTTAGTTTTTCCTTATATTTAACCAAAATTTGTCATTGCAACTGTCCCTCCCCCATTTTCCTATATATAGCTGAGTCTCTCCTTTTATCCTCTATGAAGTACTCAGTTGAGTGCTTCCACCCTCCAATCTGAAGATTTCCATATAGGTTTTCATTAGCTTCTTAATTGACAGTCCTTTTTTTAAGATTTGTTACTCTTGAAGAGAATATATCCTTCCATGACTGTATTCCAGTCATGACTTCAATCTTAGCATATCTCAATGGTGTCTTTTTCAAGTTCACTTTTAAAATGATTCATGCTCTATGGATCTTGAGGTCATGAATATTGTCCCCAACCCCCTTCCTTGTTGATTGCTCTTGAGACTAGCTATATTGTGTTATAGACTTAAAGAATTAAAAATTACTGTATAGACTCTGATGCCTAGATTTCCTTTCCTTCTTGGCCCATACCTCTAGAGCTTTAGAAAGCTATGACACATTTTTCTGAAGTTGTAGGATAAGTTTGAATTAATAATAATAACCCTCCCGGGATGTTAGCAGTAGAGAAGGGAGGAAGGACATGGACTCCGGCCAATCGATGGATAGAGTCTGTTTTATTCAAAGAAATTTAAAATTCCACTTGAGGAGAGAAGGGATTTTATTGCCTCAAGGACTTAATTCATTTTTACTTAGCCTTTCAACTTTTGTTTCATTGAATTCTGAACTTTTTGGATAGTACTACTCCCTTTCACCAAACAGCAGGGCACATACATATTGCACATTTCCCACATATATTTTCTCAGCCTTTCTTAAAAAGGAGCAATAAGTGTATAGAAATACATATTGAAATAGATGACCTTGCAGGTCCCTTCCTTTCCACTCTTAGAGTGTGATTTCATGTGAAAAGTGGAAATAAGAATATTTGGGGGTCAAAGACTATGTGTTCAAATTCTGACTCTCTAATTTGCTACCTTTAAGAGCTAAAGAATCCCTTTACCCCTCCAGGCTGCTGATTTCTCATGGGAGTTGATATAAATTATTTTTAAGCTCCCTTCTGGTTCTAACTCTCAGATCCTAAGATATCTGTCTAGTATCTTCTCCATATTACAAAAGAGGTTCCAGGATTGCACTTGCAATGAGTAACACCAAAATAACACATCTTCACTGTATCACACTGAAGGGTTAATTTTCTGAGCTGATTAACTCAGATGAAATACCAACTGGAGATTTAATCAGATGCTTGTCCCAGTGGAATTCTCCCATCTACTTTGAACACACACAGACTGAGATGTACTGAAGAGCTATTTCTTTCTTAGAGGTAAGAACCCGAGACTGAAACTTTGGGAAACCTTGTTAATGTCACTGTTCTTTCACCCTCCTCCATCTACAGCACTTTCTGATAAAATGTGATCAGTATGTGACAATCACCTCCTTTGTAAACACCATCATTTGTCCTATTCATCATGAAAATTGTTATGCAATGCAGAATCTGCACCCTTGCAAATTCTTTCATTTACAAATTCCCCACATGAGTTTTCACTTTGGTCTTTTGTTAAAGATAGCAGCATTTCACTATAATTTTGGTGTCAGAGTAGATGAAACCCATCTACAGAGGAATGTGCATTGGAACTGGCAGGGAGTAGAATGATTGGCATTTGAAATAAAAGCTTATCGTGTCATAGCTTGAAAATATTTACTGGTAAATCAGATCTCTTGATTGTGTCCAAGCTAATATGAGAGTCATCGAGTTCTGCAAAATCCCAGTCCAAATAGGAAATTATAGAAACTCCCAAACAATCTGAGTGTCTAATCAGGAGAATTTCCTGATTCTACCCACAAACCATTGGTTTATAGCCAGAATTGTTAAAACACCTAATCAAGAGAGAGCATTTATGGCCTCTTTAGAATGTAATGCTTCCGATATTATTGTGGCATGAGTGCATTATATGTATGCATTCATAAATATCACCTAGTTTTATAGACTCACTATTACCCAGAATACAGCAGCTAGCTGGTGCAATAGAGTGATGGGCCTAGAGTCAGGAAGACCTGAGTTCACATCTGACCTCATTTATTAGCTATGTGACTTTGGGCAAGTCATTTAACCCTAATTGCCTCAGTTCATCATCTGTGAAATGATCTGGAGTAAGAGATGGCAAATCACTCCAGTATCTGTGCCAAGAACATCCCAAACAGGATCTTGAAGAGTCAGACGTGACCAAAAATGATTAAACAACAAATATCCACAGATATTTGTCAGAGAATAGCCCATTGTGGCTGTCAAGCTAATCAAGCTTTCTGGTTAATAGAACGTTATTATATGTGTCATACAAGTATTGTTGATTTTTCAAAGAACTTGAGTATAATATTTCATTAATAACATTTATGAATAGTGAAAATTTATGAGTAGTCCTATGACTAGTCATATGGGGGAAAGCTCATACAGCTCAGATGCTCCATTAGTATCTTCTTGGTGTCAGGAAAAGTCAAGAAAGGCCCTTGTCACACTGAGTAGATCCTCTTTAGTGAATCTATGAGAGGACATGGACAAGGCTTCCATGGGATAGGAAGATACACAGATGTCAGTCATTTGATTAGTCAACAAACATTTATTAATTGCCTACTATGTGCTACAATTTTTACCACTGAAGGGAATGCCTTCATGGATGAGATCACAAATCATCTGGAGCATATGAGAGTTTGTTAATTCTCAAATTATATTGAACATAATTTAATATTTTTGAACATAATTTAATATTTCTTTTCTTTTAGAAGCTTTTGAAAATAAAAATATTTTGCATATATAAAAGTTTTCAGTTTTGAACACCATGCCTGTGAAAGAGTACAAAACAGAAGAGAGAATAGGGTTCCAACATTGTATAGATGATTTTTTTCAAATTGGTAAAATATTGCTGGAACTAGGCAGTGGTGTTCTTGTTTTTAGATGAGAAAAAGACACAACTTTCTGTTCCATAAAATAATGAGTAATGGGTTTCATTCTGAACCTTTTTTTTAATAACAAAGTAACCTCATCTTAAGGCTTTAAGAATTTTTCTACAAGAAAACATTTTGGAATCATTACATTTGTGCAACCAAAGAAAAAAATGTGGCTAATGAAATAAAAGTTACAAATAGTAGCACACACATACAAATGCACACACTTACACTCACACACAAACATATGCAGAATGGAGAGCAAAAGAGTTGTAGCCTTTGAATTCAAACTGCTTCATAATATCTGTTATGTTCAATTTAGGCCTGAATTGTCTCATTTCACAAAGGTATCTAGTTGTGTTTGTTCTTCGTTTTCAAAGAGCACCATGGCATCAGGGAAATGATGACATGACTTGTAGTTAACTTTTGTTTGAATGAGGGAAGGCTGTGCAAGGTCATCAGCCTCACTTTCTCCTCCAGAGCCACCTGGGTCCAGTGGCTAGATATTCATTGGAATGACCTAAGATGCAATGGGAGACCCTGGCCCTTTTTAGGCTAAAGCCTTTTCAAGTATTCACTTAGAGTGAGGTAATACCCATTCAGGGAATAGGCCTCTTTAAGAAGTGAGTCAAAGGATGACCCCTTTAATTAGAAAAAAAGAAAAAAAATTTAAAAGCGAGGGTAAGACCCTCAGAATTGCTGTTCCAAAGAGAAATAGTTACCATTGACATTCATTCTAAGCCAGGAGGGACCAAAATACAGACATTAAATGGAGCTTGGGCAGGAACCTATTGTGATCCAAACTATGAACTTCAGAGTAATCTGGGTTTAAGGTTTTGTGAAAGAAAGAAAGAAACAAAGAAAGAAAGAAAGAAAGAAAGAAACAAACAAACAAACAAACAAACAAACTAACAAACAAAGAAACAAAGAAACAAAGAAACAAAGAAAAAGAAAGGCGGGAAGGAGGGAGGGAGGGAAGGAGGAAGGAAGGAAGGAAGGAGAGAGAGAGAGAGAGAGAAAGAAAAAAGAAAGAAAGAAGAAAAGAGGGAAGGAGGGAGGGAAGGAGGAAGGAAAGAAGGAGAGAGAGAAAGAAAGAAAGAAAGAAAGAAAGAAAGAAAGAAAGAAAGAAAGAAAGAATGGAGGAATGGAGGGAGGAAAGGAGGAAGGAAGGAAGGAAGGAAGGAGATAGAGAGAGAAAGAGAGAAATCTAGCCAGTAAATCCCAAGTTAAGTGCATAGCTTCTGACCATCAAAATTTACTTTCCTTTGGAGAAGAGAAGGAGAAGGAAAGGGAGAAGAAGGAAAGGACAAGCTGAGTTACCCAATTAGCTGAGTCCCCATTCAAGAAGCTTGTTCTACTCACAAGTTGTGTTTGTCCTTCATTTTCAAAGAGGACCAAGGCATCAAGGACATCATGACATGACTTGCAGTTGACTTTGATTTGAGTGAGAGAGGACTGTTGCGAGGTCACCAGCTTCACTTTCTCCTCCAGAGCCATCTGGATCTAGTATATTTGGAATAAAGAGGGATAGAAAAAGTTTTATAGTTTGCAATATTATATAGATAATCAATTCATAAACATTTTTAGCTGATACGTCAGGGACCATTTAGTCCAAATCCCCCCCCCCCCTTTTTTTAAACAATTGAATAAACTGAGATCCCTAAGAGATCAATTGGTTTGTTCAAGTTCAAAAACTAATCAAGGTCAGAGACAAGAAAAGAACTCAGTTCTCCCAATTCAACAAGCCAGTTGTACCATGCTGTTCTCAGTAAACATTTGACTATACCATCCATTTTGATTGGATGATGATTGCCTTCTGTTGCAATTTAAGAATGACCACTGGTTCTGAAAAGAAACATAGTAATTAGTTTCCCTGTAGAATATAACAGAAATTACTCATGAAAAGCTGAGTAATTCTATGACCTAAATTCGCAGAAAATGAGTAACTTTTATATATTCAAACAGTTAAATGGATCTGTGATCTCATCAATTCAAGAGTTCCTTCCAGTGATTCTGATCACTGCCCACACACAAGTGCACATGCTGTGGAAATTCTTATCTCCATTGTCCCCAAGATTCACTACAAGGTGCATGCAAGGGACTATAGCTCTTCTTCACTTTCTTCCAACATCAGAAACACACCAGTGGAGAATTTTAGCACTGATTTTTACACATTAATGGTGAACCAATCTATTTTGAATATTAGAAGATGAAGAATCCTTACAGGGCACCCCAGGAATTCTGAGCACTGGTGTCATGAAATATCTGATCACATACCTGAGACTTTATGAAGTTAGCCATGTTATAGCTTACCTGATCTTAAGAAGCTCCCCAGCCATCTTTCCACTTCGGGACAAGTGGACTACTTAATGTTAAATTTCTAGATTGTCTTGATCTCCTGTCTACCTGGGAAAAGAACATTGATTTCTTGTATTCACTCATGTCCCTATTTCTCTTCAGTTTACTACACTTGACCCATCTTGTCTACTAACTTCCCCATGACACTTGCATACATTTTGTCTTAGACAGTTTTTGTTAATGAAGGTCTCAAAAATACTAGACAAATAGCATTAACAGAATAAAAAGAGCTATGGAGTGCTGATAGAGAAGGACAAGGAGGAAAAAGAGAGAGAAAGATGGGGGAGGAAAAAGATAGAGAAAGATGGGGAAGGAAAAAGGGAAAAGAAGGGACAATATGATAACTTGAGTGTCTATAGAATGCGAGAAACCATGATATTTCATGCTGACTAGAGAGACTGTAGACCTGGGATCTTGTTCTGGTTTTAAGTCACTACCCATGAATAGTTCTGATATGGAAAGTAATAGACTTTCTACCATACTCCTTGGGAGACAGCTTTGCTTTCCCCATATTTCCACTGTTTTTTTTTTCCTTTAAATTCACTCCTGTACTTAATGACTCTCCATGGAACCCTCCAAAGCACTATAAGCAAGATCCCCCTGAAGTGTAAACCTTTAAAATGCCTCTAGGTCATTGGTTCTTAACTAGTTATGTTCCAAGTTTGATAGAAAACTTTATTAACATCATCCAATAGCAATTTTTTTTTTCACCCAGGAGACAAAGCCAATGAGAAGACATTAGTCAAAAATTCCCAAGGTTCCATAGGAGTTTGGCCAGGGGTTATTGGAATGAGATCTTTGCTAGTTTACATGAGTTGCTAGCCGCCATGCTGCATGGGGAATCGCAGCTGAGTTTTTTCTCACTGCTTTACAGACTTCAGGAAAAATGTCTAACATCTTTGTGTGCCTCAGTTTCTCTAACAGTTGTGTATAAATCAAGTCAGGAAACACCTATTATGTGCCAGCATAAAAACAACAATATTAACATTTTGTTCTGATGTTTCAGTTGTGCCCAACTCATCATGAACCCATTTGGGTTTTTCTTGGCAAAGATAATGGAGTGGTATCTCATTTCTTTCTCCAGCTCATTTTACAAATGAAAAAATTGACTTAAGTGACTTGTCCAGGATCACACAGCGAGTAAGTATCTGAAGTCAGATTTGAACTCAGGAAGATGAATCTTCTTTACTCCAGGTCCGTTGCTCTATCCACTGAACTACACAGCTGCCCAAACAATAATGATAGCTAGCATTTATATGTCACCTTAAAGGTTTGTAAAGTGTTCTATTATTTGATTTTATCATCGCAACAACCCTGTGAGGTAGAGGCTATCATTATATTGCATACAGTATGTGTTATATGAAGAAACTGAGGCCAAGAAGTTATCTTGGCCAGGATGACCCAATTAATAAACTTCTAAGGCAGGATTCCAACTTGAATTCTCCTGACTCTAGGTCCAGCACTCTAGTCATTACACTCATCTGGAATGGCAGTAGGATTCTTGACTCCAGCTGCCCTGCTAATGCCCTCCTATTGCCATTCTCCTCCATGCCACTGAGTTGACACTTGGCCATATGCCCTGCACTGAATTCTTTTCATCTTTTCTCATGAGTCAGTAGCCTTAGGTTAATGATTTGTAACTGCTTTTCTTTGAATTCTCTCCAAGTTTTTCACCTCTTTCTGGCATTGAGATGTCTCCAATACAGCACTATAAGCTAAATAGAGTTACCTTGATGAGTGAGGGGAAAATAACTATCTCTTTTTACTATGAGCTATAATCTTTGTGCTTATGGAGTTCCAAACTTTTAGCCAATATATTTCATCAAAAGCCCATGTGTAATTGGCTTTTTATCATTACTCCCAGATCTTTTTTTTTTGGCCATTTACAGTAGATCCTGTCCTATTGTATATCTTTGAATTGGATTATATAGTCCCCTCTGCTGTATGAACTTACACTTATTGATAGACCATTAAATGACTAGAATTTGGTACTACAGTGAAAAATCATTGCATCTGGAACCAGAGGAACAGGAGTCCAATCCTGCCTTTGATTACTACCGGAAAGACCTTGGGAAAGTCATTTAACTTCCCCTGGGCCTCAGTTTCCTCATCTGTAAAATAAGGTAATCATCTAGTGGAAATTTGGTGAGAAACTACTAATGGTCAAAATGAATTCATTGTTCTTCTTGGTGTCAGAGAACATAATGACTTCAATTTCTTTCTCAGTACTGGATTATTGTCTTATTTAAAAAATCAATTCTAGCTTATTAATATGCTATATCTAACCATAAAAAACTAAGGAATTTTCTCCTTGGATATGCCTTTTTGAAGTACCATGCCAAATGAAAGAAAATAGACTTTTGTATGAGGGAAACCAGGGGTTCATTGGACATAAACTATATTTAGGCCAAAGTAGGGCAGGGCTCAGATTCAGTAGGTGGCCAGAAGGAAGGTTGTATAATTTTGCTCATTAAACAATGCTTTCTTTATTTAAATTTGACCTTTGCTGTTTGCCAAATGATATTTGGGCACTTAGAAAGCAGTTGTGATTTTGCATCATACAGAGATTTTGTCATGGTGACCATTATTTTTACCAAACATGTGGTGCACCCCACAAGTAGCAGCTTATGTAAGAGTCTCTCATTCACAATGAAAAAAGACCTCCCTGGTCTGTATATTTCAATATCTCTCTGGCGCTCCATGCAGATAAAGTTTACAGCCAAAAAGATTCTTAGAGATCACCTAGTAAACTCATTAGCTTGTTTTATGTTTCCTCAAGGTCCTATAATTCCATTTTTTAATCTCAATATGTGAACTTTATAAGGTGATGGAGAAAAATTTAATAGTGTAGATTAAATTTAAAGGTGCTTCATGAGTACCTTTCAGGGGGAGGGAAGAGCTGATTGTTAAACATTTACCAGCATATCCTTTCATAAGGGTCAGCAGTGTTAGTCAGTAAGCATTTAGGTGTGATATGACAGCCAGCAAAGCTAATGAGATCTTAGGCTAAGTTAATAAAGGTGTTGTGCTCAGACCTGGAGAAGGGGTTGTTCTGCTTTACTTTGCCCAGATTAGAACACATCTGGGATATTAAATTCATTTGTGAGTGCCATACTTTAGATGATAAAATGATCATTCAGAAAGGGGATGGGGCGGGGTCTCGAGATCCTGTCATATGAACATTCAGTGAGTGCACTGAGGATGGTTACCCTGGAGAAGACTGAGAGGGGATCGGTTAACTGTTTCTAATTTCATGAAGGTGGTCACCTGGATGAGGGATTAGACTTTGCTCGGCTTGATCCCAGAGAACAGAATTAGGAACAATGGGTGACAAGTGCAAAGAGGTAACAACGAGATAATAGACCTATAAATCAAAAGGACCTCAGAGGCCAGATAATTGATCCCTTCATTTTAAAGGTGAGAAAACTGAGGCTAAGGGAAGGAAAGTGTCTTTCCCAAGGTCTTCCAGGTAGTAACCATCAGAGGCAGGGTTAGAACCCACTTTCTGAGTTCCCAGAGGGAGTGATCTTTTCACTGTAACAACAATTTAAGGAACAACTTTCTAACAATTAGACACGTAGAAAAGCAAAATGGACTTCCTTGGAAGGTTGTACACCCACTCCTCTTTCCCTTCACCCAAGATCTTCAACCAAAGGCTAAACATCCATTTAGAGGAAACTCTTATGTAGTTGTAAATTGAACCAGAATATCTCTAAGGTTCCTCTAATGTCATGAGGCTGTGGAGCTGGTATTGTAAATCTAGAGACACTTTAGTTTAAAGAATCACACAATAATAGGACAGCTAAGTAGAAAGAATTGTTAGCTATTATTGTTACTCATTCTTCATTCTCAAAGAGGATCAATGACATCATGAGAGTGATGTCGACTTCAGTCCCTTTCATTTCACATATGAGGAAGCTGAGGTACAACAAAAAGGTTAAGTTAATAGTTAAGGTTATAAAACCAGTCTGTGGAACTCCAGGTTTGAACCTGGGTCTCTAGACACTCACTATCACTAAAAATGTATAGATGGAGACAATATCAAAAATATGAGACATGATTGATTGAAGCAAGTGAAATGTGTGTCACAACCCAGCCTCTTGGTATGTCTCTTATAAGTTTAAAAACATGCCTGATTTTAAACCAAATTTGATGCATATTAAATAATATCAAGCTATACCTCAAGCTTAAATAATAGAGGGATTGCACTATGATGGATGCATTATTGAGTCAACTATCAGGAAGACCTGAATTCAAATTCCACTGCTGGCTCTTAAGTAGTTTTGTGACTCTTACAAGTCCCTTAGCTATGTGTCTCAATCAGTTCCCTAGGATATACCTATAAAAGTCACAGATAAATAGCAGATGGCTTGCTCTCTGCATGGGTGATTGATGGCTAGAGTTCTCACCCTAATGAAGTCACAAAACTTTGCCCATATTCACATTATTTGGAGCTGTGTAGCAAAATATTCAAATGGATATATAATGTACTATTTTAATATCTTTTAATTAAATTGGTAAGTGGATAATGATGAATCAATAAATATTGAATGCCTGTTACGTTTAAAGCATTATATTTGTCAAAGTAGGATAAAAATAAAGTAGCATTAGCCATCTGGTGAAGTCAACAATTCACAGACTCAGATTGAGATTTGGAAGAGAGTTTAGACATCTAGTCCAATTCCTTCATTTGACAAATGAAAAAAACTGAGGCCCAGAGAGGTCAAGTAACTTGCCCAAACAAGAAGTTAATGGAAAAACCCAGGTCCTCTGACTCTAAATCTTGCTCCATGTTTCTTCCCATCATGAAGAATATTTGAAGGCAGGTTTATATACTTCTCTCCATGTCTCATCCAAAGACAGACATCAGGATAGTTCCTTTGGGATCCAGTAATATTATTACCATTGCTAGTGTCGTTCACTAGTTTTCCTCCCTGCATCATCTGGTAAGAGAGTAGCAAGGGGAGCCATGTCAGAGAAAATTACAGCCTGCATTCAGAAATGGACATAGTCAGAAGGACAGGCAACTTCCCAGTCCTATAGGGTTCCGTAAAAATGCTTTCGGTTAACAAACATTTGTTTCCATCCTATTTTGAATCTTATTTCCACCATCTTAATGCTAAAAGCTACCTTTGTAAACTATGGATTTCATTCTGCTTGGGCAAGGAAAAAGATCCAGTCAATTACACTTTCTGCATTTCAAACAATAGCAATGTACTGTCATAGTCATTGTTTCCACCTCCTGGAGGAAGAGGTTTACATCCAAACACAAGCCATTTTCACAGATGCCTTTTTAAGGCATAAAAAGTTGCAAAATAAAATTCTGCATTACATTTTTAAATCAAAGGAAATGATTTTCTAAGCCTGACTTCCTTCATATTTTCCCTTAAATGCATTTGTAACTTCTTGTGTTTTTAAGGGAGGGTTCCTAGTTGTGCCTCTCTAAAATCTACTGACTCCAATGCAATAGATCATATTACAAATAAAGGACTGCTGAAGAAAGGCTTACAACTAATTTGGAGACAAAATAATTTAATCCTCAAAATTTATAGGTAAAAGAACAAATCATAGAAATTATAGACAATTTCATTAAAACTAATTAAAATGATGAGACAATATGATAAAAATTTGGGGATACAAACAAAGTAGTCTTTAGGGAAGGGGAAGGGAAGAAGTTTTTATCAAACACCTACTGTGTGCTAGGCATTCTGCTTCACAGTGGCCTTAGGGGAAAATTTGTATCTCTAAATGTTCTCATCAAGAGAAGAGAGAAAAGAACAAATTGACAAACGGAGCATCCAACTTAAAATAACAACAAGAAAAGCAACAATTTAAAATACCCCCAAATTAAACACCAAAAAAGAAATCTTGAAAATCAAAGAAGAGATTAATAAAATTGAATGGAAAAAAATAAACATCCAATAACTAAAACTAGAAGCTATTTGAGGAATAAAATAAATAAGCTACTAGCAAATTTGATTAAAAAGAAAAAGGAGGAAAACATCCTAGCAATACTGATGTCAGCACAGTGAAGAATGTGAACCAAATGAAAATGATTTTGGTAAATGGTCACTGTCCCTCTTATGGCTTCAGAAAGCAGCCATCAGAGGACCCATTCAGCACTGAGGTTGATGGCACCCTCTGATGATTGTATTAAACACCTAAAGCGGCAGTGCAATGGGGCAAACTGTTCTCTCTTGGCTGTGGATGAGTGACAGAAATCCCCTGGGTTCTGTTCCTGTATGAAAAAAAAGATATTCTCCCAGGAAGAAGCCACATGGGCATTCTGTTTGTAGTGGGATCCAGACAAGAAACGGGGGAGGGGGCGGGGTGGAGGGAAGAGAGATTGTGATGTGAGAAAGGAAACACAGGGCAGTCTTGCTTCTTTCTGAGATGGGGAGATTACTTGTTTAAGATTATATGTCAGGATAAAACTCATAGGGGAGGGAAGGAGAGAGGGATTTCAAGGAGAAAGCTTCTTGGAGAATAATTATGAGTCGTTCTTTGAGGTTCATGTATCCACAAAGTTGTAAGAAAGTCCTGTCTTCAAACAGGAGAAAGTCCTACTGTGCCCACACGCTGGGACTCTGAATGAGGCAATTGGTGTCTCCTGCTTTAGCCATGTTATTTCCTGACTTTCTGTACCAATTTATGAGACCGCTCTTTGTACTTTGAGGCTTATTATCCATGTCATTAAGATGTGGCTTTAGTTGTAGCACATTCTCCTTTCTCCTCCTTCATAACTCCTTTCTAGCAAAGAATATTAATTTCCCTGTTCTCATCTGAGGGAAGAGAGAAAAAGAAAAGGTTCTGGGATGTCCTTGCCCTTAGTATAAATTTATTCCTGATATAAAAAGAACAGTCTAGGAATCTGACTCTGGTATCTGAGGTCCTACACAATCTGGCTCTCACCATGCCTAGAGCTGATTCTTCCTACCCTGCGTCTCTGCCTTTTGAGTCTTGCCTTTTTTTCAAAGCTCAAATAATATCTTGCCTTTTCCACAAATTCATTCTTCACACTCTTCCCACTCCTAAGTCCCCCAAGTGAAAATTATCTCTCCCTCCTCAGATTTCTCATCACCCTTTGCCTGGGTCTCTCCTTTTCCACTTATCTGGTAATTCCTTTGACAATTATTGGTGGATTTGTTCTCCTCACCCTTCTTTTTGTAAAATCATTCCCGTAGATTTCCTGATTCCTGTCTATATGCTTCAGATCCCAACTATCCACCTTTCCTTACCCTTCTGCATCTGTGCCTGCCTTGTTCCTTGTATATTTCTGCCTGGTTCCCATACTCTTTCCTCACTTTCTGCTTCATTGCTTATCATCATCTCTGGTAGTCACATGTGCCTCGCCTTTGATTTGTCTGTCTAGTTCTGACCAAGTGACTCGATCTAATTGTGCACATACCCAGTGTGATACAATGTAAAGACCATTGGCTAACATAGATTCAAATTCTACCTCACACACTTGGTATCTGTGTAACCTTGGGTAAATCTATTTATCTACTTGGACTCCAGTCTCCATATCTGTAAAGCAAGGGTGTTGAACTGGACAGCTTCTGAATTCTCTTTCAGTTCTTGATGTGTGACCTTATGTCCTAGACCAACAGTTCTTAAACCTTTTGTTGTTGCTGTTCATGGACCTCTATGGCCCTGTGGTGAAACTTATAGATCCTTCCTCAGAATAATGTTTTTAAAATATATAAAATAAAATAAATATGATTACAAAGGAAACATAATATTGAAATAAGATTGAAATTATCAAAATTTCTCCGCATTGAAGTTTAAAGACTCCCTTGAAAGGTATCCTTAGATCCCCTTAAAATCTATCCATGGAATCCCCTGAAATCTATCCTTGGGACCCTTGGGTCTCATTTCCTCACTCATCTATTACCACCAGTGTTAGGTTCTTTCACTACCATGCTTTCCTTTACCTTCCAGTCTTGTCTAAAAGTTCTTATAGGCCCATCCTTCCCTATCCACAACTAGGTGGTACAATAAATAAAGTAGAAGAACTGGCATCAGAGGGGTCTGAGTTTGAATACTGCTTTAGACACTTAATAGCTATATGACACTTAGTAGCTATGTTTCCTCTCTCAGCCACAGTTTCCTCATCTGCAAAATGGAGATAATGATAATGCCTACCTCACAGTTACAAAATTCAAATGAGATAAAAAAATAAAAAAAAATTCAAATGAGATAATCCAAGTAAAGCATTTTTGAAACCTTAAAGAGTGATATAAACATTGACTATTAAGATGGCTAAAGCAGGCACTGTGAAGTGCTTAGAGCTTGGTCAGACATCAAAGACACCAAAGTCATCCACTGCGTCCTGGGCCATCAGCAGCTGTCTTGACTTTTGTCCTGCCACTGGACTTTGATGTCTCTGGAAGAGAGAGTAAGGCTGATGACTGTGCAACTCTACCTCACTTAAATACAATTCACCCATGAGTCAAGACATCATCCTTGAGTCAAGACATCACCTTTGATGTCATTTGTTGTCTTTGAAAACAAAAGACAAATAGTAACAATATCAATATTATTGTGCCTATGATCTATGAATATGACCTATTATTTTATCTGTGAACTAGTACATGTGGTGCAAGTGTTGAAACTTAGTCTTCTTGTTGTAGATTCAGCACCACTAAATGTTTTAGGATTGCTAAAGGGCTAGATTGGCCAATGAGATCAGTTTTTAAAATACCATTATTTGGAGAATGCTTAAGAATAATCAGTTCAGGATCATACCTGAACATTCCTGAATTGTGATAAAACTCTATTCTGAGCTACCTAGTCTTTAATATTCATTATTTTTCTTCTGTCAGGTTATTGACTCTCTTTTCATGATTTTCTTACATCGTTCTCATTTCTCTTCCCAATTTTTTCTCCACTTCTCTTATTTGGTTTTCAAAATCCTTCTTAAGCTCCACTATGGCCTATAATCAGTTCATATTTTTCTTGGAAGCTTTTGGTGCAGGAGTTCGGACATCATTGTCTTCCTGCTGTTCCATGCTTTGATCCTTTTTGTCCCCAAAAAAGGAATCTAAAGCTGGATTGCTGTGCTTGCTTTTCTTCCTTTGGCTGCTCATGTTGCCAGTCAATTACTTGACTTATGAGCTTTTTGCCACAGCGGAACTCTGCTTCCAGAGAGGAGAGCTTTGTCCCAAATCTCTGGGGTTTTCACAGCTTCCAGAGCTATTAGTTGGGTGCTCTTTGAAGCCTCCACAGGCTCTGGCACTTGGTCACACAACCAAGGACCTCCACCCAAGACAGTGATTCAGATCTAAGCAGGTTAAAGCAAAAGCAATTACCCCTCAGAATGGTCGCTTGGTCCTCCTATGATCTGCAAGCCAGGAGCTTAGAAACAGCTGCACCTGAGCTGCTTCTCCCTTCCAGGGACAGAGGCCAAACCACACTCTCAGTCCCACTGTTCCCAAAGTCCACACTAATCTCTCACTTTTTCTTTTTTGGCACTTATGGGTTGATAATTCTGGAAACAGCCACAGCTGCTGGTAATCCTCTCTCCCGAAGTCCCTCCGGAGGTGGTTGATCGTTGACACCCTGGGGCTAAAACCACAGGCTCCTCCACATCTAGTGAGCTATGATGAACCCTTCCTGTCTGCCTGCTGGGCTGCCTTCAGTGGGAGCTTTGTTTCTCTGTCACTTTGTGGGTTCTGTAGCTCTAAAGTTTGTTTAGAGTCATATTTTATAGGTATTCGAGGTGGTTATGGGGGGAGCCATGGAGTTTTCCTTCTTCTATGCTGCCATCTTGGCTCTGCCCCCTCCATCTTGGCTCCATCCCCTCTATATTCATTGTTCCTCTTGTCTATGAATTGCATCTGGAGCCAAGGTTTTGAGGGCATCCTTAAGTGAATTCTTTTGAGCATCTGAATGCTCATGTGGTTTAGCCCATTCAGCTTTAAACTTACTTTATAGCCATGGTCACTTATATCTAGACATGAGCAAGGGGGTTGATGAAATCAGAAGTAGGAAGTTAGTCCAAACCTTTTTTTTTCCCATAGAGCTTCAGAAGTTAGATATCATAATAGGGCTAGAGAGTATCCAAAAGAAGAAAACCAGGATAATGAAGGACTTGGATTTCATACACTGTGTAGATCAGTGGAAGGAATTGAGCACTTTTAACCTAAAAGGAACATTCCAGGAAACAAAACTTGTTTCCAGATATTGGAAGGGCTATCATATCATATCGTATCATATCATATCATATTATATCATATCATATCAAGAGGGCCAGCCCCAGGGGGCAGAACTAGGAGTAAAGGGTGGAAGCTGCCAAATTTAGACTTGCTATGAGAAAAAGTTCATACTAGCTAGAGCTATCTAAAAATAGAATGGAATACCTTGGGAGTATTGGTTTCCCCTCACCAGAGGTCTGCAGGATGGGACTGGATGAGGACTGGTAAGGTATGTGGTAGAAGAAGTTATTTTTCTTGTATTGTCAGGCTAGATGGCCACTGAAACTCTGAAACAAATGCTTCTGAGGTATCACAGTCATTGCAGGAAAGGTTAAGGCTCCTTCTAAACTGGAGGAAGGCTAAGAAATCATTCCCTCTCAGTTTGGAATGTTTGTTTACACTGCTTACTCTGTGACATAATCCAAGTATGTTTCTTAACTTAAACAGTTTTTTAGTTTAGGAAAGTGGGATATCAGGCAGCGCCGGGTTTAGGGTCTCTCAGGAGAATTTTTATGAAAATTAAATCACCTCCCTTATAAACAGTACAAGTAAGCAAAATTCCAATAGTCATTTTATGCTAAATGATTTCAGCTTGGCTAGAATCCTAGGGAGTGCTAAAGGACCTGCCTACTAAAGTACCTGAATTATATTCATGTAACCCAATAAAATACTCCAGTGGAGCTGTTATCTCATCAATGTAGATATTCCCTCCAACAAGATAGATTGCAACCCATTCATTCTGGCCCACAAAGTGAGACTCTTGTCCATGGCCTCCCATTAATTTTCCAAAGGGACCTCAACCAGCATTCTGTGTACCTTCCTGGCTTTCTCTTGAGTCTGCAGGGATACAAATGCAACCCTAGGGATGTACGATGTCAGACTTTGATCTTGTTACATGACTAGTCCAACTTCTTTTTCTTCTTAAGATTCGTTGACAATAATTATTGTTGTTATTATTATCATTGCTTCATTATAATCCTTTTTTGTAATATGTTCCAAACTATTCCTTCCTACCATGTAACCCTCACTCCAGTGCCCTTTTGGTGATTTTTATTTTTAATTCTTCAGATATCCTAGTGCTCCATGAATTGTAGTCATTTAATAGTACTAGAAGAGTATTGGCCTTTAAAAGACACACCATTTTTTGAGAGCAAGACTTAGGATGATTAAAATAATGTTGACATTTCCCAAAAGTAATCCAGGCATCTCTCCTACTCTTCAGTGCTGGGTACTGCTCATTGTGCATTTACCAAGCTTTTTTGAGGTGTATGTAGGTATGTAAAGAGTATGTGGGTACACACACACACACACACACACACACAGACACACACACACACACACACACACACACACTCTTTAGACTGTCCTTTTTGCCTGTGTGACATAACTGGAACATTGGGCATTGTCTTGACTTGCCAGGACCTTATAGAGAACTAAAGGAATTACAATTGATGACAATAAGACCAAAGGAATATTTTCTCTTAAAGGAAGTGGCTATGAACCTTGAATTTTCAAATTCATTGGCATCACTTCTAGAAGATTCTGGAAACATACGTTGAAAAGTCAATACCTGGAAAGAAACAAGGAATTAAGCTGCTGTTAAAATATAGTTACCAAAATAAATCAGGCTAAAGCAATACTTTTTTCCATCTACCAAGATGCTAATCTTAAAGATAGTGAAGTCATGTTAGATGGGATATAACTCAACTTTGGTAGGACTTCTGGTTCTATCCTGATTGCTTAGCTAGCAAATAAACATGACAAACATAAAACTGACTAGAAAACCATACTCAAAGAGTAGTTTTTAGTTGTGCTGTGTTAAGTTGGGAGAAGCATCTAGAAAATGAAAAGGACCAAATGCCATAAAATCTTAGATATTGAAGGAATCTTAGAGATTATGTGGACCCAAACCCTCATTTTACAGATAAGGACACTGAAGCTTAAATAAGTCAGGAGATATTCATGGCCATGACTAGAACTCGTTCTCCTAAGCTCCACTCCATTGCTATTTTTACTATATGTTGCCTATTGAAAGCAATGTTAGAAACTGATTTTTATACCCACAAGAACCATCAATTATCCTACAACAAAATTTCTTTATAATTATCTCCCTTTTTCAGTAATCCACTTATCCCAAGATTTATAATTATCTAACTAGTACAGGGAGAGCTAGGTGACTAAGTGAATGGAGTGTCAGGCCTGGTGCCAGGAAGATTCATCTTCCTGAGTTCAAATCTGACCTCAGACTTTTACTAGCTGTGTGACCCTGGACAAGTCATTTAACCCTGTCTACCTCAGTTCCTCATCTGTAAAAATGAGCTGGAGAAGAAAATGGCAAACCATTCTAGTATCTTTGCCAAGGAAACTCCAAAAATGCAGCCACAAAGAGTTGGACATGACTGAAATAACACAATGACAAACTAGTATAGAGTCTTGCTCATAGCAGTTTTGCCACAACTGTTTATTGAATAATTGGTTTTTCTCCTTATACAACTTAGAGAGAAGTAAGCAGAATTAATGGGAGATTTCCTTAAAGATAAATACATGAT
This sequence comes from Pseudochirops corinnae, assembly GCA_028646515.1. Classification (NCBI taxonomy): domain Eukaryota; kingdom Metazoa; phylum Chordata; class Mammalia; order Diprotodontia; family Pseudocheiridae; genus Pseudochirops; species Pseudochirops corinnae. The sequence goes on from CM053585.1 coordinate 439,532,577, forward strand.
ATTACAACTTGGTGGTAGTAATCACACCCAGAAATTAGGGGAAAAGAAGGAGGAGAAGAGGAGGAGCAGGAGAAAGAGGAAGAGGGGAGGAGGAGGAGGAAGAGGAGGAATAGATTTCTTAGTATTTAGAAAAGAAAAAATCTGGGAGTCAAAGTGGACCACTGGCTGAAAGTGAACAGTTGATAACAATAGTGAACCTGATGTCTGGTAATATTTCTGACCAATAAGCTGAGGTTTGTGTAGGTTTTGCCAGGGAGAAAAAGCTTTTCTATTTTGTTTGTACATTGAAGCCCTAAAGGCTAATCTCTACCATCCTTACCACACACTCCTCTTCCTTGTCTCTCAGTTTGTTCCATCGCTCCCTCCTTCTGTTTTATTCCCTTCTCATCTTTTCTTTTCTTTTTTTTTCTTTCTAGACTTCATGTATCATATCTTTCCCATGACTTCCAAGACAATTCAATAATGTTGTTGTTGATTTGTTGATACTGGAGTGTTTGCCATTTCCTTCTCCAGCTCATTTTGTAGATGAGGAAACTGTGGCAAACAGAATTAAATGACTTGCCCAAGGTCACATGGCTAGTAAGTGTCTGAGGCTGGATTTGAACTCAGGTATCTCTGACTCCAGATCTGGCATTTTGCATTTTATCCACTGTGCCACTTATCTGCCCTCAGAGAAGACATGAGGTAATAAAAAAAAGAACTTGGCTATCATGCACAAGTCATTTAGCACCTTTATTGTTATTCATCCTTCATTCTCTAAGAGCACCTATGACCATGAGGGTGACGTCCCTTTTTATGTGTTAAACAGAGGTAAGAATATTTACTCTATAATCCTCACAAGGTTACCATGAGGAAAATATTATACAAACCTTTAGAAATGAGAGTTATCATTAGCTTTTTTGTGTCCTATCAGAGGAACCAAGAGCTAAAACAAATCATATATGTAAGAAAGCATGAAGCAGTGTTACAAAGGGAATAGAAGACTGGCCACAGAGCAAGGCAGACCTGGGTTCAAGTCTCACCTCTGTGTGACCCTGAGCAATTCACTTAACATTTTAGTGCTCTCAATAACTCTCAGAGTAAAAGTTGGAGAAGACAAGACAATCTGTATCTATCTGTACCTCATCTGAGAGTTCTCCTATGTTAGTGAAATAAAAAATAGTTTTAATAGCTTCAATTTTCCAACTTTGCAGCACTCTGCAAGTGGGAGCTATTCTAGTTATCTTAAACTCTTCTCAAAAACCAAAGAAGCATGTGAATGTATATGTTGTCTCATTTGGTAAGAAATCAGAGGTCTAGTATCTATCTACTACATAAGAAAACATGGGTAGGACATTGTCATCACAAGATTCATTTAATCTAAAACAAAATATTGACATTTATTTCCAATGAGAGAATATCACCTTGGCAAATGTGTGCCCTAGGATCACCCAAATTAAACATACGTGATGCATTACACTTTCCATTGTCCCTAGCATCATTTTTACTTAACCCCACCTTTATTCAAACATGGGAGCTAATGATGTAAGTCATTAAAAATATGCATTAACATGCCTCTTCAGTCCCTGATAAATTAGGAAGTTTACTGAAGTCTTCCGATTTTGAGTATTTTGGCAGCCCGTATTGTTCTACAATTTATCAGTTGATAACTTTTGCCGCCTCAGAGTCATCATGTTTTCCCAAGTGGAGAACCTTTGGCTGTGCACTGGAAATGCATGCATTCCACAGCAATGAAAAGTTATTAAATCGGGACTGCGGGGGAATGCAGAGGAATGATCTGTTTGTCATTCCGAGGAAAACAATTTAGAACACTGTTTTTAAAGCTTAACAAAATTACTTAAAATCTTTCAGAGAAATCACCAACCTTTTTCATCTGGTCCCCAAGGATTACATTTATCTTTGAGATCTAGTTGCTGCAAAACACTGATAATGCACAAATTCTGTGAGGTGTTAAATCTCCCTCTACCAGTGGCTTGCCGAATTAATCAAATTACCTTTTAAAGTTAATGCAGTCGGTGAGAAGAGTTTAATGATATTCAAAACCTTCATGGTAATAATTACAGATGAAGAGGGTCAGTCAGTTGAGAATTAATGCAAAAAGTGCACAGAATGAGAATCTGAATGAAAAAGCATAAAAAGCATGGGGAAAGTGAGCCACAAAGGGGAATTCATTCACTTTCCTTTGAGAGAGGGGAATCAATGAAGGTTTGTTAGGATCTGAACTCAGGAAAGACTGGAAGGCTCTCACAGTTTGAGCAGAAGAAAGAGGAAGAGCCGAGGAGGAAGGTGGGAGGGCAAGAGAAGACTGGTGATTATTTCTTGCCATGTACACCTGCATCTGCCATTTTGGGGTGCTGAAAACAGCTGCTATCATTCAGCTACCACTTCCACCCACAAGTCTTTTCTCTCCAGTGTCATCTTTCTTCACACCCTTTTTATTTTCTATGTCTATTTTTAAAAGGAGAGATAACACAGTACATAAATTATCCCTCCCACTCAAAAAAATAATTGATTGTAGGAAAGCATCACAAGCCGAAAAGCTGAGATGGCTTAGAGTAAAACACTTTTTCCTTGTTTTCTTCTTCCTCGCCTGAACTACTTCTACCTGACAATTGGAGAGGATTTTTTTAGGCTTTTAATTTTGAGCACTTGCTTCTTCCATATCCACACATTTTGGAGTTAGTGTTGTCTACTTGCTATATTTTTATAGGAGGCAGCCACAGCAGATGGTGTGGTAACGTTTTTTAATTTGATTGGCTCAGTAAACAGATGTGTAACTCCTCTGTGACTTGCTAGTCCATGTGTTACATTAAACTCCTTCTGGATGTGAACATTAACCCAACCCTACAGCCTCCTAAACACACAACTCCCTGAGACGCTGTGGAATTGCAAGCGTGCCAGACGCTCAAATAGGCCCATTGGGCCTAGTCCTGAGTCATGCGAGATACTGGGAAGGACAGCCTTCTGAAAGGAAACTGGAAACTTTTAAGGCTGTGTCCTTCTCTTCTTCAAGGACATAAATTCAGAATTTATTCCTGAGATGTATGCGTATCTATGTCCTACATTCTGACCTTACACACAGGCAATACAGAAGACCACCTACACAGTGACATTTGAGTGCTGAAGTAAGGTCTTCAAGTGGGTATTGGAAGTGTTGATTTTATTGTGGACGCATGTGTATGTATCTTTTTTTTTATGTTGGGAGATGGAGGGAAGGCGGGGGGAGGGGGTGGAAGGAGAGAAAAAGACAGAGAAACTGATGTAATCTGTAATTATGTAGATTAAAAAGGATGTTGTGATACTTGCATTGATCAAAGGCAAGTTAGAGGGACTCTGGAGGCCCTCTCATCCAACCCCTCCTCTTGCCTGTGAGAAAACTGTGGCACAAGGAGGATAAGTAATTTGCTCAAGGTCATGTCAATAATAAGCATCAGAAATGAGAAGACCTTAGAGTGAGAAAAATATTCTTTAAAATATATATTTTTTAAAATTTCCTTTAAAATGTGAACATAAAAATATCCATTGATTATAATCAAGACAGGGTCAAATTATTTACCCAAGTATTGAGGGGGAAAAAGTACTGTATTTGGAGTCAAGAGGACTTGAAGTTTCACTCCTAATTTTGCTGGGATTTCACTCCATTATGTGACCTAGGAAAAGTCTGATTTCATCTGATTTCAGCTTCCTCAAAAAAAGGGAGATTGAATTAGGTGAGCTCTAGGGTTTCTTCAAACTCTAAATCCTATTTCTCCTATGAAATCCTAGTGACCAGGATCAGAGGTGCCCAGCCTCTACCTACTTAATAGTTCCCAGTGTAGTCAAACCAGATTTAAATGTAATTGGAGAATGTTTAGCAAAATAAATAAAATTACCACAGAATATAGAAGATATTAATATGTGGTTTTCTAACTATATATGGCTACAAGAATACTTATTTCTGATTTAGTGGGTCCACTTTTATTTTTTTCGCTCTTAATATTCTTCAGTGATGATTATTGTTGTTACTGTTGTTAATTCATTATAATCTTGTTTTGTAGTATACCCTACTTTATTCCTTCTGACCATTTGCTACTTCCTCCATTGTCCTTTGGGTGATTTTCATTTTTAATTCTTTAGATTCTCTAATCCTCCGTAAATTATAGCCATGTAACAACATTGGAAAAGTATTGGTATTAAAATGATGGGCCATTGTTGGAGGGTGAAATTTGGGATCATTAAAATATTGCACATACATGCATGCAGGCACACACACACACACACACACATGCACACACAGACACACATGCACACACACGCACACACACACACACACACATGCACACACACACACACACACACACACACCATTGCTTGATGCCCTGGGGATGGTGAATAGTCTTAGTTGTTTCTAACAACCACAAAACGTCTTCTTACTATTGAAACCTTATCACAAACTATACTTGAATAATGAATATGTGTGCCTGGACTTAAGAGAAATTTATCAATTCATCCACAAATACTTGGAGGTCCTCTGAGGGGAAGTGTATGCACCATCTAATATTCTTGCTATGTTCCTATAAGGGTCAGTTCACAGCACGAAAAATATGTAACTTGTTGGTGCATATACACAATACAGCATCGTGTTTAGAGAAGGGAAGACATGTAATGACACAAGACCACTATGCCACCACAACCAGGGTTCACCCTGCCTCCTTCCCTCTCTGTCTGCAAATTATAGACCTCTGGGTCTGCACATTTGTAAGTAATACATCTCATGTACACCAGCAGTAATTACAACCCTCTGCCACATGGGCAGAAATACCATTGCATTCTCTCAGCACAACAGCCACCCCTGGTCCTTTCCTATTTCCACAACTTAGCTGTCTTGCTTTCCTTGAGTGCTAACACTCTTTATGAATCAGGTAAGCAGGGAGACCCATAACAGTTTTGCTATTTGTTATGATAAAAATGCTTTACAGGGAAGCAGTTAAAACTATTGACTAAAAAAGCAATGTTAATTATCTATGAATTTTAAAATATCCCTAGCCTGTTCATGTAAACACAGATAATTGAGAGCTGCCTCTAAATAGACTTAGTTTTCCTAAAGGGAAATCTCCATTCTCTGCTCTTTTTCCATCATGCTCCTTGAGTGAGCTCATGTATTTGCATAAAGCTTTGACTAGTCCTCTAACATTCTTAGATAATTACAAAGTAGAGATTTGAAAATTATGTCCAACAAAACTGACTCTCCTTACTTATCAGCTAATATATTTAAAAGGTGAAGAGGCAGTGATCTCAAGCATATCTTAGAGCATAAACGTCATTATAAAAATGAGAGTCTCACTAGTTATACAACAGGATAAACAAACTCATTGAGAATGCAGTGTGAACTGAAGAAAAGGAGGCAATTAAGTGCTAATAGTACAACTACCTTGTTTTATTTGCTTATAATGTATTGTGCCTGGCCTTAGTTTATTGTAAGACTGATCAGCTAATGTTCAGCTAAAAACATCAGAAAACACCTGTTTGAGTAGAAATGCACCTTTACTCACAAGAGTGTTTTCGTAATTGACTTAGCAAATTGAACTGAAAGTTGAGAGTGAGGAAAATTGTCTCAGTTTCATTGAATATTAACCAGTTATATGGCAAACATTAAACTTCCTTTGACTGAATGCAAAAATGCTGGCATTCTAAAGGACATTAGATAGGCTCATCCTTTTATTTTACATATGAGGAAACTGAGGCTCAGAGAAGTTTAATACCTTTCCCTTGATCCCACAATCCAATCTAGCCCAACACATGTTTATTATGGTCCTAGTATATGCAAATCAATGAAGACAAGGCAAAAAAATGGTCTCTGTCCTCAAGGAGCTTCTATTCTCCTGGGGGTGGGAGGGGAGAGACAAGATAGAAACAGATAAGAGTAAAGATGATTATTTGAAAGGGGAAGGAACATGTACAATTATGGAGCTCGAATAAGGCTTCTGTGGTACATGAGTTGAGGTTGTATGTGAACTGAGTCTTGAAGGAAAGTAGAGATTCTAATGCAATTCAATTTTATGAGCATATCATCACCATTATTTATAACAATAAAAGCTAACATTTATAGAACAATTTAAAGTTTACAACAAACATTACACATATTATCTCATTTGATGTTTATGCTGACTCTACAAATGTGGGAACTGAGACTGAAAGAGGTTAAATTATTTCACCAGGATCCCACTGCTAATAAGCGTCTGACATAGGATTCAAAGCCATCTTCCTGTCTCTAAGGCAAGACTCTATCCATTGCGCCATCTTGTATATTGTAAAGCAATTCTGACAAAAATAAAGCAACGCCTGCTCCCAAGAAGCTTGCAGTCTGTCAGAGACAGAAGAAACACAGATAAATCAATACAAAGAAAGTTCAAAAGGGAAGGTGAAAAAGTGAGGAGATCTAGAAAGGTCTCCTTTCTATAAGAGGTAGTACTTGAGTTGAGCCTTAAAGTACACTAAGCATTCCCCTGACAATGAGAGGTATTCAGAAGTAGTACTGGATTACCTTCAATGAAATCCTGAAAAGTCTGAATACCCATTTATTGTGTATGTTGCTGAGTATGTTCTTGAGATGGAGATTAGAAGGGAAAACATGCCACACATGGAGGACCAGTGAAAAGCACAGAAGTGGGAAATGGAATGTCATGGAGTAATAAGTGGGCCATGTTATCTGGAATGAAGAATAGAGGAAGGGCAGTAATATGAAATTAGCCTGCAAAGATGAGTTGGTCTCTGATTATGGTGGGCTTTAAATATCAAACATAAAAGTTTGCATTTCATCCTAGGGGCATTAAGAGCCATTGATTCCCCTTGAGGAGGGAATGATATGGTTGAACTTGCAATTGAGAAAAATAAGTTTTGATATCTGTATTGATGGTAGCTGAGAGAAGGGAGAATCTGGAATCAAGGAGTCCAATTAGGAGGCTGTTGCAGTATTCCAAGGAAGAGGTAATAAGGTCCCAAATTGGATGGTGGCTGATGTGAGTAGATAGAAGAATGTTAAAGATGTTGTGAAGGTAGAATGCACTAGACTCAGCAACTGATTAAGTATGGGAGTTGAGGGAATGGATGATGTCAAGGTTGTGAACCTGACTAATTAGAGAGGTAGTGGTAACCTCAACAAAGATATGAAAGTTGGTAGGACAGGTAGTTTCAGTGGGGAAGATGATTCTATTTTGGACATGTAGAATTTGAAATAGCTAAAGGACATCTAGGTAGTTGAGCTCTGGAGAGAGATCAGGATTGGACTGATAGATCTGAGAGTCCTCTGATGAGACACCTTCAAGAGACCATAGAGACCAAAGAGAAGAGGGCCCAGAGCTGAGCAACTATAGGAGACACTCAGAGTTGGGGCAGAATTTGGATGATGATACAAGAAAGAAAACAGAGAAGAAATTTCCAGACAAGTAGGGGAGTGTAGTGTCCCAATAAGCTGAAGAGGACAGTCAACGGTATCAAAAATTATAGAAGTCAAGAAAGATAAGGGCTGAGAAAAGGCCATCAGATTTAGAATTTAAGAACTCACTGGTACCCTTGGAGAGAGCAGTATCAGTTGAATGGTGAGATAAAGACCCACTTACAAGATGTTGAGAAGTGAAGAAATGGAAGGAGAAAATATAAAAGACTTTTCTCTAGGACTTTATCTTTGAAAGGGAGAAGTGATAAAGGATCATATCTTAACAGGGATAATAGGATCAAAGGAAGAGTGGTTGTTGGTAGGGGTTTTTTTCTTCCAAAGGTGGGAAGATGTGAGTATGTAGACAGCAATGAAGAAGCCAGTAGATATGAAAAGTTAAAAATGAAAAGAAATGTTTAATCAAAAGATAAATCTCCTTACAGTTTGAAGACACTCAATAGCGTAAGTAGAGGAGGTAGGCTAGGCAAGCAGAAGGGGCAGCTCTTCATTAGAAAATTGGACAAATAGAGAGAGAAAAGGGGGTGGCATCAATAGGTTTTGAATCATTGGAAAGGAGAAAAGAGAAATTATATCTTGAACAGTCCCTGTTTTCTTGGTAAAATAAAAGGCAAGGTCCTCAGTTGAGAGCGAGAGTATAAATTGGATGGTATAGATGATTCAAGGAAAGGAGAGAATGTATGCAACAAATTCTGCAGGGAATATGACTAGGAGTTAATTGGGGAGAAATACAAGGATTGTCTTACAGGAGTGAAGGCTTAGTTGAGATTTGCAGTGGACCAGTCAGCATAATTATGGGACTTAATCTAGTATCACTTAGCAGCAAGAATGGAGGAGTGGAGAAGGTGGACGGTAAAGGTAATGATGGGTTAGGGTTTGGCAAGGCATAAGCAATGATAAGACAAAGGGGCATGAAATAAAAGGATTTGTTCTGTAAAACTTGGACTCAGTCAAAAGGCTGTACCCAAGGACCTAGAAGGCCACAAGAGGCCACAGCTTCCCCTCACTAGGTGACAAGGAAAGGTCTCTGATAGAAGATGGGGTTTGAGTTTTATCTTGAGGGGAGTCAAAGAAACTGAAAGGCTGAGGTGAGGGGAGCAGGACATTCTGTCTGGGGACAGCCATCATGTTCCTCCAGAGAGGAATGGCAAGCATTCTGTAGTGTATGTGCGTGTGTGTGTGAGAGAGAGACAGACAGACAGACAGACAGAGACAGAGATGGCACATAGTGGGCATTTAATAAATACTTGTTGGTTGATTGGTTGAAATGAAGGAAAGTTTGCAAACAATAGAGTAAAATACAGATTCCAGAGAGAACAGAGAAAGTGGGGTTGATAGATTTCCAGGGGGTAAGAATAAGGGGATGAGGACGTAAGAAAGCAGAGAGTGGTATTGTTGAGAGGGGGCTTTGCACGTAGACAAGATAGTCATTTTGTACCACAGGGTTAAGAAAGAGAACAAGGTGGGAGTGGATGAGTAAGTAAGGGATCCAAACCAAGTGCTTCTGAATCTTACTCTTTTCTTCCCTCCATGCTGCCATTCGAAAAACACCTAGTGAATACACCTAACAAATATCACCTAAAATAGCCATGCAGAAACTCTAGCTGCTCTCAGCACTAGTCAGCAGTGAGGGGCATCTCAATGAATAAATTAGCAAAGAAACATCAAAAGTGTGGTAGTTTAGTATAGCTGACAATGAATAACACTCCAATCACTTTTTATCTATTTCTTTTGAATGGAATCAGGTGCCAGTAATGAGAAATTCATCACTGCGATTTAGACAGCCAATGGAATGAACAGATGTTGGGTTTGGGGATGATGGGAGAGAAAGTCACCAGAAAAAGAAATTGGTTCTAGCAGATTTAGACTTAAACTTTAGATGCTAGCCAGAGATGTGAGCGTGTGTGTATGTGTGTGTGTGTGTGTGTGTGTGTGTGTGTGTGTGTGTGTGTGTGTGTGTGTGTGTGTATGTGTGAGTTAGGAGGTGAGGGAAAGAGTGTATGCTCATTTTGTACAAAAAGGGCTTTTTTCTGAAATTTGACCTTTGGGCCAAAGTGCTAAATAATATAGGCCTTTCTCTTTTGGTTACTGAATCATCAGTAGCCTTAGTATTCTGTGGCCTAGGATAGGAAAAACTGCAAAACTATCTGGGCCTGTAGTTGAGATGATACCTAGTGAGAGTAGTCAGAAGGTGATTGCATGGAGTGTAGCTGAACTGAGTTCTCCTCTTTGGTTGTTTCTACCACGGAAGGAGAGTGAGGGCAGGACGTTGGTGGATAGGAGCCCAGTGGGAGACCATTGGTAGGGAGACTGATGGTGGTATAAGCTAATGATCATCAAGAGGATGGAAAGATAGGTGAATGTGTTTATCCTTTTGACACTAGTAAGTATATGAATCTTCTTCTCAGCTTTAGCCACTCTGTGGTTCTAGCCATATTATCTCCATCACTATAGCTTTTTCCCCCTCTTTGATATTATCATTGACAATCATAATGAGGAGGAAGATAATAATAGCCAACAATTATAGACCGCATTATGATTTACAAATCACTTTTATAAATTATCTCATGTTATTTCTCACATAACCCTGGGCAGGCAAATGCTATTATTATGTTCATTTTATAGAAGAGCAACTGAGGCAGAAAGAAGTTAAGTAATTGCCTCATAGCTAGTAAATCACTGAGACAGAATTTGAACTCATTTTCCTTACTCAATTACAGTACTCCATCCACTCTGCCACTTAGCTTTTTTTTCCCCTTACACTCTGTTAATGTTAGAGTTCTAATTTTAGTATTATCAGGCCACTTTACTTAATAAAGAATTTTATTGTATACATTGTTCATGTAAACTGCCCCATGTGAGGTTATAACTTGTTGGCAATTGGGTAGGTTAAGTGAACTAAATAAAGAATGCCATGATGTCAAAACCCACTTTGGAGTTGCAAGCTGCAAAATTCTAATCTGCAATGAAAGGCAACCGAGGCAGAGCTCTGAGCACAATCATTTTATTGGGAGACTGGTAGTCCCTAAGCAATTAGATCCAAGACCTTCTTTGCAGTCAAGGATGCCCCTGTTCATGGGAATGGAGGTTTTATAGCCTTTAGGAGATGACTAAAAATAAAATGAGGCAGTATAGTTCCATGATTGGTCATCTTGAGAAACAATTGACTAATGGAGAAAAGTGAGGGAGCTCCCAGGAGTGGCTACTACTTTGTCAGCAGTATTCTTGAACCTTCCACATTTCATTTGACCATCTCAACAGGAGTCATTACAGGTCATCAACCACTAATATTTGGTCAGCAGTATTCTGGGGTTCAAGAACACTGTGACAAGGGACCAAGGAAGTTGTAGTTTTTCAAGCAAAGGTCACTTAGGAGTGGAGATGGGAAAGTGCCAAAACAGCAAATTCCTAACACAAGTTAATGTAAGTTCTTATAATAGACCTAACAGCATAAATCCATCCTATAAATCAATACATGGTAGGTTATTTGGTTATGACTCTTATTCTTACAGTATTGACTAGCATAACTAAATCAAGCACAATTTTGTCCTATTTAACTCACTAACACAATTACTAGTACCCATTAAATCACGATGAACTAAGTAAATACGGATTAAATAGAGAAAGGATATTAAAATTATTTTCACAAAGGTTGGTATGAGAAGGGTAGGAAGCTATGCATCTGCCCCAGGCAAACAAAAGATCATGAACAACAGTGGATACCCATTATAGGTTATGAGACTCTTCCTGTGGGTGAGAAGGCTGTCCAAATGGTCAGTAGGACTAACCTGGAGAAGTCAGCTTGTTTCCATTGTGGTTTTAAAATATATTCACAGTGTCCTGAAGTTCATACTCATTTTTGAATCTCAAGACCCACATTCAAATTTGAACTCTGCTTCTTTATGATCTGTGACTTTGGTCAAGTCATATCCCTTCTCTGAGTATCCAAGGATGAGACTAATCTTTAAGGTTCCTTCTAGCCTAAGTATTATAAACTTGTGGCAAATTGAGCATTCTTTTCAGAGCACAGGGTTCAGAGCTTTTTTCTTTTCATGAATATCCTAGGCTAACAAGTAGCTAGTCCAAGCCTGAAACTTAGAATTTATAACTTTGTTCTTCTTCTTCCCGAGACTTTACTTCATTTTCCATTGAAATGCAACCAGTAAAGGAGAATCATCTCTTTTATTCTTTCCCATCAAAACAGGCAAAGCAGTGATTTATTCCTTTGCTAAAGCCATGCTGTATTGGTCACAAAATCATCCAACTAATAGTATGATGAATGGAGCCATGAGATATTACAATAATAATAGACTGCCTTGAAAGATTATAATCAATTACTCAGTTCACGTATGTAACACAATAAAATATTCCTTTCCCTTTTATTTTTCTTTTGGTGGGACTTTTACTCCCTGTTGTTTTTTCAGGGTTTTTTTCCCCTAGAATTCAGGCAGGTGTTCTGTAGAAAATGTTCACAAGGCTTGTTTTTAAAGTTAATTGCAAAACAAAATTTCCATGTATCTTTCCTGAATTTTAAAGTTTCATACAGTTGAGTGGCATGGACTTGTAGATAAAGCTTACAAAGATCTTGGTAAATAACTCAGATGATTTCTTCATGTGAAACCTGAGCTTAATCAAAGTTGTTGATACAGATAGACTATGAAGAACTGGGTAATTCTTATTTTAGTATATTTTATCTCACAATACTTAAAGAAACAGTTTATAGCAACTTCTATTTATTTGGACAAATAGGGATGGCAGTCTCCATTAATGAGAAGTGATAACAATACCTAGCATTTATATGGTGCTTTGCAGGTTGCAAAGCACTTTACAAACAGTATTTTGCTTTATCCTCACAACTCCAAGAAGTAGGTGCCATTATTATCCGCATTTAACAGATGAGAAAACTAGGACAGGTAAAGGTTAAGTGACTTGCCTAAGGTCATACAGCTAGTAAGTGCCTGAGGCTGGTTCTTCCTGACTCCAAGTCTGACACTCTATCTACTGTAGCACCTACTTCCTAAATTATAGGACATTTAATTAAGTCTAAATTATAGGATATTTACAAAGAAATTCAATTTTGTTTCCTTAGAGTAAACATAACAATAAGAACTAAGTCAACAAACTACTTCCTAGAAAATATCCCATTTTAACTCAGATTCAACGAACATTTGCTGTTATCTGCTACATATATTGCATTGTGCTAGTTAACAGGGACATAAAGACAAAACATTCCCTTCCCCCAAGAAGCTTACGTTCTATTGAATGAATATAATGAATAGATCCATTCAATTTGTCACATCCACTAGGTGCAAGGCACTGTACTCTCTGTTGTTGTGTCTAAAGAGAAGAATATTCTGTTTCATGTTCTTATGGAGCTTACAACCTAGGAGTGGAAGGAGGGTGGGGAGGAAGAGGGCATTCAATCAATAATTAGGCATTTATTATGCACTTGTGCTTAATAAAAAAAAAAGCACTGTTCTAAAGGTTTAAGTACAGAAATGATAATAAAGCATTCCTTGCTCTTAAGGAGCTTACATTCTGTCAAGAAATCAGACATGAATACCAGTAACTCAAGGTGTAATGGCAAAGGGCAGAAAAATCTGTGTGATCTTAGACAAGTAATGTCATCTCTCTGGTCTTTGGTTTCTTCAGATGTAAAATTAGTGGATTAGATTTGGTCATGTCTGAGGTTCCTTCGAGCTTTGAATCTATGTTCCTGAGATTCTGTTGATCAAAGGGGTCTAGTGAGCATGGTCTTGAAAAAACAATGAACTTGGAGTCAGAATACCTAGGTTCAGGTAGCAAGATCTGGCATTCAACAGCAGTAGATTTTTTGCTTATCAGATATCTGTCATTGGCAATATCAGTTTAGGTTTCTGGGACTCAGTTTCCTCATCTGTAAAATAGATTGGATTATATGATCTACAAGGTTCTTGGAGTAATATTTTATGATTCTGTGAAGAAAGTGCATTTGAACGAGGTCTTCAAAGATGACTAGGAATTAGAAGACAGATCTGGAAGGTAAAGGCATTCCAGGCAGAGAGACTAGTATGGAGGCAAAAAATCTAGATCATATGATCAAGGAACAACACATAGGAAAGGTATCAATAAGCTGGAGAACAACCAGAGAAGGGCAAACAGATCTTTGGGATCACAACATATGAGGTATGGTTGAAGAAAGTATGGAATTTTAATCTGGAGAAGAAAAGACTTGGGGAGGGAGTATGTTATAACTACGTTTCAATATTTGAAGAATGATCACATTGAAAGGATTGTTTCTTACTGGTTGACCAAAGAAGGCAGTAATAGGAATAATATGTAGAAGTTGTAAAGATAGATTTAGGCAGGAATGTGCTGGCAAATGTTTAACAACTAGCTCTCTGTGGGGAGAAAAAAAAAACCTATGTGCTAACTAATGTTTAAATCAGCATTATTAAGATTTTTTCCATCACTTCCTTAAGTATAGACAATCAAAAAAATTATAAATCTGTAAGCCCTGATTTATAGCACTTGCTGATTTCAGAAAAAATTAACTATCCTTTCCAGAGCTTGCTCAAGCTGACTCCAGCACAATCCCAGATTTAGGCAGGATGAAAGGGAAAAGAAATCCTAACAATTTGAGCCATTTAAAAGTGGAATGGGCTGCCTTGGGAGTCAGTCATTCTTCACTAGAGATCTTTAAGCAAAGGTTGATCTGGTTCATTTGTTGAAGAGGTATTGCTGTTCAAGCAATTGAACTAGATGGTATATGAGGTCCCTTCCTTCTGTAAAGGTAAGTCCAGTATTTCAAGTGATGAAGGTGATAGTCCCACTGTATTGTCCCTTGGTCAGGCCACATCTGGAGTACTGTGATCATTTCTGGGCCTTCAATTTTAAGGAGGACATTGAGAAGCTTGAGAGCACCCAGAAGAGGGTAACCAGGTTAGAAGGACCCTAAAAACCATTAGATATGAGGATTGGTTTAAAAAAACTGGAGGTATTTAGCTTTGAGACTAGAATATGTAGAGGAAATATATCAGCTATGTTTAAATGTGTTTGAATGACTCTCATGAAGCAATGAAGAAAGAAAGAAGGAATAAATATAATTCTTTCTGGCCCTAAAAAGCAGAGCTAAGAAGAATGGCTGAAAGTTGCAAAGAGACAAATTTAGGCTTAATATAATTTTAAAAAAATTCTAATAAATGGAGCCATCAGAATGAGGGATGGACTGCTTCTAGAGGTACTGAGTTTTCTCCACTGGTGCTCATCCACCAAAGGCTGGCTGACCTTTGGTCAAGTATGCTACCAAGGAAATTTTTGTTCATTTATTCATGTAAGTTGCAGTAGAAGACCCTGAGGTTCCTTCTAATTTGGGGATTTTGTAATTTTGCTACTGGATAGTGTACCATTGACAAAGGAGACACAGTGGCACATAAGGCAGATGAGAGATTAAGTGTTGGTGTGTGATGGGCTTTGGCCAGCACCTGTTGCAACTTGGATTAAGATACATACTCCAAAGACAATATGCATTGTAAGAATCAAAGTAGGACAAGTAAGGAAATACAATAGATAAGGAAAAATAACAAAGTTGTAAAAGGTAAAATAGTCATGGGTCAAATCATGTAGACCAGCAGTTCTCAACCTGTGGGTTGTGTTCAGTTTGTAACAATGAAAATACATCCTGCATATCAGATGTTTACATTATGATTCATAACAGTAGCAAAATTACAGTTATGAAGTAGCAACGAAAATAATTTTATGGTTGGGGGTCACCACAACATGAGGAACTATATTAAAAAGTCGTGGCATTGGAAAGGTTGAGAAGCACTGATGTAGACCGTTCTTTGACTCGATTCTCTTGACTGCTCAAACAACCCCCAGATGATGGCAGCATCTAGCATTTGAGGTTAAAGAAACAGGTGGAGGGTTTCATTATTCCTTTTCTGACCTAATGAAGCCCTCATCTTATATTGACTGTTATAAGATTGGGACCAGGAATGAGTCTGAGATAACAGAGAGAGGCATGAGGAGTCCATCTATTGTCTGTAACTGTCACTGGTCCCAGTTTGGAGACTTGCCTTGTATTTGGAGACTTCTCTTTAATTGTAAATACTTTTCTTTGGCAGTAGAGAAATAATATTTTGGAGGTAAGTATTTTTAACATTGTATTTACTTGGCCTGGGTCAGTGACCTGCCTAGCACAGTTGGGCAAAGGCATTTGACCTCGATTCAGTAGAGAATAAGGAGCCTTTTAAGATTTTTGAGTAATGGGTTGAAATGACCCAATCTACCCTTTGGCAACATTTATCTGGCATCAATTAGATCAATAGATTAGAGGACAGAAGCAGGGAGATCGATTTTAAGGTTACAACAAAAGTCCAAGTTACAAGTAATAAATGTCAGAAGTAAGAGTGAAAGCAATTTGGATTCAAACACTTGTTAAGCTTGTAATATGTACAAGGCACCTTGCTTGGTACTGGAGATGCAAAGGGGAAAATGGCATTCTCTCTCCTCAAGAAGCTTACAATTTAATAAGAAGAGTCTGAACATGTGCATAAATATGATACCAAGGAGAACATGAGAGTGAATAGCAGCAGGTGAATGTGAGAGAGACACGGTATAGTCACAGAAACAGCAGAACTCATTGAACGAATTAGAGCATAAGGGAACATCCCCAAATTGTGTGAATAAATATGCATTTTATGTTTATATTTAATAGGGCTAGACTTTCACAAAATTTCAGTTATATTTTTAGAATATAAATAGACTTCTAAATGGATTGAAAAGTTCACTCTCAATTTGATGGGTGCCTTTTATTTGTTTAGGGGGGTATCTAGAGGGTCCAATGAATAGAGTTTCAAGACTGTAGTCAGGAAGACTCATCTTTCTGAGCTCAAATCTGGTCTCAGACCCTTACTAGCTGTGTGACCCTGGACAAGTCACTTAACCCTTTCTGCCTCAGTTTTCTCATTTGGAAAATGAGCTGGAAAAGGAAATGGCAGATCACTCCAGTATCTTTGCTAAGAAAACCCCAAATCAGGTCACAAAAAGTCAGATACTACTGAAAACAACTGAAGAACAACAAAATTCCTTTAGCAAGTCACTTTCTTCATGTTTAGAAGCCAACCCATGTCCAAATGATCATGAATTATCTGTTAGTGAGTTTGACCTGCCTCAGTTTCCTCACCTGTGAAATGAGATTAATAGCAGCAGTCGCCTCACAGGGCTTCTGTGAGGACTAAATGAGATAACATATATAATACATTTTGCAAATCTCAAAGTGTTATGTAAGTCTTGGCTATTTTTTCTATTAGCTTTTTAAGCATCTTGTTTTTCACATTCTGCAGAAAAAAAACTTGAGCTCCTAAATGATGGTGGAGAGCCTTAAGAGCTAAAAGAGATGTTAACAATCATCATTATGCTCACATTCTGTCAATAACGAAATTGAGAGCCAGAGAGACCTTACACAAGGTCATTCTATGATACTTTTCCACTACAGAAACTTAGATGTCACCTTAGAACTAGAAGATTATCTTTTATTGTTTTTAATATCTTAAGTTGATTGGGTTGGTTTTGTCCTTATATAACAATAATAAAACATACAACCTAGGACAGAAAGGATGTTAGCCATTTTTTCCATTACTTGATTTTTATTTAAGATCAGATTTGCTAGGGGCAGCTGGGTGGCACAGCAAATAGAGCACTGGCCCTGGAGTCAGGAGGACCTGAGTCCAAATCTGGCCTCAGACGCGTAATGCAAAAACTAGCTGTGTGACCCTGGGCAAGTCACTTAACCCCAATTGCCCTACCTTCCCCCTCCAAAAAGCAAAAAAATAAAGAGGAGTCTTCCTGATTCCAGGTCCACTACTCTATCCACTGCACCACCTAGCTTCCCCAAAATCAGATTAGGATAATTGTGCTGAAACGACTCTCACAATACTTTTATAAGGCTAATGGTGGCATTGACTTCATGATGATTTTCCTTTTTCCGATCCACAGAGGAGGAGACCAGGGGCCTTGTTCATGAACTTCCTGAATTTTCCAATATAAGTTCAGACTTCCCTAGCTATTCACTACTGACCAAGAAAATGCTCTTGCCAGATGATCCACGACAGAGAAGGAGCCTGGCTAGAAATCAATAAGGACCAATCAAATCCAGAGGACTTTGCCAGATGGGACAGGGCTGGATAGAGAGGTCTCAATTGTCTCTTTTTAAAGGCAGCAAAAGTCCTTCTACAACTAACAGGCAACTGATGCTACAAACCTCTTGGCTACTCCAACTGCAGCCTTCAATGAGCTCTATTATATTAATTTGACTTTGACTTCAGCCCCTGACAAGTCTACTTTAAATATCTTAGACTCTTTCTTCAATACTTGCTCAGAACTAAGAACTTTTCTTTACTTTGTCCTGCTGTCTGACTCAACTGACTCAATCTGCCCTACCACCCCAACCAGCTTGACCATAGTGCTTTATCCATTGTGTGCTGGCCATGAGATGTTAACATTCTTGTCAATTAGCACTGTTGGACAAAAATCCAGGTTCAATAATGGGCTGCAAAGATGCTATATCATAGTATCAGGAAGCAAATTAAGTAGTTCATTGTTGAGATTTTAGAAAGGATGTTATCTATGTTTTTGAGGAGTCATCCTCATCATATTAACATTTGCATTCCATTATTGAATATTTTCTAGCCAAGTCAGTTCTAAAGTTAGTCTCTCATTCTTTGAGACATCTTCAGAATGTCATAAATGCATCAAAACATGTTTGGTCAATCTAAACATAATTTGTTTTTCCACATGTATCTGCCTTCTAAAGGTGAAACTCTGGTACAAAGGCTGGCCATCAGGAAAACGGATGAGGAATTAATAGAAGCAGGAGAACAATTTGGCTCACCATTTAGTGGCCTTTTGTGCTAAGCATCTCTGTGCCAGTTGCTATATATATATATATATATATTTATTATATATATATATATTTTTTTTTATATATATATTTTATTTTTTTTTATATATATATATATTTTTTTATATATATATATTTTTTTATATATATATTTTATTATATATATATATATATTTTTTTTTTTTTTTTCAACACAAGCTAATTGATAAATAGGTTTCTGTTTTGTTTTGCTTCCAGGGAAAGATAGTGTAGTTAAGTTCCTATTATTAAACCTCAAGGACACAGAATCAATGGTCTTCAGTATAATGCCAATGGAAGTATTTTTATACAAAGGTATCTCTAAATCAGGTCGGCCAAGTTTGACTTTGGCCAAAAGAAAGAACTAAATTGGTCATTTTAGCTTATTCTCTAATAGATGTGGTAATGCTAGATTTATAAATTATCTGAAAAATGCTAAAGATTCTTCAAAATAAAGTCAGTCATAAAGGATTTTTAGTTTAAAAAAAAAAAACCCTGTAATATGGGGAGGGCTTTAAGGATTTAGAATAAAGATAGGAAACACTTTTCTCTCAATATTGGGTCAGTGGTGGCTGAAGGGTCAGCAACAGAGAAGCTGGTAACTGGGGAGGAGAAGGAAGTCAGAGTGGCAGAAGAGATGACCATGGTGGCACGTGAGATGAGAGCAGCAGCTGCTGAGGGGAGCAGTAGAGGCTTTGGCAGCAGCCAAAGGTACCATGGAAGAGACAGTGGAAAGTTGAGGATAGCATCACTTGAAGAGAAATCAGTGACAAAAGAAGCCATATCAAAGGAAGCCAAGTTATGCCAGAAACCCACTGTTTCAAAGGTTTCTCAAGAATAGGATACTATTTAGGGAAAATTCTTTCCATAAGATTTAGATCTAGAAAACAACTTAGACCAAGCCCTTCATTTTACAGGTGAGGAAACTGATTCTCAAAGAGGCAATAGAAAGCAGCACAGTCTAGATTTCAATCTAGTCTCTCTGAGTCTAGATCCATCGCTCTTCACATTACACCAAAGCCTCCTTAATTAATTAATTATAATAACAGTAACAACAACAAGAATCATTATAACAAATAGTTAATGATAATAGATAACATTCCCATTGTGCTTCCTATGTACCAGGCATCTCATTTGATCCTCATGATAACCCTGAGAGGTCAGGGCTCTTATTGCCCCTGTTTTAAGTTGAGTTCTTTAGCAAATTGATTAGGATGCTGGAAAGCAAAGAGATAACTTCTAAACATTTAGTTAGCAGGTACAGTTTCCAATGCTGAATTAAGTTCCGGTTTGGCTTAGACTTGACAGAAAATAAGTGCTTTCAGTTTACACCAACAATCTCTTTTGTGTCAGACAAAATCAAAAGCCACATTAAAGTCTAGGTATTTTGATAATCTTGCTTAATCATAATGACAATTACTATCTATATAGCACAATGAGGTTTTCAAAGCTATTGATGTATATTATCTTATTTGAGCCTCACAACTACCTTGTGAAGTATTAAGTTAATTAAATATAAATTAAGTATTAAAGTGAATATTACCCCCTTATTAATTGATAGAAAATTAATTATGTTGTAAGGGGATAGAGAGCTGGTTTTAGACTCAATTCCCTTATCTGACACCCATTGACTGTGTGGTCAAATCACAGGGGCAAATCACTTCACCTTTCAGTGTCCTGGGCAACATTTGAAGCCTGCAAGTTATAGATCAAGTGTCAGTTACCCTTGGTAAAGGGAAATCAACAAGGTGAAATGGTAAAAATTCATATTTGAGGACATTGCCTCAAGAGGTTAAGTGAGTTATTCATGGTGACATAATTCTTCAGCTTCAGAGATGGGGTTCAAAGCTACACAACTTTCATGGACTCAGTTTTATTAATCCTCTGACTTCAACCCCTGACAAGTCTCCTTTAAATATACTAGACACTCTCCTCAAATCTTGGAACTAAGAGGTTTTCTTTACTTTGTCCTCCTATCTGACGTTAGGGTAATTGACTCACCTTGCCTGACCACCCCAACCAGTTTGACCATCATGCTTTATCCCTTGTGGGCTGGCCTCAAGACTTTGTTATTCTTGTCCAGCTAGAACTACTGAACAAAAATACAGATTCAATAATGGGCAGCAAATATGCCATATCATTGTATCAGGAAGCAGATTAAATAGTCTGTTGTTAAGAATTTAAAAAGAAAGGATGTGCCGCACAATTTTCTTTTGATTCTTCAGTCATAACCATTTATGATAAAAGAAATTTAGTCAAACAGTATGTTTAAGTCACAAAGCTGTACCGATTATTTCCCAGGATTCTGTGATCTCCTAGGTGTTTGTGTTGATTTGTTTTGGCATTAGTCTAGATTTCAGAGTTGATCTTTACAGGAAGGACCTGTGCTGTTAGCAGCTCAAATTAGTCATACTTATCTCTCAAGAGATTTAAAGGACTTTTCAAAGCAATAATAATTAAAACTTTTAAAATCTCACAAGATACATATGTCATAATAATACAGTTTTATGGAACCCTAACACTGCAAATGGGTAAACAACATTCTATCTCAATTCAGTAGAAAAATCTTGAGGAGAATAAGATACCCCCATTATAAACTCTTTTTTGGCAGGGGATTGGGGCCTGGGCAAGAAAGGAGAGAAAAAGCAAATGGCTACAAAGTGTCGGGGGGAAGAATGACCTTATATTCCTAGAGGTATGTCCAAATAGAATGATCAACCCTAGGGAATAGTGGGTTCTTTCTTATCAGACTTTCAGGTAAAGAGTAGAGGACATTTTTGCAGAGGAGATCCTTATTCAGGTATGGGTTGACTGCTAAGGTCCCTTTTAACTCATTCCGTGTTTGTGGGATCCTGCAGTAATGTATTTTTCCACTTCATTATTGAGCTGCTGAGGATACTGGAGCATGCCAACCGGCCTCAAAATCACTCCTCTGCAAAATAGTGCTGATGCAGGAGAAAAAATAGAACTACCATTCTCAGGATCCTGACAATCATTCCAAACTGGTCATAGAGGGCACTGAGAATCAAGTAGCACTTTATTAAGAGAACAATCATCACATCACTATTGAAATTGACCAATTTTCCCCTTCATGAGCTAATTACTTGAAAGATTTAACTAAAGTAAGATACTTAAATGGCTATACTTTTGTCACTTCCAGGGGGATGTATCTAGATCCATGTGACTAAATGTTAACTAGACAGTATTAGTATAAAACTAGAAAACTGGTTGATAGGGGGGCCAGGGAGGGAGGTAGAACTTAATCTAAATAGATTTTACAATATTCATTAAAATTCTTAAATCTTTGGGATGCAATTCTCAAGTGAAAATAAAGTCTTTCATTTTATGTTATCTGAGGACAATTTCACTGGGAAAAAGATACATCCCTGCAGGCTTAGTGATCTGATCAAGAGAAATTTAAAGTGAAAATGGAAGGGGAAGGAGAATAATACTCAAAAGAACAATTAAGTTAGACAACATGGAGAGAAACAGGTAAGAAAAAGAGAGAAGAACCACAGTGGAAATGTCCAGTAGTTTTCAGGAGAAAATAACTAAGAAAAAGACAGAAAAAATATTCATGCCCTTTGACATCTATTCACCAATGCACAAAGTCTGCATAATAAACAATGAGACTTGGACATTAAGAGAGCAGATTCCAAAAAGTTCAGATTAAAGTCAGGTTTGATCCCATAACCAGAGGCTCTAAAAAATAAGTTAGCTTAAAACATATAGAAGGCTGTCAAGAATTAAATTTTGGAGGAAAAGCATAAATAAGCTTGATGAGGAAGAAAAGGGAGAAGCATGAAAAGAAACCAGAATGATGGAACAGAGAGCCCTCAGAGGAGCTTAGACTTTAAATGGATATGTACAACAAATAAAAGTCACAGCAGTTAACAGAAAAATCAATCAATGAGCAATCATTAAATAATTACTATATGCCAAGCACCATTCTAGGCAATGAGGAAAAGTATAAAATAGTTGCAAAGTCTTTTAAGAGAATCGGGAAGAGTCAGGGTGAGAGATCTTTTTGGATGTGGCCAAAGAGGGCATTTGTTTTAATATACTATGCATATTTCTTATAAAAGTTTCCCTACCACCACCACCACCCTCAGGCTGGCAGGGGTGGGAGAGAAAATAGAAATTTATTAATTACAAAATTAGATTAAGTTTTTAAAAAGAGAGAACCTGGGAGATTAAAGCCTGTCTCAGACTACCCACCATCAAGGACTAACTTCCTGGCTCAACATGACTTCTTCTGGACTAAAAGAGAATGGCTCAGTCATTTCCAACTTACCCTAGTTAACAGAACCCTAAGCCATCACAGGCTGATTGATTCCTTTTGTGATTTGATAAGGCTGGATCACACCATGATGGCGACCTTATAACCCAAAGACTAACTGGATAGAGCAGGTCCCTTCCCTGGGGTCCTAATTCTGCCCAAGAGTTGACACCAATTGTCTAGGCTCCAAGTGCTACAGAAGGAAATCTCAGATTGATAAATTAACTCACACACTGGGTTGGATATAGATGGTATCTCACTGTGGTACAGTATGTAGATTGCTAGCCTTGGAGTCAGGAAGACATCAGTTCAAGTCTGACCTTTGGTACAGTCTGTCTGTGTCCTTCTGGGGAAGTCATGCTCTAGGGAAGTCATTAAAACTATAAGTTGCAGAGAAGATGCCACCTGAAATGGTAAAGGAGTGCCTCAGTGGGTGCTCCCTTAACTCATGCCATCAGAAGTCTATCCTATCTTACAACCATTGCCAGTATGTGAATCCCCCTGGTTCAAGGATCTACCAAATGCTTCAGTCTGTTGGGTACCCTGCCTGACTTCTCCAAAACTAAACTGGTCAGGCTGATCATTACTAGGATCATCCTGTGTCCCAATACTGGCTTAAATAATTCTGTTCCTCTTGAAATGTCTTTGGAGTTGAGGAAGAGATTGGAAACAGCTGTCCCAAGTAGCTGACTGGTTGATTAAAAACGGTAATAGAGGAATGAGGAAGAGCAAAAATCAGTTACTATTTGGAGTAAATGGGATCATGCTAACAAATGATAGAGAGAGCACAAAATTGCTCAGCTCCATTTTTGCATATTTTTTCCAATAATAAGAGTAAACAAGACAGACTAACAAACAATAGGTAAGAGGGCACTGGAACCCAAGATAAATGAGGAGATGGCCAAGCACTTACAGGCCCTCAATGAGTTTGAGTCAGTAGATGAAATAAATGATCAGAATTGTAACCTCAAATTCTGACAAGGTGGGGGGTACAAATTCAATTGGAGGGGGGCTCATCTGAAGTATAGGAAGGCCTTGAGATCCCAACTTAGGACGTGACTATATTATTGCTGATCCTAGGGTCTGTTGTTGTTGTTCAGTTGTTTTTCAGTCATGTCTGACTCTTTGTGACTCCATTTGGAGTACCTCCTGTGAAAGACATGGCATTGGTCCAAGGTCCATTGGTGACATGGTGTGGATAAAGTCATGCTGAGAAAGGGGACAGTCCATTCCAAACAGAGTTCAGCCCACATTCACTAACCTTTAAATCCTCTCCTTCTAGGAGAAAGGTGAGGAAGAAGTGATAAGCAGGGACCGTCACAGTAAAGACAGGTCACAGGAAAGGGGGATATGAAGGTGATGGGACCCTAGGCATGGTAGTGCAAAGTCAGGGAAGGGATTTGAAGGAGTCATGCTGTATGGCATGGTTTACACAGCATAACAAGATGAAGGGTTGGCAGATTAGAGGACCAATGGGTAAGAGAAATGTGTCCCTGGATATTGGCACCCTGAGTCAAAGTCTGGTGTTATTTTGACTCTGTGGATGCTAAAAGACCTTATTATTGTGACTGCTAAGTTAGAGGCAGTGATCTTTGGAGAAGCACAGAAATGAAAGGAAGAGCTACAGTCCTGAAGACCAAAGTCATCCTGCTTTTCAAAGAGGGAGAGAAAGTAGATGCTATGAAAAGCTAATATAGATTATTAAGGATTTACCGATATGTGGGATGCATTTGGAAACACATAAATGAAAATGTTGTTTACTGCACAGTAAAAAGTCTGTTCCTACAGAGTTTAGTAAGAAATTTCTCTGCATAAGGCTTGAGGGGTTAGATCCAAAATGACACTATGGTTTAGAATGTGACATGCAATGCCAGCCTAAATTGTTAGCAAGGGAAGGGATCATCAATAATAAGCCATTAATAATGATTATAGAGCTAACAGTGAAAAACCCAACAGCAATAACATATTGCAAACGACAGTGTTAATTGATACACTATCTGTAAAGTGGAGGTAAACATTTACTTCCTGCCAAGTTTGTTTACCACCTCTTCCCGGTTTTGTTGAGGAAATGAGGAAGGCATCTGGGGAAATGGTGAAAACAAAACAATATTTAATTAGTTTTAAAATATTTTGAATGAAAACATTAAAATAAAATTTCATCTTGAGCCTTTTTTTTTTTTTAAGCAAAAACAGCTATATCCAGAAGACTCAATGCTGTTTGCATTCTCACAGTGTTGCAATGAGGCATGGTAGGCTTGAGGGAAAGAATGTAACCATTTTTAAAATAAAAGTAAAAACTAGAGTTGATTTCCTTCTGGAGTTCTAGAGTTGATTTCCAGGGACTATATCCTAGATAAGATAAGTTCAGATTTTAGAGCAATTGTATAATATAGCAATATAACGTTCCCTAAGATCATGTATCTTCTTGAGGCTCGTTGTAAAGCAGACTCTCCAGCCAAATCAATCAAATGCATTTGTTAAAACAGGACAAGACATATAAGAACTCTAATTTGAAGGACATGGTACCCTTTACTCAATAGTTATTATCTTTCCTCAAGTTTGCCACACCATCATGCCTTCTTCCTGCCTTATCTGAAATGCTAACTATGAAACTCATTTCTTTGGATTTATGTGATAAAAGAGGTAGACCTCCCCTGCCCCTCACCCCACATCCCTACAAAGTTGCAGTTAAATGTCTCTGTGTTTTTTTTACCTTCTATCCCTCTTCGTTGTTGTTCAGTTATTTTTCAGTTGAGTCTGACTCTTCATGACCCCATTTGGAGTTTTCTTGGGAGACATACTAGAGTGGTTTGCAGTTTCCTTCTCCACTTAATTTTATAAATGAAAAACTGAGGTAAACGGGGTTAAGTGACTTGCCCAGGGTCATATAGCCAATAAGTATCTGAGGCCAGATTTGAGCTCAGGAAAAGGAATCTTTCTGACTCTAGGCCTGGTGCTTTGTGTACTATGGCACCATCAACCCATCTAACCCTCTACCTGGAGCAAATTAGTAGAGATTAGCTTATCAGTTGTGCTTCTTGGGCTTTCTAAGGCAATATTACAAGGTAGGCATTTTTGAATTGAAGTTAGAGGAGAATAGAGACCAGGGACAAGCCCTGGGATGGTACACAGTGTCTGACCTTGAAACAACAGGCCAAAGTGGGAGGGAAAAGGAAGCAAAGAAAGGAAGGGTATTGCTGGATATGAATTAAGGGCTTCCCGATTCTGGACCTCTATTGATTCTGCCACCAAAGTGATGGTATACTTGGGATGGGCAGAAAAAATAAAGGAACAAATTAGGAAAGGATATCAGTGAAAAACTTAAAAATTTAGCCTCAGACACTTCACTAGCTACATGACCTTGAGCAATTCATTCAGCCTCTGTTTCCCTCAATTTTCTCACCTCTAAAATGGGTATAATCATCACACCTGCCTTCCAGGGCTGTTGGGAGAATCAAATGAGGTAATATTTGCAAAGGGCTTAGCATAGTGTATGGCACAGCAGATGCTGTATAAAGGCTAGCTCTCATCTATCATCATCCTCTTCCTCCTCTTCCACCCCCCTGACTCCAGGTCCAGCACTCTATCTACAACTTCACATACTAGCCTCTTTAATCTATTGATACAACTGCTAGGACTGTATCCTAAAAATAATAGTAAAAGAAAAAATAAATTTATCTATAACATAAGAGAAGTATTCATAGCACTTTAATTTGTAATAGTGGAAAAACTGGAAATAGTGTGTATGTCCAATTCATTTTGCAAAAGCAGCTCGGTTACGATGGGGAAAGAGCAAGCTTTGGAGTCTGAGAGCTGCCATGGCTCATATCCTGGCTCTCTCCTTCATTGCTTCTGTAGCCTTGGGCAGCTCACTTCACCTCTGAAAAATGAAGGGGCTGAGCTAGATGACCTTGAAGGTCCCTTTCAGCTTGAAATCCACAATTCTATGATTATAATAATATGATATTGTACCACAAATAGGATGAGTCTAAAGGAATATGGAAGGGCTTGCAAAGAAAGTGCAATTAAAACCATGTCGCATGTTGACTGTAACAATGTACATGTCCAACAACAACATTGTGTAAATGCACAAAAAGGAAAGCAGAGCAAGATATGATACAAAAAGTCATTTTGGCACCGAGTTCCTTAAAATATTTTTTTTTTTAGTTCTGCAGACATTCTAGATTTTTTCCTTGAGGTATTGTTTATAAAAATAACTTAATAATAAAAGCAATAGTGGTATTTTAAATTAGGGGTCTGGGCAAGGTTAGGTAGATAACTACATAAAAAGAAGGGAAGAGGCAAAGAAAAAAATAATTCATTTTTCACTCATTCTGCCAGTGCTCAGGGGTTGAAAGTTAATTAAGGAGAAGAAGAGGAGGAGAAAGGAAACAGAGGGTCAAAAGTAGAAGATAATAGAAATTTTTAAAAGGAGAAGAACAGCAGCAGAAAAAAGATTTGGCTAGTGCTGGTACTGGTAATGATTTAATAATTATAATACTAGGAAAGGGATGGCTGCAAGTGTGCAATTTTTAAAGAATGATTGATTTAGACCATTCAAAAGAAAAGGGAAACTTGGCAGAAATTATTTGAGACTAGGCATAGTGGATAGAGAGCTGACTTTGAAGCCAGGAAAACCTAGGTTCAAGTCCCATCTCTGGGACATCCTGGCTGTTTAACTATGGGCAAATCACTTGGCTTTTCCATGCTCTACATAACTCTGGAAAATGATAAATTGCAGAGAAGGTTCTGAGCTGCATCAGTAAAGGGCATTTCCTTAACCGTGAGAGAAATGATCATTTCTTTCTTATATTAATAACCAACTATTAAATTAGGTTTAAAGGATTTTCTACTTCTTCATCCAGAAATCAACCAGCATTGGAAATCTTGATCAAATACTTACCCAGACTAAGCTCTAATAAAAAAACAGTAAAAGAAATTCTAAGTTTAGGCAAATGGGTGGATTCCTGCTCATTGTGTCTACTCAGACAGGTCAGGGAAAATGTGGATTTACCCTTTTGTCAGACAGATGACAGGGAAATTGATAAGTCTCTGACTAAAATTTAGGTGCTCAGGGCCACATACCTCAAAACCCTCACTGTAACAATCTACCTCTCATTATAATATTCATTCTCTCATAAATTATTAACCAATCAGAATTGATTATCACCCTCAGAGTGATAATCTTCCTTGGTGAGCCCATCACCATGACTTGTGTTTGGTATTCATGAGTGCCATTGACTTCTTTTATTACTAAAATGCTATCATGATTAATAAAATGGTTAATTACCCAGAAACTATGTCTCTCAAAATTTTTTCAAATGTCACAACTAGAAGTTCCCAAAGTAACCCTTTTCTGAGAACCTGATGGACTTATTCGAGCAAATGATATCATAACAACCTATATTCCTTTTCTTGGGCAAGAAACTTATTTTCCTTCTTTGGAAGGGTCACTTAGTTACTGAAATTGATTTCAAAATAGTCAAAGCTGAGAGGTTATGGATGGGCAGAGAGATGATTACTCAGTATCTCAAAACTAGTGGTCCATAGACCTAAGAAGAATGAATTCCAGGAGGTAGTCCTATCTTAAATGGTACCAGATGCCAATGCCAGGAAATGTTTAAAGCTCCTTTTTTGTGAGGTGTAGCAGAAAGAGCACTGGATTTGAATTAAAAGGACCTGATTTCTTATCCTGGCTTTGCCTCTGTGTGACCTTGGGAGAGTTATTTAACTTTTCTGGGCTTATTTCCTCACCTCTCAAAGGGAGGGGATAACAAGTACCACTTTGATTTGGTTTGTTTCTCTAATCCTATTTTTTAAATTAACATGAATTAATTTTTTCACTGTCCCACCACTACCTCCCATTTAAAGGAAAAAAAAGGAAAAGAAAACTCCTATAACAAATATGCATAAGTAACCAAAATAAGTCTCATATTATCCATGTGTGATTTATTTTAGAGTCTTAGTGAAAAAGAAACAAATAAACCCTGATTGTGAGTTTAAAAGTTTAAAATTATAGATAGAGGGGGCAGATGTCAGAGTAAAAGTAGGAACTTGCTTGAGCTCTCCCCCAAACCTGTCCAAATACCTGTAAAAAATGAATCTAAACAAATTCTAGAGCTACAAAACCCACAAAATGACAGAGTGAAATAAATCTCCAACCCAAGACAACCTGGAAAGCCAACAGGAAGAGTTTATTACACCAGGTTGGGAGCAGAGCATAGTCCAGCATGGGCCACCCTGGCACAAGGCTAGAGCAGGCCTCAGGGGACTGAATCACTGACAGCTGTGACAGTTTCCAGACTTCTCAACCCACAAATGCCAAAGAGAACATAGAAGGTCAGTGTTAAAACTCTGTGGGACCTGGATGAACGAGAAGCATGATTCAGCCCCAGGCCTAGGATGGTGGAGGTGCCAACTTCAGCAGCAGGAGCTGCAGCTACTTCCAGAGCTCTGGGCCCACAGACTGTAGGGGATAGAGTGACTGATCAGAGGCATATTGCAGGGATCTCTTTGCTGGCACTGAAGCAGGATTCTCTTGCTTTGCTCTGCTTGCATCTGAGTCACAGTCCTGGGTGGCAGTCCTAGGGTGAGGAGGAACACTGGTATGGTGGAGCTTGTGGCAGCAGTGGAGAGGGAATCATCCTCACATTTCCAAGGCAAAAAAGAGTGCTTAGGGTCACTCACAGATCAGGGTGAAGGCCAAGAGAGGAGTAAATACCCCTCTTTTGAACATACCACTGTGGATGAATGGAAAATTTACAAGTCCCTAGAAGCATCTCTGAAAACAGCTGCATAAAACCCTTGAAACCTGGAATAGTACACACACACACACACCAGAAGCAGAGTCCTACCTTGACAGAGAGTTAGAAAGTCAAGTATTTGGCTGGGAAGATGAGCAGACAGCATAAAAAATTCAGACAATAGAGTCTTACTTTGATGACAAAGAAGATCAAAATATATAACCAGAAGAGGACAACAAAGTCAACACTCTTACATCAAAAACCTCCAAAAAAATATGAATTGGTTGCAGGCCATGGAAAAAACTCAAAAAAGATTTTGAAAATCAAGTAAGAGAAGTGGAGGAAAAATTGGGAAAAGAAATAAGAGTGATGCAAGAAAATCATGAAAAACAAGTCAAAAACTTGCTAAAGGAGACCCCTCCCCCAAAATACTGAAGAAAATAACATCTTAAAAAATAGACGAACCCAAATGGCAAAAGAGGTCCAAAAAGTCACTAAAGAGAAGAATGCCTTAAAAAGTAGAATTGTCCAAATGGAAAAGGAAGTCCAAAAGTTCACTGAAGAAAAGAATTCCCTAAAAATTAGAATGGATCAAATGGAAGGTAATGACTTTATGAGAAATCAAGAAAATATAAAACAGGAGCAGCTAGGTGGTGCAGTGAATAGAGCATTAGCACTGTGGTCAGGAGGACCTGAGTTCAAATCTGGCCTCAGACACTTGACACACTAGCCATGTGACTTTGGGCAAGTAACTTAACCCCAATTGCCCTCCAAAAAGCAAGAGAAAGAAAGAAAGAAAGAAAGAAAGAAAGAAAGAAAGAAAGAAAGAAAGAAAGAAAGAAAGAAACAGAACCAAAAGAATGAAAAAATAGAAGATAATGTGAAATATTTCACTGGAAAAGCCACTGACCTGGAAAATAGATCCAGGGAAGAGAATTTTAAAATTGTTGCACTACCTGAAAGTCATAGTCAAAAGAAGAGCCTAGGTATCATCTTTCAAGAAATTATCAAGGAAAACTGCCCTGACATTCTAGGACCAGAGAGTAAAATAGAAATGGAAAGAATACACTGATCACCTCTTCAAAGAGATCCCAAAAGGTAAACTCCTGGGTATATTGTAGCCAAATTCCAGAGTTCCTAGGTCAAGGAGAAAATATTGCAAGCAGCCAGAAAGAAACATTTCTAGTATTGTGGAAATACAATCAGAATAATGCAGGTTCTAAAAGCTTCTACATTGAGAGATCTGAGGACTTGGAATATGATATTCTGGAGGTCAGAGCAGCTAGGATTAACACCAAGAATCACCTACCCAGCAAAACTGAATATAATACTTCAGGTGAAAAAATAAACATTCAATAAAATAGAGGTATTTCAAGTATTCTTGATGAAAAGACAAGAGCTGAATAGTAAATTTGATTTTCAAATATAAGAAACAAGAGGAGTCTGAAAAGGTAAACAGGAAAGAGAAGTATATGGGACTTATTGAAGTTGAACTGTTTACATTCCTACATGGAAAGATGATATTTGTAATTCATGAGACCTTTCTCAGTACTAGGGTAGTTGGAGGAAATAGATAGATAGATAGATAGATAGATAGATAGATAGATAGATGGCACAGGGTGAGTTGAATATGAAGGGATGATACCTAAAAAAATAAAATTAATGGGTGAAAGAAGAATATATTTGGAGAAGGAGAAAGGAAGTGATAGAATGGGCTAAGTTATCTCAGATAAAAGAGGCAAGAAAAAGGTTCACAATGGAGGGGAAGAGGAAGGAGGTGAGAGAGAATGAGTGAACCTTATCCTCATAGAATTTGGTTTAAGGATGGAATAGCATACAGACTTAATTGGGTATCTTACCCTACAGGAAAGTAGGGGGGAAGGGGATAGAGGGTGATAGAAGGGACAGCAGATTGGGATAGGGGGTAGTCTGAAGCAAACACTTTTGAAAAGGGATAGGGTCAAAGGAGAAAACAGAATAAGCGGGGGACAGGATAGGATGGAGGGAAATATAGTTAGTCTTTCACAACATGACTATTATGTAAGTGTTTTGCATAACTACACATTATAACCTATATTGAATTGCTTGCCTTCTCAATGAAGGTGGGTGGAGAGGGAAGAAGGGAGAAAATTTGGAGCTCAAAGTTTTAAAAACAAATGTTAAAAATTGCTTTTTGTGCAACTGGGAAATAAGATATACAGGCAATGGAGTTTAGAAATCTACCTTGCTCTACAAGAAAGTAAGGAAGAAGGGGATAATAGGAGGAGGGTGATAGAAGGGAGGACAGACTGGGGGAAGGGGTAATCAGAATGCATACCATCTTGGGGTGGGGGGGAGGTGAGATGGGAGAAAATTTGGAACTCAAAATCTTGTGGAAATGAATGTTGAAAACTAAAAAGAAATAAATTAATAAAACAAAAAAAGAAATAGATAGATATACAAACTCAGTATGTAATTCTGCACTAATAAGTAAAGGTTTCAGGCTTCACACATCCACTGATCTGGATGACAGATCAGTCCAACTGACTTACTAGTGATTCACCTTATAATTGTGGCCAATTACAATGTGACTCATTTATTACAATTGCTTTGTAATAAACATCATGGGAAATATTAACCAAAGACTTCGACTGAACATTTAACACTGAAACATAATATGGCCAAATGGTCCTCCTTCATCCTCTCCCTCACTTTCCTTCCCTATCTTGTTGAAGCCAAAGAGTTGGGATTTGTGTGTGGCATTAATCAAAATTTCCTCTTTCCAGGATTTTCCTGCTAGTGTTTTCCCATTCCCTATGGAGTGTTCTTCTTGGTGGCTCTCGTGCTTATAATTAAGAGGTGCAATTAGACTTCTGTTGACCAACTGTACTACTTTACTTTTTGTGAAAGCATCCTCAGAATGCCTGTGTAATTAACTTCTTGTTCCTGTTTTGGAAAAGGGCTGTGAGACATATTTAAGACTCCTCACAAAAGCTATTCATACTTATATGCAGTCAGTGAAAATCTTTACGAAATATGAGCTAACAAAGCTGTTGACAGTGCCAAAAAATGTTGCCTTACAGTGGCAGGGGACTAACTCTTTGCAGTGACTTAGTAGGGGGAGGCACCTTAGGGACGTCACCTAGTTCAAACCTCTCCTTTTACAAATGAGAAAACATAAGACCAGTGAGGGCAAGAGGCTTGGCTTCGTCACATAGGATTTGAAGCCTGGTCCTCTTGCTTCTGATTCAATGTTTCTTGTTTTCTCCTTTCCCACCTCACCCACTCACATACATACACCACACACACACACACACACACACACACACACACACACACACACACACACCCCACTGCATCTCCTATGGTTTTCTTTAAATCCCCATAGAAAGCTAAGGAACTCCCCATCTGATTCCAGTGGCAAATGCAATTTAAAAGAGACCTGCTATTTAAAAAGAATGTATGTCTTGATTATCTCAAGTCTTAGAATTAGATCCGTGTGCATTTTTTAATACAATGAGGCTAATTACATTAGGGCATTGGGGGGGGAATGGTCTTTCAGAGATTGGGTGCTGGTAGCTGCTTTTCAAACAGCCTCCTTCGGGCCCCATAGAAGGGTAGGAATGGCCACTGGGTAAATGGCTCCTGGAGAATATATCTCCATATAGCACAGGATATAAGATGTTAATAGCCAGCAGCCCCACATCCTCATGACCTGTTAAAGCAGTAATTCTTTAGGGACATTAAAAATTGCAGCATCTGCAATAGAATATCTGATGCAGGAGAAGAGAGGGAAACAGTGGCCCAAATCCAAGGGAGCTGGCGGGAGCAAGAAACAAACATAAGCTGGGGAAAAGAGGAGGAGATAGAAAGAGCAAGAGTCTAAACATGAAAAGATAATAGATTTAGAGCTGGCAGGGACCTGAGAAGCTACCAAGTCAAACCCTCTTATTTTATAGTTGAGGAAACAAGCAGAACGGTCCTTGGTCATGTTCACCAAGTAGGGATCAAACCAAGATCTTCCTGACTCCAGGAAGCACCCCTTCCTTATGCTTCTCTGGGAATTTAATATTTGGAGGCAATTAAGTGGCTCAGCAGATAAGGTACTGAATCAGGAATCAGCAAGATCTGACTAGCTGTGTGTCCTTGGGCAAAAAAAAAAAATTCTGTTTGCCTCAGTTTCCTCAACTGTAAAATTAAGATGATTACGATCTCTACCTTACAGGGTTATTTTGAGGATCAAATTGACATTTTTAAACAGCTTAAACACGGTCCCTGGCACACAGTAGGTACCCTATAAATGCTTATTCCCTTCCCCCAACACATTAAGGGGCTGCCCAGAAGAAAAAGCAATTTTTCTCTATTGTCTGTAGCCTGAAGATTTTGATTCAAATCCCGGTTATGTCTCTTTGACAACATCTCTGAGTCTCCCTTTCTTCATTTGGAAAATAGTCAGTAATAACACTATCCACCCGATAAGGTTGTTTGGAAGCACTTTGTCCATTTTAAAGATATAAGCAGATCAGAAATGATAAGCTAGATGTTCTCAGAAAAACCTGGAAAAACTTGCATGAACTGATGGAAAGTGAAATGAGGAGAACCAGGAGAGTATTGTACAAAGTAAGAGCAATACTGTATGATGTGAATGATTTAGCTATTCTCAGCAATACAATGGTCCAGGACAATTTCCAAGGACTCATGATGAAAAATGCTATCCATTCCCAGAGAAAGAACTGATGGAGTCTGAATATAAATCAAAGCAATACTTTTATAACTTCCTTTATTTTTCTTGAGTTTTTATTTTGAGCTATGTTTTTTTTTGCAACATGACTAACAGGGAAATGTGTATGAGTATACATGTATAGAACCTATATCAAATTTCTTGCTTTCTCAACAGGGGGTGGGGTGGGGGCGAGAAGAAGGGCTGGTTGGGAGTGGGAAGGTAAGAAGAGAATTTGGAACTTATTTTTTAAAATGAATGTGCAAGTTGTCACTTGACAAGGAATGCTTGCTTGCCTTGTGGACTCCTTTTTTGTAGAGTAGAGCTTCCATTCATTCATTCAGCAAGTTTTCATGTGCTCAGAGTTTATGTATCCTTTTCCAGGGTTTAGTTTTTCTACAATTTCCCCTAGATTGCTAAAGGAACTCTAATGTAATAAAAGATGAACCGTGTGTGTGTGTGTGTGTGTGTGTGTGTGTGTGTGTGTATCACTCATGTTTACTATTATCTTATAAATGTGGCCTCAAATTAACATGATAGCTGTAAGAAACCTTATGAAAAACATTAATTAATAAATATCAACTAAATTTTAAAAGTAAAGCATAATATGTGGAACAGTTATTGAAATATATGCAATTTTCACTGGAACATTTGTCTAATATTCTAATGAAATCACGGATCTGGGTCAGAATTTTAAATAAATGGAGGCAGTGGGAGGGGAACTAATATAAAGCAGCAGCCCAACAACATTCAACCTAATTCCTATGGAGTTAGCAATCTAAGAACAAAAATAAAATTATTGTTTTATGTAAAATCAAGTACCTTAGGAAAAGCTAGCTCCAGTAACTTGAGGCTGTAAAAATCCTTGGAAAGTATCGATCAACTTTATGTGCATTGCCAGATTTAACAATGAACAAGTGATGAGTTTCTCCTGACAATCAGACACAAGCAGAATTTCACTAAATATCAGATTTTGTCTTTTGTTTTTGGTTAGCTTTCCTCTCCAAATAAGTACATTTATATGATGCGTGATTCAAAAAGCCTATCTTTCCTCATGCTTCATATACAACAGGAGTGTCCACTATTGACAGCAAAAAGGATGATGTTTCACACCTGTCATCTTTTAGCATTCCTTTTCCAGACTTTGGCACTACACTATAGCTAGTAGTAGGATTGCTTTTTATAGCCAAAAGACAAATTTCCTTCCATCAAAGTCTGCTTATTAAAAAAATGGCAACCATCCATTACTATATCATGGCAATGACAGTACTTTCTAGCCATCAGAAAAGCTAAGGCTAGCTCCATAATGAAGATAGTAATGCTGGTGTAACAGTATATTTGGAACTGCAACTAGTAGGTGGCATCTGGGGAATTGCCCCATAGCACAGGAATTTAGTGTAGGAAAAACTGAGTTTAACACCTAGATAGCAAGGATATCAGTTAAGTTAGGAAACAGGCATATGGTGTGCTCCCTCCTCCCCCTCATCCTCCAGCTTCTACACTCCATTCTACGCTCCATGAGGGCAGCCCCCTCAACAGTGGCCCTCAGTGGCTTCACCCATAGTTGACAGTCTCTCCTACACAAGGTCATGTGCTAAATTTTCCTACAACATGGGGCTTTATGTGTTACGGTCTCCTTCACATACACAACTGAATTTGTTTTAAAAAGCTGGTTTGAAGATATCTTTCATGCTCCTTGTCTTGGGTGAGTTTTGTGATGTTTATCCAGGGTGACAAAATCCAAAATTAAGACTCCAAATTACCTGAAGGCAAAAAATGTTTAAGTCCTAATGATTTGAATTCATCCAACACGGTGGTATTATCTATATCTTTTCCCATCTTACTGTAACAAAAACTCACTTTGGCTACATCCAGAGTTTAAATGTTCCAAAGAACCTTAATGATTCTCAGAAAAGCCTTGGTTTCCATTTCAGACTTTCAGTTTTTGGTTGTTTGTTGGTTTTTTTTTTTTTTTTTTCAGTAAGAGGCATGTTTCTATCTTCCCTGTTCCTCATCTCTGCCCTTACTGAGTGGATAAAGATGACAGAAGTGTATGACAGGAACTTCTTGTTGTCTCATAAGCCCAAAGAGGAAGTCACTGTCATTTATATCAAATGATATCATAAAATGAAATAGAAATATTTTCCTCAGTTGAAACCTTACCTCTATAAACAACAGGACACAACAGTGACGTATTGGCCCAGCCTGATCCATCAAGTGACACATCTCTTGCCTGGCTCTTTTGATATAGGAACAATCCAATCCTAGAGTACAGAGACACCCAAGGATGACACATTGGAACTCAATCTCTGTTAACAGGCTTCTTGCCTTAGAATGACTATTCTCTAGTGGTCACAACTTTAATGAAAAGAAGTTTTTTCAGACAAGTCTGTGTAGCCTGGTTTAATTGTCAGAAGTGATAAATCATAAAAAGACTAAAAACTCTGATGTCTCACTAAATTTTTGGAGAAAGAAATACTTCAGTGAAGTAGAAATGTGTGTTGAAATGAACTGAAAAGCAGAAACATTTATTAAAAAAAACAACAACACTTGGACCCAAGTGTATCTATTCATGATAAAAAGAATTTCTTGTATAAAGATCATCCTCTTTATGACTTAACTGACTACAGTTAAAAAGAGACACATTCATTTATTCATTCATTTACTAAATAAGTATTTTTCTCCAGGTGCTGAAAAAGTTCCCCATCCTTTCTTCAAATAGGAAGGTACATTGGTTAGAATTTGTTGTCCCTTTCCTCCTGCTTCTGTGAATGTGAGGAAGTGAAATTCACCTCATTGATATTTTCCTCTGAGCTGGCAATGTGTGCTATCCAGATATGGGCCAAATGGATGCCATAAGGCTTGAGGGAGAATCTCAATTTATCACCATCACCCCAGTAAGTTTTCCTTTCAAAGATAACATAAAACTTCTAGTTATGATTAAGCCAAAATTATGACAAAAGCTTAACACATTCCCTGCTGATTGAATTCCTAATGAGAGAATAGGCTCTGCTTGAATGAGGGAAAGCTGGAGGGACTTTTTCATCATGAATAAGTTGCATGCAAGGAAGCCCCCCACCCACTGGGTGTGCCCCCATGAGGTAGATTTATGAGAGAACTTTGGCAAGAGTCAAACAGGATGGCAGGCATGAATGGACTACCATCTGTGCCATGGAAGTATTTACCATAAAAATGAGATTACTACTTATTGAAGTTTATGTCATTTTTATATGGCTGAATGGTGAGAATTCTTTTAAAAGATGGTCAAAATTTAATCTCTTTGTCTAACAGTCCCATGAAATGTTGCCATCGTTTGTAGCCTTCTTCAACTATCTCTCTTAAAATTCTTCTGATATTTTTATGACAGAATTTTTTTCTTCAAATTTTTTCTTCTAATTAGATGTAAAAAATTTTAACATTCATTTTTTTTATTTTAAGCTCAAAATTCTCTCCTCTATTTTCCCTCCCTCCTTATTTCTCATTGAGAAGACAAATAATTTGACATAGGTTATACATGTGCCATCATGCAAAACTTGTTTTCACATTAGTTATGTTGTGAAAGAAAATGCAGACCAAAAAAAAAAAAGAAAAGAAAAGAAAGAAAGAAAAGAAAAAGAAAGATTTTTTTTTAAATGCATGTTTTGTTCTCCATTTAGACTCACCAGTTCTTTCTCTGGAGGTAGATAATATTTTTATCATAAGTCCTTTGGAATTGTCTTAGATCATTGTATGAGAATAGCTAAATCATTCACAATTGATCATTGTACAATATTACTGTTACTATGTATGGTGTTCTCATTCTGCTCACTTCATTTTGCATAAGTACTTGTAAGTCTTTCCAGATTTTTTTGAAATCAAGCTGCTCATCATTTATTGTAGCACAGTAATATTCCATTAAGATCATATATACCACTTGTTCAACCATTCCCCAATTGATGGCATCCCCTCAATTTCCATTTCTTTGCCCCCAGAAAAAGAATTGCTAAAAAATATTTGCTTATATGTAGATCCTTGTCCTTTTTTAAATCTCTTTGGGACACAGATCTAGTAGTGGTATTATTTCTGGGTCAAAGGGTATGTATAGTTTTATAACCTTTTGGCCATAGTTCCAAATTGCTCTCCAGAATGGTTGGATCAGCTCTCAATTCTACCAACAGTGCATTAGTGTCCCAACTTTCCCACATCACCTCAAATATTTTTCATTTTTCTTTTCTGTCATATTAGTCAATCTTTTTCTAATCAATAGTTATTTAGAGCATTTTTATATGACTACAGGTAACTTTGATTTCTTTCACTGAAATCTGTTCATATTCTTTCACTATCAATTGCAGAGCAACTTGTGTTCTTATGAATTTCACCTACTTCTCTATATATTCAAGAAATGAAGCTTTTATCAGAAACACTGGCTGTAAAAAATTTCCCCCAGTTTTCTACTTCTTTTTTCTAACCTTGGTTGTGTTGGTTTTGTTTGTACAAAATCTTTTCAATTTAATGTAATAAAAGTATCCACTCTATATCCCACAATGCTCTCTGTCTCTTGTTTGGTCATTAATTCTTCTCTTATCCATAGATATGACAGGTAAACTATTCCTTGCTCTCTTAATTTGCTTATGATATCATCCTTTATGTTCGCGACAGAATATTCAAAATACCCTAATACAAATCCTTCTAATCTCTATTCCTATTGTTTCTGGCAATTTCCTCTAACTGTGCTTTTGTGTAAACTCTAACTTCCACTCTTCTGGGGTAGTTAGGTGGCACAGTGGATAGAGTACCAGGACTGGGGTCAGGAACACTCATCTTCCTGAATTCAAATCTGCTTCAGACACTTATTAGCTGTATGACCCTAGGCAAGTCACTTAACCCCATTTGCCTCAGTTTCTTCATCTGTAAAACAGACTGGAGAAGGAAATGGCAAATCAATCTAGTATCTTTGCCCAAAAATAAAACAACCCAAACCCTAAATAGGGTCACAAAGAGTTGAACACAACTAAAAAATTACTGAATGATAAAAACAAAATGCATTTGATATTGAAACTATACTCCCCCAAAATGTATTCTTTCTTTGGTGATTTAAAAGGTACCCCATGATCCTAGGGTGGAGTGACAATAGTTTTGGTTGATGGAATGATGGCTAACCTCATTTCTATGGCATATGTAACTGTATTGCTTTATGCTCTTGGTTTCTGCCATTATCTAAGCATTTGGGGCCAAATTATTAATATCTTTGGTCCCTGAGAACTGATTTTATGGGAACAAAAAGCATTCATATTATATTTCTTGAATCTGCTGTAAGAATATTGCATTTGATAGACAGTGGATCTAGCCTTGAATGACAATTCTTATGTCCTTATGACCTATAGACATATGTAGAAGAAATGTGATTATGACTCATTA
Source organism: Pseudochirops corinnae (assembly GCA_028646515.1). Taxonomy (NCBI): domain Eukaryota; kingdom Metazoa; phylum Chordata; class Mammalia; order Diprotodontia; family Pseudocheiridae; genus Pseudochirops; species Pseudochirops corinnae. The sequence goes on from CM053585.1 coordinate 439,572,027, forward strand.
CTTCCGTAATTCAGTGGGTACTGCTTTGGTGATGCAGATTCAAAATATCTGTGACTACCCATTCTATGACTTGTGAAAATTCCTGTGTAAATCCTGTATAGGGATATATCCAGCATGCTAGCAATCTTCTTCTGGTTCTCTTGACAAGTTTAATTAAAATTTTCAATTTTTTTTGCTTATTAATTTTAGTTTCATTCTTTCCTGAAACAAAAAATGTTGGCCTTTTATACATCCCTTTTTGTTTCATTACCATATTGGATTTTAATCATTTATCACTGACATTTTCTATTCCTACAGTTTTAGTCTAGGTGATTTTTTAAAAACCTTTTATAAATCAACATCCGTTTCATTTTAACAATCATTCTGTATCAGTATTACATTTTTTCATAGCCTCGTCTATTTTCCCAGAGTCCTTTGTTATAGTATCTCTAGGCAGATAGTAATTCATTCTTTATCTCTACTAACATATGCATACATACATACACATATAAACACATGATTATATGTTACATATGACACATATGGTATATGTTTATACACACAGGTATATGTATACACACACACACACACTATGTATATGCTAGTGATTTTATATTTCTTAGGAAATAATGACCCAGAATTCTTGAAGTAACTCCTCTCTAGGGAGCTTGAAATGGCAACAATTCCTGTGCATGGAAAGGCAACAGATTTGTGGTTCTGATAAAATATCAAGCTAAATTAACTATCCAAACACACTTTTTGCAAAGAGGCTTTTGATAGCTAAAGTAATAATGTTGAAATTGCTACGAAGATGAGAGCTGTGGTTGTGAATAGACAAAAGCCTGTAGACTTGCTAGAGCTTTCTTATACAACGAGTGAGTCTCTAGGTCTTTTGTTTGACATTAGCTATAAAGTTTGGGATGGGTTTGTTTGGGGAATGGATTTTTGGCATGGGACAAAGGAATGTTAATACTGTTGGCCTTTCACCCAACTACTTACTCACTTCATGTTGTGCTGAAAAAATAAATACATGACATGGTGGAAGGAACACTGGTTTTGGAGTCAGGTTGAATATGTGACCTTGGGAAAGTAATTTTCTTTTGCTCAGCCTCTGTTTCCTTATTTGTAAAATTAGAAAGTTGGATTCGATGATCTCTAACGCCCTTGCCAGCCATGAATCCTATGATCTAATGAATTCAGTTAATTAACAACTTAGATACCCCCAACTAATGAAAAGCAACAAAGATACAAATATTTTGAGAGCTGCCTAGAATACTGAGAGATTAAATGACTTTCCTGGGATCACAAATGCTAGCATATGTTAGCGGTAGGACTTCAAAATCTACCCTTTTTCTGCAGCAAATTTCTATAGCCATTGTAACATAGTACATTTTATATTAGACATCCTTCATGTTGTCTCTGAATTTACCTGAATAGCAGGCTTAGAAATAACCACGAGCTCAGTGTGAGCTATGTTTTATGCTGGGTAAAGTACGTTCATTACTCAAAAGCACTTTGCTATTTGTGATTCCTCAGTTTACACATTTGGAATTTGAATTAGTTTGCACCAGCCCAGACCCAAGAGCTACTAAAGGGGTCAAAGGTGGAGATAAAGATTGAAGAACAAGCCACTTGGTAAGAGGTACAAGAGATTTCTAGATGGGGATGCTGACTGAGACACTCTACCCATTCATTTCACTTCATCTTATAATCATGAAACAAAATTAATGCAACACACTAATTCATTGTTAGCTTTCTTATAAGGTGTTACAGTGGTATCACGGTAGTAACCGTAGCCAGAAAAACAAAACAAAACAAAACAAACCTCACAGATTCTAATGCAGTACCCCAACCTCAGGTGTTCTTTGCCCCTAATTGTGAAGGGGAAAATGGGCATAAAGAGATGAAACTTCTCTACTGGTGGATGAAACCTGTAAGAGCCTGCCAGGTCATTCTCTGGGGCTTTAATTATTCTGAGTGCTACACTTTATGAACCAAACCCACACGTGTGTGTGTGTGCACACTATATACACCAACTCACAAAAAAGCTTCTGTTCTGTATGTTAAAATAAATAAAAATCTTCTTTCTTTTCTATTTCCCCTGAAATAAAACATACCCAACTCTGGGAAAGTGAGACAAAGACAGTCATTTAACTTTGCCAACTGGTAGGGGGATCAGCTGGCATTTTATGCATTCTCTCCAGCCTTCCCTCCACCCAATTCAGTTAATCACCTTTTCTTGTCCAGTCAACCTCTGAATATCTCACAAACCTGCCTCCTCTCTATCCACCATAGCCACAATCCTAATCATCACCTCTTGCGAGGACTGTTACACATAGTACCCTGTTGGTCTCTTGCTTCCTGTCTCTCATTTCTCTAATGCATCCTCCCTGTAGATGTCCAATTGATATTCCTAAAGCAAATATTTGACCATGTCATTTCTCTGCCCAAGAAGCATCAATAGTTCCCTCTTTCCTATAGCATCAAATACAAACTCATCATTTTGGCATTGAAAGCTCTTTACAAACCAGCTCCAGCCTGCCTTTCCAAAAGGTAAAGGTGAAGGAAAGCTTCCTGTTTCTGTTCAATAATGTGCAAAGGGATGGAAGTGGGAAATGTAATAAGGTGTATAGGATAACAGTGTTACAGGTGAAAAAAAGAGGTTAAGATCATGGCAAAGTAGAAAGAGGAAAAGATTCATTCTTCTAGTCCAGATAGATAGCAGGATAGGTTGAGCAGTAAGAGATTGTGGCTGTAAGATTAATACTTTTTAAAAATAGGACTATAAAACAAAAAAAATGTCAGGTGAACAAAAAGGCCCAGTGTTTTATGAACAATGTTAGTAATAGCTAGAAGAATATTATTTAACATTTCTATAAAATTGTCTTGGGCAACTCAGTGGCACAGTAGATAGAGCATTGGGCTGGAATCAGGAAGACTCATCTTCCTGAGTTCAAATACAGCCTCAGGTACTTACTAGCTGTATGAGCCTGGGCAAGTCACTTAACCCTGTTTGCCTCAGTTCCTCATCTGTAAGTGAGATGGAGAAGGACATGGCAAACCACTCCTGTATCTGTGCCAAGCAAACTCCAAATGGGATCATGAAGAGTCAGAAACGACTGAATAAAAAATAGAACTTTATTTGCATAAAGCTCTTTTAACAGAAAATAACCCCATTGGTGTATTATTCAAGTCTATTTATAAAGGGAAAATTTTTAAATGACTATCATTACATTTTTATATCAAGATATATAATGTTTTTCCCTTCTACTAAGCTTAATTCTCTTAATATCTATTCATTTAATGTGTAAGCTCATAGAGAGAATTTTAGATTTCAAAGAGGCCTTAGAGATCATCTAACTAATCCCTTCATTTTACAAATAAGAAAACAATTTATTTTTAAATTTATATTTTGTAGAATTGTGATAGAATAAATTTTCCTGTCTTGCCCCCTTGTCAATCCCATTTTCTTTTCTCTTCTTTGAGGACATGCTTTCTCTTCCTTTTATGAACATTATTGCATGGTTATTTCACCATTAAAATTCTTTTGAAGCATCTCTGTTAGTTTTAAATAATTTAGGTTTATGGCCATCCCGTGATGTTTTGATTCCTTTTGCTTTATTCATAAGTAGATCTTCCACTCCTGTTTTTATCCTCTAATGTAGCAAATTTATTAGCATTATCTGTACCCTTTTTTTCCCCTGATAGTTTCTCTTCCCCAGTGGTGGTAGAGGAGGAGAGGGGCTTGCCAACTCTACCATACAAGTCATGCCTCTTCCAGAACCTCTGAAAGACTCCTAACTTCCAAACTATTATTTCTCTTCAAGAGACACTTCAAGAATGACTCTCTGTAAAATCAATGTGCCACTTTATAGTCATCATGATCAACTTTCCCTTTCCTAATTGGAAGCCTTATAGGTGTACCCCCATCCTCCACTGATACTCACATTTGTATACAAACCTCTCCTCCGTGTTAAAGTTTCCAAAAATAGACTCACACTAAATGGATACATGTGATAGAGAAGATTTAAGTGAGCATTTGAACCCAAGTCCACAACTACCCTGGGGAATTTTCACTGATCTTTCAGATTCTCTTGAGAGGTAATGTGGCATAATCGATAGAGAGCCACCTTCAAAGCTAGGAGGGCATGGGTTCAAGTCCTGTCTCTGACATCTAATGACTGTGTGAACCTGAAAAAGTTTCCTAATCTTTCATTGCTCTAGGCACCTAAGACGATAAATCGCAGAGAAAGTGTTAACTGTTTTAGACTTTCTTCACCTGAGAATTCCATATATCGATGAAATCGCAGGTCCATTCCCTATCTCTATCCCTTCAGATTCTCAGCTCCATTTATTTAACAAGCAAAATTAATTAAGTTACTTGCCAAGGTAATTAGTTATAGAGTTCATTGACTCTAGATATCCTAAGATGATTGTCTTCCTTTCCTGTGTAGAAGGATGATCACGAGACCCTGAACAATTTGAAATTACAAGGAAATAGGACTTTAATTAAATCTTCCTGTAGAGAGTGTAGATGTATTCCTTGCACCTCCTCGAAAGAATTGGAGACATCTGGCATAGGCATTTGCCAACCTATTCCCCAGGAATATGAGAAGGTCTATACAGGTCTCTAGTTGGGACTCATCACAATATCAAGGGATTGTACTTTAACAATCTCAAGTTTATTCCCTTCAGAGGAAAATTCAAGGCACATGGTGGAACTGTGAGTCTGGAGGACTGTGTAGTTACCTGGAAGGGAGGTGGGAAGGAGAATGACTGGGTCATTTGATTATTAACTACTGTGAATCACTGGTGTTTTGTGTTTTTCCTGAAGGGTAAAATAAAGACTGTCCTGTACCGAATATGCACTGTTTCCCTGAGTGTATGTACAATAACTGGGGGCCCTCATACCTCCACATACATGGCACAGTGACACCAGCTATATTCCAGGATTTCCAGATGAAAACCTGGGAAGAGGAAAATGAACCAAAGAAATAGATGGGAGGTTTGAGGGAGGGGGGAAGATCCTTGAGATTGAACCAGATCTGTATAGCACCAAAGATTGGGATTCTGAGCCATGCATTTTATCTGTTTTGTGGAAAGTGGCTCTTCAGTAAAAGACTGCAGTGAAACTTCTTGACTTCTATGTGTTTCAGGAAAAAAAAAATTAGGGAGCTAGAGATGATATCAAGTGATTGAAAAGTGGTATTTACCATTTGAATTTCCTTTTTCTTTTTCAAATCAGACAAATCTTAAGTATTTACTATGTGCAAAATATTATATTAAACATGGGAGACACAAAGACAAAAACCAGAGAGCACCTCTCTCCTCAATATTATTATTGCTATTAATAATAAAAACTAGCATTGATATTGTGTCTTAATATTTGCAAAGTATTTTACATCTGTTATCTCACTTGATTCAATGAAGTGGATGCTACTATTAACCCCATTTTGCAGATGAAGAAACTGTATGTAAGGGAGATTAAGGGACTCACCTAGTCACAAAGCTAAGAATTTGAGGCAGTATTTGAACTCAGGTTTTGTAGACTCCAAGCCTAACACTCTAACCACTATGCCACTTAGCTATCTCTACTCACTCAAGAAATTTACGTGCAGGATGAGGATTTGTATATGATCAGAAGGGGGGTAAAAGCCATTGAATCATAGAATTTCTGAGCTGGAGTGCGTCTCAGAGGCCATCTGTCCTAACTAAAGATTTCCCTTTATATCATAGCTGACAAGTAGTCATCCTGCTTTTGTTTGAATGCTTCTAATATGGAAGGTCCTTCTACCTCCTAAGAGATCCCATTATACTTTGGGATAGTTCTACTGATGATGAAGCTCCAGTTGACCTTTTTGGAACTTTTATCCACTACTCCTACTTCTCCCCTTTGGGGTCCAACAGAATGAATCTAGTCTCTTGTCCGAATGACAGCTCTTCAGATCCTTGGACAGCAATACCACGCCCCTCTCCCTGCCTACCCCAGTCTTTTCTGAGATAAAACATTCCCTGGGAAGCTCTCCATTTCACCAATGCCCTTCTTAAATTATGAGGCTGAGAGCTGATCACAGCACCCTGGCTGCACTCTAACCAAGGCACAGTGTTACTTCTTACTGCTACATTGTGGCTCACCCAACCTGCCTCTATGGGTACCCAGCCTCTTAGGCTATCAAAGTGGAATATTAGTTTCACTTTTTCTCTCAAATCTAGCTGGTACAAAACTTTTTACAGCTTCTAATTGTGCTGTAGCTGACCTCCTTATCTGCCCCCAGTAGGGGACAGGAGTAAAAGTACGGAATTTGCCATTGACCTCTACTAGGAACTTTTTAGCATTCTGTAACTGATAGACAGTTGAACTTGAAGTCAGGAAGGCCTGGATGCAAATCTTGCGTCAAACATCTAATAGTTGTGTGACTCTAGACCTGTCATTTCATTTCTCTGTGCGTTAGTTTCTTCATCTGTCAAATGAAACATTATGTCCTTGAAGATTCCTTCATGTTCTAAATCTATGATGCATGGATATCATTCTTCCTGAATGTGGTTCTATAAATTGTCTAATAATCCCTACTTAATACCTTCCTGATCATCCATCAACCTTTTAGAATAAGTATATATTTGATATAATAATTGTGTGTAACTATGTTCTATTGTATAACCATTTGGTGCATGTTTTCCCTTTAACAGGAATTCATTTTACTGAAGTATTTTGGGGGTTATGGAAAGAATCCTGGATTTGGAGCCCAGAGACCTGAATTCAAATCCTAGCTCTGTTGTCCATTAAATGTTTGTGTCCATAAACACAAATAAACAAATTTCTTCATTGGTTAAAATGAGAGGGCTGGACTAGATAACCTCTAAGGTCCCTTCCAGTCCTAAATCTATTTTCCCAGGATAATACAATGTGGTTAATTCCACCTATGCAACCTGCCTCACAAGACAGGTATAGAGAAAGCCCTTTGAAAACACTGTAGTGTTTTCTAAATGGCCGTTATTAATATTAGAGGTGTGGTCTATATTTGGGCCATTTAGTTTCCATTCTTTTGGAATGATCTAGGCCAGCAGTTCTCAAGCTGTGGGTCGTGACCCCTTTGGGGGTCGAACAACCCTTTCACAGGGGTTGTCTAAGACCATGGGAAAACACGTATTTCCGATGGTTTTAGGAACCAAGACACCACAGGTCCGCCCACATGCAGATATGCCCACATACGAGTATTAAAGGGTCACAGCATTAGGAAGGTTGAGAACCACTGATCTAGGTGAATACTGACTCAACATAGAGGGATAGACGTGGTAATTTTTTGCAGACTCTCTCTTCCTGAGAAGCCTTGTCCAGCAAAAGTGAATTGTATGCATCTTATGGTTGAAATGGTCCTGGGGATTAAATATGGTAGATGGACCTATCATTGATATTAACTCCATTCAACCTCTTTCCAGTTGTTGTTTTTTCTCTCTTATGAAATTGTCTTGCATTTACTTACCTGTGTAAGTATTGTGTTTCCTCTCCCTCCACCCCAGAAGAATGTCAGCTTTCTGAAGGCAGTGACTTTTTCATTTGTATCTATATAGCACCCACACCTGGCACAGTGCCCATAGCAGGCCCTTAATAAATGTTTATTGATTTGAAATGTAATATGGTCACACTAAAAGGCTTTAACTTATTTTCTTTTATAAGGCATTAATCACACTAAACACATCTTCTACCACCCATTGATAATTTTGAAGGGTCAGATGCCCTTATCCTGAATTGTGATATTTATTTGAAAACAAAGCGCATTTAACATTCAGGAAACTATCACAGCAAATTGCCAGCTCACTAAATATCAACAAAGTCACTTTTTTTTACTTTTTTATGTTTGTTCTATAGGCAAAATTTAGCACCTTTCAAAGAGACCAGACTGTTAGTTCTAGACACAAAATTTCTCTTTTTTACAGGCATGAACCCAGCAGCAGAGGAAGAAATAATACATAGCACTTCTCATCTTCAAAGTGTCTTGCACACATTCATTAACCCTGTGCTTCAGTACCTTTGGCAAAAAAAGAGGAAGAAAATCACATTGTCTATTCTCTAACCCTATCACTGAGACCAGCAGCTTCTGTTATCAGTGATGCTGATCCCTCTTCTCTTTGAGGTTCCTGTGATGAAAAGTCATACTGTTCCCCTAGACCATCCATTCCCCCCAAATTGCAAACAACTTTTCAGGTAATACTTCCTAGTACCCAACATGAGCTAGGACCTCAAAGTGAGATTTTCACTTGTCTGCCGAGTCCCCACTTTTTCTCAAAATGTGACCTTCTCTTACCTATGCAATTTTCTGACAATTATGAGAGCTGTATGGGCCAATCCAAAATTGATACCCCACTGAAAGATTACACAGCTCAGCAATGGTGGATAGTCCTTATTTTAAATTTTCCTTAGCTCCTAAAACTCACTCAGTGAGAATAAACATTACATTATACCAAGACAATCCTTTGTGTAGAGATATTAGAAAGTAGCATTTAATTCTACAAACACTTAAGGATGTACAAGTTCTGTGATTTGTACTAGAGATAAAAAGACAAAAGGCTTAGCAAGGAATGCAAGTTCCTTGAGGACAAGACTATTTCACCTTTCTATTTGTATCTCCAATTTCTAGGATAATATTTGGTGTATAGATCACTTAAAATGCTTATCAATTCCTTAATTGATTGATTCTCTTTGGGTTACAAAATGTCCACAGAGAGAGGTAAATACTGTACAAGACAATTTGAGGAAATATTTTTTGTCATTCTGTCATGTTTGACTCTTCTTGACCCAATGGATCATAGCATGCTAATACTATGCATGGGGCTTTCTTGGCAAAGATACTGGAGTGATTTTCCATTTCTTTCTCCAGAGTAAGTAGAGGGCAGGTAACTGAAGACTTCATTAGATTGTAGGATCACAGATGTAGAGCTACAAGGAAGCTTAAAGTTCATATTGTCCATTCCTCTCATTTTGCAGATAAAGAAACTGAGTCACAAAGAAAGGAAGTTACTCAAGCTTACACAGGAAAGAAATAGCAGATTAGTGTTTGAATTCAGATCCTTGGAGTCCAAATACGTGGATATTTTTACTATACAAAATTAGAATGTCACTTTGACTGAAAGTTGGAAGACGCAAGGATTCTAAGAGAAGCCATGTGTAAACAAGATGTGTGTGTGTGTGTGTGTGTGTGTGTGTGTGTAAGAAAGAAAGAGAAAGAGAGAGAGAGAGAGAGAGAGAGAGAGAGAGAGAGAGAGAGACTTATTTACTTATTTCTTGAGTCTAAGTTCAACACTTAAGAAAGCACCTTCATACTTCAAGACCACTTTCAACAACTATACTAAGTGATCCCTTGGAAGAATGAATGGAGCTACCAAAAACCTTAATTTGTTACCAAGAGAATGACATAGAACCTAGAGGATATAGCACCTAGCTAAGCTAGGTAGTAAATATCACCCTCTGCCATCTCCACCTCCCCGATAAACTCAGTGACTCCTTATAACCTCCAAGATCCAGTACAAAATCCTGTCTGTGCTTGGCATCCAAAGCCCTTCACAACCTAGTCCCCTCCTACCTTTCCAGTCTTCTTACATCTTACTCCTGCCCACATCCTTTTCAGTCCAATGACACGTGGCTGTTCCACAAACAAGACATTCTATCTCTTGACTTCAGGCACTTCCTCAGCCTGTTCCCCATGCCTGCAATGCTTTCCCTCCTTATCTCTGCCTCCTGATTTCCTTCAACTCCCACCTGAACTCCTACCTTCTACAAGAAACTTTCCCAAACCCTCTTAATTCTAGAGCCTTTTCTCTCTTCATTATTGCCTATTTATCCTGTGGTGAGTTTTGTTTGTTTTTTGTCTCCCCCATTAGATTGTAAGCTCTTAGAGGACTTGCCTCTCTTTGTATCCTCTGTACTTCCCACAATACCTGGAGTATAGTAAGTGTTTCATAAAATGCTTATTGACTAACTGGCTTGCTAAATTCTCAGTCATCATTGTGAGGCAGTGTGGTGTAATGGAAAGAGCACTAGCAACAATACTTACCAAGTATTCTAGACCATAACTTTATTAGACAAAAAGGTGTAGAACAATTGCTAGGGGAAAAAAATATCATCTTGGACTGTGATGAATAGCTTATGCTGCAGGGCATTTTCTTCACTGGGAGTTTAAGTCTTTTATTCACATTTCATTCTTCATGACCCCATTTTTATGGGGGTTTTCACAAAGATTCTATAGTGGTTTGTCATTTCCTTCTCTAGGGTCCCTGTTTTACAGTGGAGGAAACTGAGGCAAACAGAGGTTGAATGACTTGTCCAGAGTTACACAGCTACTAAGCATCTGAGGCTACATTTGAACTCAGGTCCCCCCAACTTCAGGCCAAGCACTCTAGCCACTGAGCCACCTAGCTGCCCCTAGAATTTCCTTCCACCTATGAAATCACAGGTTTGGGAAAAGGTGAGAGGGGAGCTGGTAACCTTTCTAAAGTATCTATGAGGTGTGAAGGTTGGAAAAGGTGGCATTGCTAACACCTTGGGGAAGGAGAAGATGACGCAGCTGCCACCTCTTGAAGAGATGGTAGAAGTGGCAGTCTGCCTCCATGATGATGAACATCCTCTGTAGGTGACTTAGTTTGGTTTAAACTAAAGCTGGTAAGGTAAGATCCCACTGATATCAGGTTTGAACATCAATAGCCACCAAAAGCTTAATTGCCTCTATGAATGATGATGCTCTAAAAAAACTTTTTTTAAAATATTTGCTGAACAGCCCTTGGGAAAAGAACAGTTCTGGGACAGTTATTTTAGAATTTAGAATTTGTGCCCCTGGAATAAGGAATTTAGCAAACAAAATTTCTCCCTTGTTTGGCCTTACTTAGTGCAAAGTGTCCAGGAACCCCTTTGCATAGTTATTTACAATGAGTTTCCTGGCCCTATGAATGCTAGAAAGTCAGTGCTATAAGAAAAAAGGCACAGGGAAGCATTCTTTGAAGAGGATTTAGGTTGGCATCACCTAGCTCATTAAAGTGAAATTTCAGCAATTCCAGTTCCAATTAAAGGGACTCTTTTTGCAGGATCCCATCTGAATAATTGTAACCAAAGGTTGGTGCCTTTTAAAGGAAACAAATCTCACCCCTGGTCTGTGCTTGTAGCTCATCAATGGAGCCTCTGAAACTTCAGGTCAGGGCTTTGGAAAGATGTCGGAAATGGGAGACTTTCTTGACCCTTGTACACGAAGCAGGCTTTTAAAAATCCAAATGATTAATGTCTAGCCTTAGCACTCCTACATGCCAGACATTAAATTATGGCCTCTTGGAAAAGCTCCTTTCAAAGGGCCTGTGTTGCTAGGGGGAAAAAATACCATCTTGGACTGTGATGAATAGCTTAGGCTGCGGGGCTTGTCTGTTGCTTTTCCAGTCTGAGCTTGTGATTCCACTGATTGGCCGCTAGGTGGGGCTGTGGATTGAATGCTGGGCAGTTAGGAAGACCTGAGTTCAGTTCCAGCCTCAGACACTTATTACTGGTGTGACCCTGCACCAATTATTTACCTTCTGTTTGCCTGTCTTTCCTCAGTTGTACAAATGGAAATAATAACACCGGAGGATCAAATGAGTTAATATCCGTAAAACATTTAGCTCAGTGCCTAGCATGATAGATGCTATATAACTGCCTTTTTCCTTCTCCTTCCCTTCCCATTGAGGAAACTTCAACTACCAATGTACCCACTATACTAATTATGGTCTTACAGAATTGTCTGGGGCACTAAGAGGTTACATGACTTGCCCAGGGTCACTCGGGCAAAATTTGTCAGAGGAAGAACTTGAACCCAGGACTTCCTGATACTGGGGGCAATTAAGATGCACAGTGGATAGAATGCCTGAATCTGGAGTCAGGAAGACCTGAGTTCAAATTTGACCTTAGACACTTAGTAGCTGTGTGACTTTGGGCAAGTCACTTAAACCAATTTGTTTTAATTCCCTTATCTGTAAAATGAGTGGGAAAAGAAAATGGCAAAGCACTCCAGTATCTTTCCCAAGAAAATTCCAAAAGAGGTCATAAAGGGTCAAACATGACTGATGTGATTGAACAATAACAACAACTTTCTGATTCTGAGACCTGAGTTTGGTTAGGTGATTTGCCCAATGTCACATAGACAAACTATCTGAGAGGCAAGACTTGAACTCAGGTCTTGCCAACTCTCAAGATTATCCAGTGTTTCATGCTGTCTCTGCCATTTTATTAATTTTTAAAAAGCAAAATATTGTCATTTCCTCGATACAAATAAATATGTATTACCAACTGATGAATGGCAAACCTTTTTCATTCATCTCCTTTATCATTTTAACATTCTCCTTTATTTGTTCTGACATTAGTATCTTCTCCCTCATTGCCCTTTGCATTCAAAGAGTTTGCTCCAGAGGGCGTCGATCTTCATGTGTGTCAGCGTGCTTGTGAAACCTGATGAGTGCCCCATACTCATTTTCACATCATTCATTTCTGCTTAATCTCTCCACTGCTTACTTAACGCCTGCCTCTCTCATTGTAGCTCTGCCTTTTCAAATGCCATGAATGCGGTGTTACCTCAGGTCAAAATGGGCCACTCCTGTCCTGATTGCAGCATTCTGAGGCTGATCTGCAGGCCACTCCTGCATTATCAATGCAGCCCCACTTGAACATCTCCTTCTGTCATTCTTTATAGCATTTCTCCTGCGGGTCCTACTCACTGCTGCCTCAGCTCTCCACACCGGGGCTATTTAGCATTCCTGCTGTCATCTGTCATTGACACATGTCCAGCCCAGCCGAGCACAACTGCAGCACTGGTGGCTTGGCTATGCTCCAACCCTATGGGTGTGAACTGGCCCTGTCACTAGCTATATGGGTGGTGCTGATTGAATTGCTTAAGAAGTAATGTATGATGGCTGTGGAAAGCCTAAGTCCTCTAGCTTTTGAAAAGGTTAGATATGACTTTGTATATCAATTTGATGCTATATTGATAGCCCTCCCATCCAACCCCCATTAGTCTTCCAAAGGATGTGAAAACTCTCTTAATCCAGTTTTCCATCTTTTGACTAACAGTAGACTACTGGTCAATGTACCATGTAGACAAATGGGGTCACTGGCTACTAGAATCAACTCTCAAAAGCCACAGAGGGTTGTGGTATATGAATGCAATGGAATACTATTGTGCTATAAGAAATGGGGAGGAGATGGACTTCATATTTACCTGGAGAGGTTTATACAAATTGATGCTAAGTGAGAAGAGCAGAACCAGGAAAAACTTGTACACAAACACAGATATATTGTATGTGTGATGATCAGCCTTGATAAACTGGACTCTTCTCAGCAATGCATAGCTATAAGACAACTCTACAAGTCTCAGAATGGAAGGAGATACCTACATTCAGAGAAAGATCTAGAAAGAAAAGAGTTTAAATGGAGACTGAAGCAATCTACATGGTATCGCTCTTTTCCATGTTTGGTTTTGTTTCCTTTTTCCCATAGTCCACTCCATTGGTTACAACTCTTCTATATAACCAGACTAATGTTCAATGTAAAAGTATTTGCAGATTCTATACTTGACTGCATGCTGCCATTGGAGGGCAGGGGGGAAAGGGAGGGGAGAAAACTTGAAACTCAAGGGACTCTAGAACTGAATCTTGTAAACTAAAAGTAAATAAACAAATCAATTTAAATTTTAAAAAAGGTCACAGAGGATTTCAGTTCAAATTTAGGGTATTAAATGTTGGTATTAACTGATGTCCACTGCAATGAGCACCACAGGAGTGGGTGCTATGAGAAAGAAAGACAGTAAAAGTGGAAAACTTTGTCTCAAACCTCGAAGAGTTTTAAATTAGGTTGAGGGAATATAACAAACATATGAAAAAGATTTCAGAAGATTTACAAAACAATATTCAAATGAGTACAGAGGAAGTGGATAGAGTGTTGGAGTTGGAGGCAGGAAGAGATAGGTACTGATCCTGCCTCTGACCCTTACTAGCTGTGTGATCCTGGGGAATTTGCCTTCATTTGTCTCATCAAACTCAAGTACTAATATACTGAGCAATAGATACATTACCATTTTGTCAGTGGGATGGTGGTCCCACACTGGGAGTTCCCCATACTGCCAAAATCACAGATAGTTGCTATGTTCTCAAATACAAATAAAAAAATATTGATTTTGAATATCTGCACAAAGTATATAGAAATATTTGGGGACAATGGGATAAAGAAGCAGTCAAAGCAGACTTCAGAAAAACTTGGAAAGACTTACTTGAACTGATGCTGAGTGAAGTGAGAAGAACCAGGAGAACATTGTACATAGTAACAGCAACATTATGTGACTATCAGCTATGATTGACTTAGCTCTTCTCAGCAATACAGTGATCCAAGATAATTCCAAAAAGACTTCTGATGGAAAATGCTATCCACATCCAGAGAAAGAACTGATGGAGTCAGAATGCAGACTGAAGCATAGTATTTTCACTTTCTTTCTGTTTTTTTTTTCATGTTTTTCCCCTTTTGTTCTTTTTCTTCTTTCACAACAAGACAAATATGGAAATGTTTTTTTAAAAGGAAGAAGCCAAAGGTAGGGTAGTTAATGAAGGAAAATTACATGAAGGAGTTAAGTTTTGATCAAGTTCTCAAAAAAGAAGGATTTCATGTAATTTCAAGGAGAGAAAAGACCACTCCAATTAGCCAGAATGGCTTGCACAAAGACATGGAGGCAGAATCAAAAAAGTGAACCTGGAAGCTTAACCAGTGGTCTGAGGTGGGGAGAAGGTGTCATTCCCAGGGCTTTGGGGGATGGCAAATGAATTTTCTTGACTGTCCTAATGAATCCATGAAGAGGAGCAATGAGAAGTAATATGCAAAAGACCGTTTCCATTGTCCTCAGAAGCAATGGCTCCATTACTCAAAAATCTTGGAGCTCTTTGTCTCCTCCTTTTACACTTATAATTCTAGGGATTTTCTAAGCTTTTCTACCCAAGTAGCTTGAAGATTCCTTAAGAGCAGAGACTCTGTCATTATTTTTTATGTCACCCAGAGCATAATTCAGTTCACTTAATCAATCAAGCACTTAACAAGCTTGAAGAACCAGTTGAATTATTTTTGTTTCCTAAAGCATTGCTTCATAAAAGACCTTAATATGAATGAATGAATGAATGAATGAAAGAATGAATGAATGAATTAATGAAATGAGCATTTATTAAACACTATATGCAAAAAGGCACTGTAGTAAATGGTGAGGAAACAAAGGGAAAAGTAAGTCTCTCTCTCTGCTCTCAAAAAAAAAAACTTATTCTAATGGAAGAGACAGCCATAGAAGATTTCAGCTCCAAGTCAAATAGAAAAGTCCCATGCTCTTTAGGGTACAGAGGCAAAGCAGGTGGTCATGTATTTTCTTTCATATTCTTTCCACAGATAAAACTACATCTATCTCTAATGTCAAACCATTTGCTAGTGACAAGCATTTGGTAGGGAGAAGATTCTTTTCAGAGTCTTCAGCAGTTTTTGTTGTAACTGCCATAGAAGCAGCTGCAAATG
This sequence comes from Pseudochirops corinnae, assembly GCA_028646515.1. Lineage (NCBI taxonomy): Eukaryota > Metazoa > Chordata > Mammalia > Diprotodontia > Pseudocheiridae > Pseudochirops > Pseudochirops corinnae. Next base: position 439,587,550 of record CM053585.1, read on the forward strand.
ACATCTCCACAGGGGTGGCTTCCTAGGATGATGGCTGTCAGGGAGGGGCTAGAAGAAGGATTCATGATGTGTTGGTGGGGGCAGAGGGCAGTGCTGCAACACCCAGGATCTTGGAGCTTAACCCTATGTTGGTGGCACTTGGTCAGCAGTAGGGGTTGATGACAAAGAAGGCAAGCCCTTCACAGTTTTTGCTCCCCTAAATACTGCATGGGCTAGAACAGAAGTAGGGCTAGTGATATGTGAGGCACTGTTAGTCATACTCTATCCATTAAGATATGAGGGAAAGTGGCTATCCAGTGTCACATGACACTTTGTTTACACTTGTCTTATGGCACTAATTGATCACATTCTAGATGTACTTTTCTTACAAAACTTATTTTTATGTTTTAAATACTTAATAGATTGTGTTATAGTGATTTGGGCATGTGACTTATCTCTCATGTCATATCCTACAGGAGTACTTTTCCTGATTCTCACTGGATGTTTGTGGGCCCTCATCCCCCCAAAAAAGAAATTACCATGGCTAATGAATTAGGATAGGCAACTAGGTGATTCAGTGGACGGAGCACTGATCTTGCAATCAGGAAGACTCATTTTCATGAGTTCACTCACTATGTGACCCTAAGGAGGTCATTTAACTCTGTTCACCTCAGTTTCTTCATCTGTAAAATTAGCTGAAGAAGGAAATGGCAAATGGCTTCAGGATCTTTGCCAAGAAAAGCCCAAATGGGGTTACACAGAGTTGGACATGACTGAAATGAGTCAGCAATAACAACAACGAATAAGGAGCTGGCCTCAAAGCTAGATACACCTGAGCTTAAGTCCTGTTTCTAACACATACTGGCTGTGTGACCCTGGTCAAGTCATTTAACTTCTCAAGTGTTCCAGGCAACTTTATTATCATTTTCCATAAAGGCACCAATCTGTCTTGATAGAAGGAGTTTCCTTACCCAGGAGTTCATTATGCCAATGAAATCACAGGTCTTCCCTGTCCATGTATAATTTGTATTTTCTTTTTTGTGCACATGCTGCTTCTGATCATAAGCTGCTTGAGGTTAGGTATTATTTCAATTATTTTCCTCCCCAGTGCTAAACATATAAGTAGACACTTAATTTGATTGCCAATTCATTGATTGGGTGATTAATTTGCAGGACCCATGTCTTAAGCTTCTAGATCAGTGGTTCTCAACCTTCCTAATGCCATGACCCTTTAATACAGTTCCTCATGTTGTGGTGACCCCCAACCATAAAATTATTTTCATTGCTACTTCATAACTATAATTTTGCTACTGTTATGAATCGTAATGTAAATATCTGATATGCAGGATGCATTTTCATTGTTACAAATTGAACATAACCCACAGGTTGAGAACTGCTGTTCTAGGTAGTCATCATAGCAGTCAAAAAATGCCTTGTAGACCTTGAGTGTTAAGTAACTGCTGAATAGATTGATGGATGAAAGGGTGGATGGATGGATAGATGGATAGGTAGATGGATGGATGGATGGATGGAAGGATGGTGTAGTGCCAACATGATATTCCCAGCACCTAATGGCAGCTATGAATATACTGTCATAATTCTGAATCACAAAATATAACAGACTCTCCACATGGAAGATGGAACTGAAACATTTATTCAAACACCAGAAAGCCGAATCCCAACACCAGAAAGTCAAATCCATCCAAGCAACAAAGACATCTATACACAATAAAAATGCAGGGTGCACCGCCATCCCCAAGCCTTCCCCCTGCTAGGGCCTGCTTCCTCTCTCTCTTTCTGCTCTCACTGCTCTGACCAACTGCCTCTGGTCTATGCTTCACCCTTCCTACTCTACCCATTCAGCAAGCTCTTCCCACCACAGGCTTCATGTGACTCAACTCATGTGACTTGGGCTTCCATATGACTTAACCAGGTCATATGGGCCTATTAACGGATGGGAAAGATCTTTACATTTACATTACCATTACAGATGAATGGACAAACAAACAAGCTAACTAACACAATGAAGACTCTTCCCTGCAGTCCTCTCTAGGACCTGCATCCTCAAGGCTATATGTGGCCTTATAGTTCCTTGCATGTGGCCTTTTGACTGAGTCCAAGTTTTACAGAATAAATTCTTTTATTAAAGGGATTTGTTCTGTGAAGTTTGGATTCAGTCAAAGGGCCGCACTTAAGGACCTAGAGGGCCCGTGTGGCTTCAAGGCTGCAGGTTCCCCATCCATGTGTCTAGTCCCTTAGAAAGGGGAACAGTAATAGTAATGTAGGTTCTGTTTAGGGATGAGTTGCCATTGATTCTCTGAACCAAACCTGACTTTCAAGCAGAGGAGAGTTGCTGGGAGGGGCTAGGTTTTTGTTTTGAAGGCATTTCCCATCTGTGGACAAAAACAATTTTTTTTAAATACTCCAGTGCTAGATAGCCAAATAATTAAATCCCAGGACATAATTATATTGCATAGAAGCATTACTGATACCACTATTTGGTTATGCTCTTTTAAGACTTAGATATTATAATTACAATAAAGGAAAAATATTTAATGATTCGTTTTAAACTATTATGTGAATTCTTTGTCTAAAAATTATTACAGCCCTATAAAATGAAGCAGTTACCAATATTTAAGTTTTATTAAATGAGCTGATTACATTTTAAAAGGAGTTTATGAACAATATCTGCTTTATGAATGTTTTTAAGAGACTTCTATCAAAATCCCTGCCTTTCTATAAAGATAACTATTGAATTAAGTCAAAGTTACATATGAGTCAGGACAACAGATTACATTCAAAATGTTATATGTGGCAAGTACTCAAAGGTTAAATACTACCCTGTAGATTTTTGTTTGATTTCACAGAGATATTATAAAGAGAAATACATATTCTTTGCAATGCTTTGACCTCCTAGAATAAATGTTATATAAATAAATTCAATGGATAATTATGGTGATGGGGTATGTTTATGGATGGTCAAATATAGGAGAAAGAGAGTTAGGCTTAGATAGTCATAGAACCTGGGTTCAAATACTTGTTTTACCATCATGTGACCTTGAACAATTAATTAATGCACAGAGAGCATTACTATGTTCTAGTCACTATGCCAAGCACTGAAGATACAGAAAAAAAAAAATCTAAATCAACCCCTGCTGTGAAAGAGCTGAGCAAGTGATGTCCCTTTTACTTGCCTCAATTTCCTCATTTGTAAAATGAAGATGTTGGATAAGATAACCCCTAAGGCTCTTCAAGCTCTAAATCTATCATCCTATAATCCTAAATCTATGTGTGTATGTGTCTATAAAATTGCATGTGTATATGTGTATATACACATATACATACATATATAGGTATGTGTGTATATATATATATACATTTATTTATTATCATATGTGGATGATATAGAAAAATATATTTTTGTATATATTTTTTGTATACACGTATATGTATGTGTATACATGTGTGTGCGCATGTGTGTCAAAGTCATGGATAGGAAACAAGAGTGTCCTCAAACCCAACAATAACAAAGGATTTTAGTTTAACCTTTTGACTAGTTCTTCTTTCTCTTCATCTCAGTTTCCCATATGGAACAATAATTCCACTGACCTCAGATTTCCAATCCCAAAATGCACCACAGTAGCTTAATTCATTGTTCATTATTGGTCCTCAATTGCATCTGATAGAATAGGATTTCATAAGAAAAGAGCAGAGGTCTTTTGTGCTTCCCAGCTGTATATCTGATGGCCAGACTATTTCACAACCAGTCCAACCACAACTTGATTGAAACTGAACCTACTTGTGATGTTCATGTGCATCCACTCTCCCTATTGATGCAGAGTGAACTTGTGGGAGAGTGTACCACAGGCTGATGAGTTAGATGTTTTCTTATTACTTTTCTAACCATGCTATCCCGTCAAATAGTTTTGCTTGGAGTTACTTGTCTCCTCAAAATATTGAAAGATAACCACTTCAGTGAGGACACACGAGCAATATCACATTATAGATACAGCCCTCAGAGGACCTTGAACTGCCCTCAGAGGAGCCTTTCTTGGAAGATGGGAAGATGTCCCCCAAATGCTGACCTTCCAGAGCAGAGGATTAGCAGAATCCCCACATGCATTAATTGGTGCTGATTAGTTTCCCTGAAAGTTGTATTCAAAATTCTTCAGGAGCATTTTTTTCCACTGTGATTATGGAGACAGTCTATATTTAAAATTAATGTGATGACTGCTCTGATAACATGCTGCATCTTAAAGTGTCCTTTAAAGAAGAACCAGGCAGCACATCTCCTTATTTCTTGTGGTGGTAAAGCCTAGAGGTCTTTCTGTTTATCATCAAAGTTGGACATGTTTATTGGATATTTACACAGGCTTAGAAATTACTTATGCAGTAGCTATGCCAAAGGGGAAAGGACTCCCTTTGATTTTTTGGAAATAGACCAGTCACATTTCAATAAAGAAGATTAAACATGGCACTTTAAAATGTAGCTAGTAGGGTTGCCACCTACAATGTTAACTTCTCACAATAACTTCGGCAAAACTAGGAAGGCCACAAGTTGCTACTGGTAGCTGCTAATACAGAATCCAAGAATTTCAATGTTATAAGATACCTCAACAGCTCTCCAGTCCAATCTATACACTACCATTACCACCTCAGGGGAAAAAGAAAACCTGCTACAACAAACATAGTAGATCATCCATTCATCCTTATTCTTGAAAACCTCAAACAAATGGAAAACCACCACCTCCTATGGCAGCCTCTTCTATTTTGGCATTACTAAAGGGACTTGGGGGTTGCTTGTTGCTTTTTCCTCACTTTATATCAAACCTAGATTTGCTTCTTTGAAGCATTTACCCATCATTTCTGAGTCCAACAGAGCAAGTTTAATCCTCTTCTATAAAGACAGATTGTCACATACATGAAGACAGATTTCATGTCTCATCCCTGCAAAAAAAGCTCTTCTCAAGTCTGAACTTCCCCAGTTCCTTCCCTCAGTGCTTATATAGCATAAACTCATGGCATTCACCATCTTTGTCCTCCTCTGACTACTCTCAGATTTATCCGTGTCCTTTCTAAAAACATGCAAACTGGACAGAATACTCCAGATGTGAGTTGATTGGGGTAGAGTATAGTATCAGGTCCATCACCTCTATATCCTTAGAAGATATGTCTTTCATACTTTTGCTGTTACCCCATCCACTTACCAAGACAGGCTAGAGCTATAGGAACTGTGGTATTGGATTGCCTTCACCTTCCTCTCATTAAACAGTTTCTCCAGACCTTGATTCCTGTATTTGAAGTCTGTACCAGGTGGATGATGAACCTTATACTATGCTGGAGTCTCCCAAAGTGTCTATTGTAGAGAGACTGGGGCCCAATGATTTGTGTAGCCATATTCACAAAATATAAGGTACATCCCCCTGTGCCTATATCTCCAGGATGTTTAAACTGGTTGAAAAGTGAGAATTTCATTCAATCAACCAAACAACTTGTTTGACTAATTATTTCACATAATTGGTTGGCTGTTTTGACATGGAGACGCAGTCTATTTCAGGAATTCATTACCCTTTTATTCTGAAACAGTGCATCATTGATGCATTAAACTGTTAACAAGTAGGTATTTAAAAGGAATGCAGAGAAATACTATTTACTCATTAGAACTGACTGTTGGGTTTGCCCTAATATTCTTCCTTAAATACAAAAAAAAAAACAAAAAACCTCCCAAACTTTTGTTGGCAGGAAAGAGAGGAAGTGTGTATAAAAAGCAAAACTATGTAAGTTAGATTTTGAATCACAGGAGGAATCCATAGGCAGTATCTAGAACAATGATTCTCAACCTTCCTAATGCCGTGATCCTTTAATACTGATATGTGGGTGTATCTGCATGGGGGCAGACCCACCTGGAGACGGGTAGAGGAAGGGTGTCTCAGTTCCTAAGACCATGGGAAATGTGTGTTTTCCAACAGTCTTAGGCGACCCCTGTGAAAGGGTCATTCGACCCCCAAAGGGGTTGTGACCCACTGGTTGAGAACCACTCCTCTAGAAGGTTACTGACTAATATTTACCAGTCTATATGCCAGATTTGTCCTGTAGGTTGAGAATGTTCATTAAAGTATATGCAATGATTTACTTGAATAAGTTCTGCTCTGCTGCGCATTTGGGAACTTGCTTGAATTTTTCATCTGTCAAAATTCTTAATTATCATATAATCATTTTGTAGGTTGAGGAAGTTTAGGGGAATATTTTAAATCAATCAATCAACAAACATTCGTTAAGTGCCTACTATGTGCCAAGCACTGTGCTAAGCATTGAACATACAAAGAGACAAGAGACAGCCCCTGCCCTCAAGAAGTTTATAATCTAGATGGAAAAAAAAATGAGTGCTGGAAAGTCATAGGAGCTTCTAAAGGATGCGATATGCCAAATGCCAGTTTTCTTTGTACAGATATGTCATGCAAGAATCAAAAAAGTATAGCGATAATAATGTGTAACAGGAGCGATGTCCAAACCTTGATCTATCTCAGGGCAAATATAAGTGGCCCATAGGTTTTCTCTGACAGAATCATAATGCATGAAATCAGATTCAAAATTCTACAGTACATTTTAGGATATGCTTATGCTTTGCCATTTAGAAAATGTACCCTCATTCCAAAGTAAGGCAGAATTTGACCAATTTTGTTGAGGAACTTATTCCAACAAATAGTCAACTTTTAATTAATTTGACTAATAGAAGGAAGACACTCCACACATAGTCCAAAACATCAAATTTTTTTAAAGTTGGCAGTGAGTGCATACTATATAAACATTCATAGAAGGAACTGGGTTCATGTTCTTCAACCCCCAAATGAAGTGAGGAAATGTAGCATCTTCCTTTGATTGGAAATATGGGGGACCCTGAGTATTGAATGTTGAATACACTTTGAGATACAGTGGCTATGTTCATTGGTTTTGCTTAACTTCTTTGTTAAAAGGGAAAGTTCATTTTGGGGGTGGACATGAAGTTGTTTCTGGAAACAGTAATGTAAAAACCAAAAGCATTCATAAAATTTTTCTTTTTAAATGGTTGATATTGGTTACATTTTTACTTAGAATGCATCATATAGTTTTGGGGGGCACTGATTTAATTTCCAAATGATGTTTTGTTTTGATTAATAAGAAAATTAGTTGATATTTCCTGAATGTACCCATTCATGATGGATAGAGTAGTAGGAAAAAATTTAAGCCATAAAGAAAAATCTATGGAGCACAATTTTAAGAAGAACATGTTCAGTATCAGATTATTTTCTATTCAGTCTATTCACTTTCATTATGAAATGGAAAATAACGAAGAAAGAACCAAAATTAAGAAAAAGAATATATAAGCAAGAATAACATGTAATATTATCCTGATTCTTAAAGCTATAATACATGAAAACTTCAGTCTATGGGAAGGTAATAAATAAGGTAATAAGGTAATAAATAATTTTTTAAATTTTTTTTTCATGGATAAGGATCATCATATGAGGCAGCTAGGTGGTGTTATAGACAGAGCACTGAACTTAGAGGACTCAGGAAGGCCTGAATTCAAATCTATCTTCAGACACTAGCTATGAGGCAAGTCACAATCTCTTTGGGCCTCAGTTTCCTCATTTTTAAAATGAGAGAGTAGTACTTGACCTTCTGATTGCTTTCACCTCTATATATCTATGATTTAATCTTGTAGCAGAAGTGAGGGCTGACCAGTGGTCAGAATTCATATGTCATTGGTATCTTCCTGATTTCAAGAGAATTTAAGGAGGACTTCCAAAATATTGGGTGAAATTTTGTGGCAATGTGGGAGAGTCACACAGATTGGTGAAAATGTTTGGATTGCATTTAGTGTCATCAGAGGGAATATTCACATCAGTGAGCTCACAGTTCCATTACAGTCTCAGAGTATTGGAGGATAGATGAGCCAGTGTCACAGATGGATTTCAAATGCAGGCCAAACTCTTCAGTCTAGTGTGCTTTCCATTCCATCATAATTGGGCTTAGAATATATTCTGAGTGTGCTGGCACTATGGAAGCCTACATACTATCCTGGACTACTTCTTAAATATTTGATTCACATACTATGGAAAACATCATACTTCCTATATTACATAGAATGATGAAACATGATCATTTGACTGTTTTATGAGAATGGACTGAGCAAAGAGTAAAAGTTGTTGTTCCAAGTATTAATTGGAGTCCACTGTCAACAATCTTCATTTGTTATGAGTGGGTGGGTAAGTAGGGGAATCACAACTAATGCCTTGTGAAGAGAGAGCACAGTGTTGAATGTTTCTCTTTTTATTGAAAAAAAACCCCACATTTTATTGACATGTTTTGTTTTTACATTACATTTACAGATTACTCCCAGTTTATGATAGGTCTTATTTTTCTTTTTTTAATTAATTAATTAATTAATTTACTTTTAGTTTGCAACATTCAGTTCCACAAGCTTTTGAGTTTCAAATTTTCTCCCCTCCTCTCTTCAACCGCCCTCCGCCCCCACTGCCCATGGCAGCATGCAATACAATATAGGTTCTATAGATTCCTTCACATTAAACATTATTCAAGTTGTAGAGGAGGATTAAAACCAATGGAATGAACAATGAGAAAGAAGGAATAAAACAAAACAAAGAAGAAAGAGAGCAAGTAGATTGCTTCAATCTTCATTCAGACTCTGTAAATCTTTCTCTAGATGTGGATAGCCTTGTCCATCATGAATCTTTTGGAGTTGTCTTATAATCTTGCATTGCAGAGATGAGCCCAGTCTGTCAAAGTCATTCATCAGAGATAGGATGCATCTGTAACCATGTACAATGTTTTCCTCGTTCTGCTCCTCTCACTCAGCATCAGATTATATACGTCTCTCCAGGTTATTGTGAAGTCTGTCTGATCCTCATTTCTTATAGCGCAATAGTATTCCATTACATTCATATACCACAACTTGTTTAGCCATTCCCCAATTGATGGGCATTCCCTTGATTTCCAATTCTTTGCCACCACAAAAAGAGCCGCTATAAATATTTTTGTACATACCAGTCCTTTTCCCACTTGTAAGATCTCTTTGGGATACAGCCTTAGAAGTGGTGTTGCTGAGTCAAAGGGTATGCACATCTTTGTAGCCCTTTAGGCATAGTTCCAGATTACCCTCCAGAAAGGTTGGATCAGTTCACAATGCATAAATGTTTCAGTTTTTCCACATTTTCTCTCCAGCATTTATCATTTTCCTGTTTTGTCATCTTAGCCAATCTGACTGGTGAGACAAGGTACCTCAGAGTTGTTTTGATTTGCGTTTCTCTAATCAATAGTGATGAGAGGTCTTCTTGTAACAAAGTAAGACACTTAAGGAAAATTCACCAGAATAACCTCATATCAAAATATCCACATCTGTTGTACCACACACAATTTATTTTTTTAAATCAGCAAAAATGTATTTTCTTTCTTTCCCACCTCCCACCCAACTGAGAAAAAAAGAAAAACAGTATCCTTGTTTTAAAAATATACACATGACTCAAATGAAAAAATATAAGGAGTCCAAATTTACCCTTTTTGGAGGGAAGAGGTCCACAGGTATTATACATGGTCCATGTTTTGGACTTTTTCAACATATTGATCAGTTGTGCAGATTTTTTTCCTCTTAAACATTTTATTTCTTATATGTGATGACTCTCTGGGAGGATGAGGGGAGAAGAAAACTAGAGATTACTCTGATGACAGAAGCAACAGAAGAAATCAATAAAAAATTTATTTAAAATATACATAGTCAAGCAAAACAAATTCCCTCAATGGTTGTGTGTGTGTGTATATGTGTGTGTGTATACATATGTGTGTGTCTTCTTCTTTACTCTAAATCCATCATGTATCTCTCATAGATTGCATTTTAATCATTGTTCCTCTAGAATCACAGACAACTATTGGATTGATCACAGTTCTTAAAACTTTCAAAGTTGTTGGGTTTTGCCATGCTGTTTTTTTTTCTTTTTTTCTTTTTTTTTGTTTTTGTTTTTGTTTTTTTCATGCTGTTTTTCTTGTATAAATTGTTCTCTAGGATCTGCTCACTTTATTCTTTATCAGATTATAAAAATCTTCAAAATTGTTCATTTTTTCTAGTATTGATGTTTCTCTTTCTGAAGAAATTGGTCCTTTGAAAATTAGGAGATTTCCTGTGGTGACTAGCTAGGTATTTTTTTTCTTCATTGATGTGCTTTGACCTATAGCCTCAGTGACAAATTTAGTCCAACACTGAAGAGGGAAAGTTTTATAGAGAAGGAGAAATAAATGAGAAAGATTATACTATCTCCTGTTTAGAATGCTGAATAAAATATTCATTCAAATATAGTGAGGATTAAATTTTATCAAACCTTCCTTTTGTTATTTATACATACATACAAAGGCCTGCCATATGAATTTTGTGGGGATTATTCCTATTCAGATTGTGTTAGCCAATAAAATTGAAGTACTATGGAAAAAAGAAAAAAAGTCAAACTTATACGACCAGAAATAACAAAGCAGAAAGTAGGAACAGTAAATCTTCTGGTTATATTTCTTAACAGATAACATATTCAAATGACTTTATACTCAAGCTTCTTACATCTTCCAAGTTGACATAGTCTATATTTTTTCCCAAGAATTTTTGGCTGTTCTTGCAGTTGCTCTTACTAAATATTGGGGAGAACAATGGCAAATTAGAATATTTCTAGAAAGAAATTTCCCTCCCTTCAACCTCAATTCCCAGTGAATCTTTCGTTTAGACAATAAGGTATGGTACAGTAGAAAGAACACTGAGTCTAGGTTTGAATCCATGCTACCTTGTGTGACCTAGGGCAAGTCACTTAAGCTCCCTGGACCTCAGTTTCTTAATTTATAAAATGAAAGACTTGGACTGCATAGCCTCTGAGGTCTCCTGAAGTATCTATGAATGTAAGAGATTTCCCCCTTTGCTATTAATAAAGTAGAAGGTTTCTTCTCCATAGTCATCATAAAATCAGTCAGTCAACAGCTCAGTGATCCAATGGATTGAGTACTGGGCGTGGATTCAGGAAGACCTAAGTTCAAATCCAGGTTCAGAAACTTACTAGCTGTGTGATCCTGGGCAAGTCACTTAACTTCTGTTTGCCTCAGTTTCCTCATCTATAAAATGAATGTGAAAATGGTACCTACCTCCGGGGATTGTTGTGAGGATCAAATGAGATAATAATTGTTTTTTCTTTTTTATTTGTTTTGTTTTTCATTTTCAGTGAAGAAACCTATTTATCCAAGTTGATAGCGAAACAGAAATCAAGGAAAGTATGCATGTGAGAATGTACACCAGACAAAACAAATTGAAGGTGCTCTCCCATTGGGAGAGAGACTGTTCATTCAAGATAGAAAGGATCTATCTTACCCAAAGGGAAATTCCCGAAGACTCCTAATGTAGCAAGTCAGGAACAAGGACATGATGAAGACTGCTGCCTACTCTCATGTCAGCTTCTTCTCAAGTCCCTGAAAAGAGTTTAGAATCTGATAAATCCTCTGTCTTAACACTGGAAGCACAGAGAACTGGCAGATACTGTAGTGACTGAATCTCTTGTCTCTCCCTTTCTGCCAACTCCATGAGATAATAACTGTAAAGTGTTTAACACAATACCTGGCTCATAGCAAGAGCCATGTAAATGTTAGCTATTAATGCCAGGCAATGTGTGAGCCAAACATTGGGAATATAAAGAAGAAGAAAAAAAACAAAAAAACCTCACAATCCTATAGCCAAGGGGCATACATCCTAATGAGGGGGGACTTCATGTAATTATCAATCATTAAAAACTTATTAAGAGCCCACTAGGTGCCAGACATTGTGCGAAGCATCTAGGTACATACAAGCAACATACAAAGTATATGAAGGTAAGCTTCAAAGGGATAGCATTGTCAGCTGGAAAAATCAGGAAAGACCTGCACAAAAGAGAATTTGTGCCAAGGCTTAAAGGAAGCCAGGTAAACTCAGAGGCATGGTGAAAGGACAGAGCATCCAGGTGTGAGGAACAGTCATTGCGCAATCATGAAGCCAGGAGACAGAATGTTGTGTTGGAGGAACCATAGGATAATATTGCTGGATCATAGAGTGTAGGCAATAAAGTGTAAGAAGTATGGAAATTTGGAGCAGGTAATGAAGACCTTTAAATGCCAAATGGAAGAATTTATATTTGCTAATGAAAGTAAGAGGAGTATAACATTGTTGAGCCTATGCTTTTAAAAAAAATTACCTTGGCTCAATGGAGAATGTAATGAAATGGAGACAGCCATTGCAGTGATCCACATAATGTAACATTTTGAACTCTACACTACCCACTAACTCTCCTGGCCCCCAAATATCCCCCATCATCTCACGTATATGAGGAGAGGACTTCACATTATTCTTCCATCTGCTGCCAACTCTGATTTAAAAGCATCTTCTCCAGCCTGATACCTCTTCACCAGCTGGTATCCAGGGAGCTGAAAGGAACTGAACTCCACCTATGCACCTGTTTCAATGAAGTTTATTTTTTTTCTCCTTTAGCTTTTAGCAAAAAGTAATTTCCTCTTTTGCTTCTATAGTTCTTATGAGGTCAATATTATATCTCTTTTTAGCCTAAACTTTGCAGATTTCAAGCAAGCTTCTCCAGTTTTACCCAGGTAGGCTTGCAAGGATCTAAAGACTACTTCAGAGAGACATTTATCTGGTGGAATCTCCTCTTTCCTCAGAATCCCTCTTCAGAGAAGGAGATGCCTCTAGCTTCCTATGAAACTGGACCCTTCTCTCTTCCATTTTCATACCTGAAAATGAAATGCCTTCATAGTTTCTGGCTTCATGGAACCAGGCTTGGATGGGAAGTAGGAGGTTATTTTGTTCTAGCCTTTCACATTACAGATGAGGAAACTGAGTCCCCCCCGAAGGGTCATATAACCTGTCAAAGGCACACAGATGGTGTCAGAGGTGGGATTTGTACCCTGTACCTCTGACTGTAGAGCCAGTGATCTTCAAACTATACCAAAATAACTCAATACTTCTCTTTCTGTAGCCTTTATTTTTTACCTGTATTCATGAAATTATAAACTCCTTGAGGGCAGGGACAATTTTTTTTGCCTATCTTTTGCATTCCCACCATTTAACGCAATGACTGGTATATAGAAGGCACTTGATAAATGCTTATTGACTTGGTACATGATATATGGATGACCATATTGAACAACCTCTTTTCTGTACAAATGTTTAAAACATGTCTTATTTAATTTACTTTAACTCTAGGCACCGTAAAACAAAATATGCCTATTATGGATTCCAATTGAGTTTTGAGTCATTGCCATGAATCTCAATTTCTGGCACATAAAAAAGTCCAAATTCAATTAAACAAATATTGATTGAGCACCCCCAGCTGCTTCAAAGGCTGAGTCTGACACCATGACAGATACAAAGATGAGCAAGATAGACCCAGTGTTCAAATGTGTATAACTTAAGTACATAAAGAACTATATAGTATGAGATGTGACCAGTGCTATAAGCAAACAGAATGTGAGTCCTCTGACGAGAGTGAGAGAATGTGGGAGAAAGAGAGAAAGAGGCAAACATGAAGGGTCAGGGGACTCATACAGTTTTAGAGCAGCTGGTTTTGTTGAATTCTTTGTAATATCTAGGGCTGAGACTCAATAGACAGGTGAAGGGATGGAGTAGGAAAGAGAGAAACAGAGACAGACAGACACAGACACAGAGACAAAGAGAGAGAGCGAGAGAGAGAGAGAGAGAGAGAGAGAGAGAGAATATGTTCAGACATATGGCTCAAGGAAGACTTAAGAGAGAAACAACAACTTCAAGGATTCTGACAGATGGAAATGAGAAAAGAGGACATTCCATGTAAAGTGTATAACCTAAAAACTGAGTCAGGAAAGGATGATGTCTGAGGACAGTGAAAACTCAGTTTGAATGGAGTATAGAGTACTTGGGTGAGAAGGAAGATTGGAGGGATTTGAGGGAAATCAAGCTGGAACTCTAGGTCAAGGCCAGATTGGGGAGTTAGTCTTTACATTTCAGGCAAGAGGGAGCTATTGAAAGTTTTTGTGTGGGGGGCTAACATAATCAAATATATGCTTTAAGAAACTTAATCTGGCAATGGCATGAAAAGTGAATAGGAAAGAATTCAGATTTGGGCGGGGAGACCAAGTAAGAGGATACATAAATATCCAGGTGAGAAGTAATCATGACCTGAATTAGGGCCATGAGACAGGGAATGCAGAGTCCAGTGCACTGTTCCCAGAAACATCTTGACCCTTCTTTTATGGTACCCCAAACAGCTGCTGTTTAAATGGTGGTACGTGGATGAACTTGACCATGAGAGAGTCTCAGTTTCCTCATTAGGAGCACTGGTAACTAAAGTAACTAGTTCTTTGCCCAGAACTTCCTGTGACACCAGGAGACTATAGTCACTGATAGAACCTCTTCCTCCTCTGAATTGGCAGTTGTCAGAATAATATATGACTTTCAATTGTCAGTTTTGTTCAAATACTGATCACCTGATCTCTTCATCACTAGGCAAATATTTCACTGTCATAAAGCAGAGTCACAGAGCTACCAAGATTCAATACTGCTCTTGTTTCTATTGGATCCAACTCTATGCTAAAAAGGCCGCGTGGTCCAGCAGGAGGAGGTTTAGCTCAGGAGTCAGCAGATCTGAATATATACTTCCAGATGGGGATGGGGGGCAGTTTAAGGAGGGGGAAAGAGTTCCTCTGCCTGTGCTCTATCTCCTTGGTAAAATTCCTTATGAAAGTTATAAAAAAAAAAATTCATGTTAGTTGGTCACTTAGTATCTGCATAATATGCACAAATCACTTAACCTTGCTGAGCCTCAGTTTCCTTACCTGTAAAATGAAGGGTTGTATTCAATGCCCTCTGAGGTCTCTTCTAGCTCTACCTCTATGAACCATGTTATATGAGCTATTGGATATCACTCCATGGCTATGGCTCCTACAATTCAATCACATGGACATCCTTCCCTATACCATTCACATCATATTGATGTAAGTTGCTAAAGTGGTAGAAAAAACCTAATGCATGTATATTGCAGGTACAGGACAGGGGATTAGGTAGACTTCCTGGTTAGCAGGATGGAGATGATGTGAAGTAGACTAATGTCTATCCTACAAGAGAAATCAATTAGGGAACAATGAGTTTGGGGAAATTCTAGGCTCTAAAGAAGAAAGTGCCCGTACTTCTCCATTTATCAATGGATCCAATGAGACAGTATTTATAAAGAGCTTAGCAGAATACCTGGCACATAACAAGAACTTAATACATGTTCGTTTCCATCCCCTCAAAGCTAACCTCTCCATTTATATCCTCCATCTCAACCCGTCGGATTTACTCTATGCTCTTGTTCCATCAATCATTCCTTCTTTTTAATGAATATTTAATCTCTCCTTCTCTACTCCTTTAGCCTATAAAATTTTTTAGGTCTTCCCTAGGTTATAAAAGAATTGTAACCTTACCCCACACCCCACTCCAACTATCACCCCTTCTCCTCCCCTTCACTGCTAGACTTGTGATCTCTGCCTTCATTTCCTCACTTGCCTACTTGCTCTTGGCAGAGCTATAGCAAGTAATGCTTTCTCATGGGGCAGAAACATTTCTGTTAAGGATGGGATGGGTGAGGAGGCTTGTCCAAGGTCTATTGAAGGCAGAGGTGAGATCTAAACCCAAGTCCTAGGACAACAAATTCAGGGCCCTTTCTACTATGCTATGCTCCTTTATTCTATGGATATGAAAACTAAGAGGGATGATGTTATGTGGTCAGGGTCTCACTGCAGATAAGGTTGTCTTCAAGTACCTTGATGAAATATTATATGGAAGGGGGATTAGACTTGTTCTGTCTGGTCCCAGACAGCAGAGCTAGAAGCATAGGGCAGATGTAGGCTTGAGGTAAGGACAGGGTTTCTAACAAGAGCTGTCCAAAAGTGAATTCTTTTACATTGGAAAGTAGTAGTTTATGAAAAGAGCTACTAGGTGGTGCCATATTGCACAGAGCGCCAGGCCTGGACTCAAGAAGACCTGAGTTTAAATCTGACTTCAGATACTTGCTAGCTGTTTTACCCTAGGCATACCCCTTAATCCTGTTTGCCTCAGTTTCCTCATTTGTAAAATGAGTTGAAGAAGGAAATAGTAAACCACTCCAGTATCTTTGCCAAGGAAACCCCCAAAAGGGGTCACAAGGAATCAAATATGACTAAAAAAAATGACCAAATAACAACATTTGTAAAAAAAAAAAATTAGCCACTGATCCAAGGCATTTAAGACCTTCTGAGATACAGTGGAAAGAACACTGGCCCTAGATATGGAGGATCTGAGTTCAATAGCTACCTCTGACATTTACTACAATGTGAGACCTTGGGCAAGTCACTTACAATATTATTATTGTCATTATTATTATCTAACACATATAAAGCTTTACATATATGCAAAGTGCTTTATATACAGTATCTCATTTAATCCTCATTACAACCCTGTAAATGTCCAGGCAAAATTTGCTATAGGTGTGACTTTGGGCAGGTCACTTATAGTATTATTATTAATAATAATAGTAACTAACACATATAATGCTTTATGGTTTTCAAAATGCTTTACATATAGCATTTCATTTAATCTTCATTACAACCCTGTAAGTGTCCAGGTCGAGATTTACTATCAGTGTGACCTTGGGCAAGTGCCTGAAAGTATTATTATTATTAATAATAATAGTAACTAGCACATATAATGCTTTATGGTTTGCAAAGTGCTTTACGTATAGTATCTCATTTAATCCTCATTGCAACCCTGTGATATAACTGCTATGATTATCTTCATTTTATAGATGAGGAAACTGATGCTAAGAAGGGTTAACTTTCACATAGTGTCTGAGGCAGGATTCAAACTCAGGACTTCCCAATTCTATCAACTTCACCATGCTGCCACTTATTCTTCTAGGCCCCTCAATTCTTCATTTGTGGAATGAAGGGAATGGATTAGATATCCTTTGAAATTCTTTTTCATTCTAGATCTGTGATTCTATGATCCTGTTTCCCCAACCTTATCTTGTTTGACTCTCCATTGTGCATTCTACATCCTAGACAAACTACAATACCTGCTTGCCTTTTCTCACTCTGTCCCCTCCCATCTCTATGCCTTTGCTTTTCCTTGTCCGCATACCTGGAATGAGCTATCTTTCATTTCCATCTGCTAAAGTCCCTCATTTCCTACAAGATTCAACCAAAGGGTTCTGTTAAGTTTTCCATAATTAACACCACTAGCCAGGTTAAAGTTCTCTAACTCTTGAAATTTCTCAAGGCAATTTGTCTACATTTCTCCTTTGTACTCATTATTTTCTTTGTTTTGCAATTCTTTGATTATATATAATTTCCCCCCATTAGATTGTAAGCTTCATAAAATTGGAGTCTGTGTCATGGCTATCTACCACACATTAGGCATTTAATAAGTGTTTGTTGAATTGAACTAATTTGCACTAATTTACTCCACCATTGGAAAACCAATTGAAAGCATCTGGCTATCACAATAACTGCTGTTGAGTTTGCTTCAGCAAGACAACTTCGGTGTGCCATACTGTCTTATCAACCATGGCTGCTGCCTCTGTCCTATGTGTACTGAATAATAGAAATAACCATCTGGCAGTAATAGCAGCTTTTGCACTTAACATTATTCAGCTGAGAAAAAATTGTTAGATGGGTAAAGTTTGTGTTTGGCCTCTCTTTTGCCCCTACTTTTGTTTCCATTGCTCCCTTCTCCATTTGGTGCATCCTTTGCTCCAAGGCAAGGATCCCATCACCTTAGGGTTCCTTTCTCTGGTCAGGAACCTTCACTTTCTCCCCCTTACACTTACCTCTTATTGAATATTAATTGCTTTCCCCTAAAGGTTAAGTGCAACTATCCAAGGTTTGAAGGGACTTGTTTTGTTTTTCCTCTCTGTACTATACCCATCCTTCCATATGTCTTGACATGTGGAAATTTTTCTCACTCTAGAATCTAAGTCACTTTAAACTAGAGAAGAGCTCAACTAATTTCTGAGTCTATTGTTGTGAGCCCTCTCCTAAAAAGGCTAGTGTCTGTCTATTTTGAGAGATGATTTTTATCTTGTTCTTGTTCTTGCGGTAGATTTGTCTAGCTCTTTTTGAGACATGTTTCAGTTTGATTCAAAAAGCATTATTTGCCCAGCTGTCAAGTTTTTCAATATCTTACTCTCCATTCTCCTTATTGTTCTTTTGCTTTTTAAGAGAAAAAGAAATAAGGACAAAAATGGACCATGTGTAAGTGGTAATCCACACAATATAGGTCTTAATAAATAACATTAGAGTTTGAAATAGGAGCAATGAAAAAAATAGTCCTTGTTCTACAGCAAATACTGAATAGCTGATGTGGATGGATGGGTCTCATGATTGAAAAAGCCTCCAGTGCTTGCCAAACACATCCTTCCAAAAGATCATTTATAAAAAATGTCATTTGGCATGTCTTTTATTGTGAATTAACTAAATTTTACTTTAAGCTAAATATTGTGACTCATGCACCTGGAAAATAGAAACAGATATGTATTCAAACAGACACAAAAAGCTTTCCCATAAATATTAAACAGTCTTAACCATGGTGTAAAATCTGTATTTAATTAAATTTTCATTCTTTGAGGAGCTTTTAAAGCTACATCACCTACAATTTGAATTTCTTCTCTGTGTACAAAGTAGGGTCCAGCTGTTCTTCCTACTTTCATTTCTCAAGGGCCCCTAATACAAAGAACATCAGGAACAAAGTTTGTAATGTCCAAATGTAGTGCTGTTGAATAGATCCATTTCACTTGTCTGTTCATTGTCCTTAGTTTTATTCTTTCATACTCTCAAAATTGGGTTTATTTGTTGATGAGGAGGTTTTTCTGTATATTCATATTTTCAGATGACTTTTGCACCAATTACCCCTTTATGAAATCACAATGAACAAGGCGATTAATCTAACATCCACACTTCAAAACCCAAGTGGATGAAAACCACGTATTGCCTAGATTGGGGCATGTACTTGGTTGGGCAGCCATTTGAGTTAGTCCTTGATAAATGCTGCACGTGAATAATGAACTAGGAATGAAATTAAGTGGTAGGAGGAGTTGGACTGGACTACATTTGGGAAGATGCTTAGTTCCCAACCTGCCTAACAATGGGAAAGATAATTTCTTTAAAAATCAACATTCTCTCAGTGATTCTACATAATTGTAAAACACAGAACACAATGATTACAAAATGATTAAAACCACAAGTGCTTTAAGGTTAATGGAAAGACACCTGGTTGGTATAAACAGGTTGCAGTGTTTCACTAGCAACAATTTGCATGCAACATGTAGATTGAAAATTATCATCTGGGTTATGTATGTCTATAAAAAGTTATGAGCTGCCCACATATCAAGAAAGAGAAGCAACAAGTGGGCATTTCCAGTAGTGCAGGGGTATCAACATGAACCACAGAATGCAAAGGATGAGAAGCCATGGAGGAAGTAGTTCCACTCTACTTTAGTGAAAGAAGTATCCACTCCACTTAAATCACAGTTCACTAAAAGTCTCACAAAAGCAATTAAAATGCATTTTTCTCTTTTAAATCTCCCCACCTTAAACTACTTAAACCAAGGTACATAAACAAGAGAATTTCCAGATGAAAGGTAAACTATTTCTTTGTGTTGAAACAGTTGCTTTCTTCATCCTACCTATGCCATTATCATAGAACGGAAAGGCTTCGGGCTGGGAGTCAAAAGATCTGGGTTCAGGTCCTAATTCTAACTGGCTATAAGTCGGACAAATCACTCAACTTCTTAGCTTCAGTTTTTTCATCTTCATAGGAGAGAGTGGGTAGCTCTTATACTTGCAGTCAGCCAGTCACTATGCATTCATTTATTAAGCTTTCACTAATGCTTTTACATTCTTACCAGTCAATGCAAGTTCTCATCTGTATCTTTCATTCCTGTTAGTCTCTAGCTCCTCTGTGCCCTATATCCTGGCTCAAATTTCCAAGTGATTATTCTTAAACTTACCTTACCAGCATGCTATCTTGACTCACCATTACTTTCTGATTCTCTCCCCTTAGTAACAAACTAGCTCTAAACTCAGTACTGTCAGGCCATGTCCTGGCAGACCCCAGGGAAATCTTCAAGATATAGCTGGCCTGTCACTGATCAACACACAGCACATCTTCTATTTATCTCTGTTATAAAAGGGCCTAACTTTTTTCATTTGTAAAAGGGTAGCCTCAATCACCTCTAAGGTTACTTCTGACTCTAGATCTGTGTTCCTGTTGATCCTATGAAAGTCACACATTTGTCTATCTGGTTTTCTAAAAGTGGACTTCCCTGGTCTGTTGCCCTTTACCATCCTGTTTTAAACTCCAGTCGTTAACTAGAAGACACATAGAGAAGCTGAACTCCTGCCAAGGAGCTGGCTCTTTACAAATCCATATTTTGTGGCATTCCTTAACATCAATTTAGATCTCACTTTGACTGCTCAGGTCCTTCAAATTGTGTTTCGGGCAGGAAAGTCAGAACTGTGTTCTAACACCCCATGTGTTACTGACATTCTTTAAATGATCACCACCACCACCATCATCATCATCATCATAAGTGAAAATAAAATAGTACTGCAGGTCTGCAAACTCCCCCAAAGCTATGAAATAGCAGCTTTTATTGACTTTTCTGAAATAACTACTAGAAATGAAACTACATGGAAATAGTAAGCCTGAGCTCTTGGCGTGTGAGCTACTTAGTTTCCACTGGGAGCAAAGATTTTTTTTAAGTCTCTGTAAGAAAAATGTTGCAAATGATAAGCCTCTCCAAGCATGCTTTTAATGCATAGCAAAAAGCACTAAAGCAAATTATTAAACGGACATGTGCAAATTATGATTATTCTAATTAAATGTACACATAATTAGAGAGAAATTTGCTAGCTAATGTTTATAATCCAAGTCATTAGTCACTAAGTATACTTTTCAGGGGTGTGATGGTGGTTAGGGCATAGCAGAGAACGTTGAATCTACTGGCTTATTATTTATAGATTTCCCCCAAAGTCTTTCTTTAAGTGCCACACCATGATATAAATGTGACACTGGGTTCTCAAAAGCTATGTTAGTAGAATCCAAGCTCTGAAAAGCTTTTGAATGTATTCCTGGTTTCAAACGATGCATTTATGGTCTATAAATTAGTTTAGCTAAAGACAAAGAAGCTTATCTTCAAACAGTTGATCAACAGACACAGCAACTCATAAAATAGTCCCCAATTTTGGGAAACTCCTTGCCCACCTATGGCCTGACAAGTTGTCACAATGCTGGAGGAACTGAACCATATCCAATATTGTAAGATCTATGACAGCAGGAACTATGTCTTACCTAAACTGTATATCTTCCTCAAAGCCTATAATTGCACTCTACCCAAGATAGGTGCTTTAGAAGTGTTTGGATTGTTGCATTGAATATCTATGTTCTTGTTGTAAACGGAATCTGGAGAAATAAAGAAGTCATCACTAATCTGAAGGTCAGGCCACAAGTTTTCCTCAGAAACAAAGGACTTGGTTAAGTTGGTTTCATCATTCACCAAAGGGAACTGAGAAGCATCTTCTCATGGCTGTTTTCCTGGAATATTTAAGATTAGCATGAGCAAACAGAATACCAAGAAGATAATTGTAAATTGTATGCCAAAATTTGTGACAAAATAGAAAAATGCTATGAAAGACTTAACTAGATCCACCAGATTCTAAATTAAAATAAAGTTAGATGGTCAATGACTTAGAAGTGGAAATAGGCATTATGTTGAAAAGTATAGTTCAGAACCAAGGAATTGATCTATACATTATGAATGACTTCTTGAAAAATAGTGCTAAATAGCTCTGGATGTGGTAAGTTTATTCTGCCACAACATAAAATATGAAATTTGCCCTTTCTTAATGGAGAATATATAACAGGTTACCAATAGGGGAGAAAGCTGTCCATGTGCAATCAGACCATTGATTACTTAGAGCAATATTCAAAATAAATATGCAATTTGAATCATAAAGTCTAAGCTAAAAGAAATCTCTGATTTCCTTTAGTTCTACATAGTTATTTACCAAACCAAAAGTCCTTTCTACAACATATCCAACAAATAGCCATGCTGACTCTGCTTGAAGACACCATTGAAAGGAAATCCACTGCCTCACAAGGAAACCAGATGCACTTTTGGTTAATTTTAATTGTTAGGAGGTTTTTCTTATATCAAACCTAAATCTGCTTCTTTACAACTTCTGCCTTTTTCCTGTAGGTCTGCCCTTTGAGGATAAGCAGAACAAAGCTAATCTTTTTTTTATATGGCAACCCTACAAATACTTAAAGATAGCATCTTCTCCTGGCTCAATATGGCCTAATTACCTCAAACAGTCTGTGTCTGGAACATTCTACAGGCTTCTCACCATTCTGATCACCCTCTTCTAAACATGATCAACCAACTTTGTTTATGTGTTTCCTAAAATGTGATGACCAGGATAGAACGCAGTACTCTAAAAGTGGCCTGACCTACCTTACCTCCATCTTCATAACAATAATAATAACAAAAGCTACCATGTATATACTGCTGACTATGACACTGGACTATGTGCTGTATGATTATTATCTCATTTGGATCTCATAGCAATGCTATGAGATT
>CM053585.1:439610722-439642451 GCA_028646515.1 Pseudochirops corinnae
ATATATTATATATATATAATTATATATATATAGATATATATATATAATATATAATTATATATAAATAATTATAGATAGAAATATAGTGCAATTATAGAGAAGTGCAATGATTATTCCAATTTTTTACATGAGAAAATTGGGGCAAACGATGGTTAAGTGATTTGTCCAGCATTGCATAGCTAATAAGTAAGTACCTGAAGCCAGAACTGAGCTCAAGTCTTCCTGATTCCAGGCCTGGTGCTTTGTCTGTTGTTGCTTGTCTCATTCTAGATATTATGCCTCAGTTAATTTAGCCTGGCATAGCATTAACTTTTTAAAAGATATTCCAGAATCAAGGCATTCTGGGGGTTATCACTCACTTATAACCATAGGTCATAAGCTTTAACCAGGAAGCCAGAGGACCTATTTGTTTAAAACAAAAGACAGACAACTGTTGATGTTGTCGTTGTTCAGTCACGTCTGACTCTTCATGACCTTATTTGGGGTTTTCTTGGCAAAGATACTAAAATGGCTTTCCATTTCCTTCTCCAGTTCATTTTACAGATGAGGAAACTGAGGCAAACACAATGAAGTGACTTGCTCAGATTCACACAGATGGTAAATGTCTGAGGCTGGACTTGAACTTAGGAAGAGAAGTCTTCATGATTACAGGCCCAGAGCTCTGTCTGCTGTAGCACCTAACTGCCATAGCAATTACAATAACAACAAAAATTCTCCCCATGAAAACATGAGGCACATTCTCCCACAAGTTATCATTACCCTGGTGGGGGAGAGAACACAGAAAGAGAACATGTGTGACTGACAAGGACCATGAGAAAAACATCCCTTATTTGTCCTTATGTATTTTATAAGATCCAAGTGCTAAACACCATTGATTAGGTGACACCCATTGTGCAAAATCCACTTACTGAGGTAGTTCACAGAAAAAGAGCTCAATTTCTTTCTTTCTTTTTTTTTTTTGAAGCACTGCTTCCAGCCGGATCGAACCCATGATGGTGGGAGCTCCCCGGTCGGCCGGCTCTACAGTCGCTACAAGAATGCTATCAGGGCCTCACTTGCTTTTAAAAGCACACATTTGAATTAAATTTTGCTGTTTTCACTACTACATTTAGCTTTGATTGTCATGATATTATTCATGATTTCTAATCTTGGGCTCTCCAAGATCAACAATGCCTCAGTTCATAGCCCATTTGTAAAAACGGGGCGGGCTACTAGAGATTTAAGTCAGACTTATTAAGACATAAGAAAAGGAGAACTCACAGTATAATCCGATGATCCATGTATTTCAAATCCTTCTGAACAAAGAAGTTACCAGAGGATCAGAGAGTGTTTCATTATCTAACCTATATACCAGTTCATTTATCAAGTAGTCAGAGTACACTACTCTTACTGTCACCATTGGCATTTGAAAAGCTGAAATTTTGGTTATAAACAGGGTTTAGATGAGATACAATATCCTGGGATAATATTTCCTATACATCCCTGGCCCTTCTTTTTTGGAGTGAAAGAACACTTGGGAATGTTGGGTAACAGTTTAGAAACCCTAGATATAGACTAAACAATTTGCTTCTTCTCATTTAGACAAATGAAATCCAGTTTATTTCTCTTCAAGTAAAACTAATGAGGCATATGTCAATTATGGCTCTTTTTTCTTTGCCCCCAGGAAGGGACCCTTAGAAATTATCTGGTCTAGTGTATCACCTTCATTGTATGAATGGGAAAATTGAGGCCTAGAAAAGTCACCTAACTTGCCAAATCACACAGGCAACAACTAGCTGAGCCAGGATTTTCACTTGATTATTACTCTAAACCTAGTAGAATAGAAATAGAAAAAAAAAATTCTTAGGGTTCCCGTGGACCAGAGTGGGTAGCTTTTGTCTCCTTTAACTTGGCCTTCTTATCTCAGTTTATTCATAATTTCCAAAAAGCCCCTGAATCCCCTATAGAATCAGGAGTGTGCTATGAATGACATTCAAGGTTCCTAGTCTGTTAGAACTCATGCTTCTTCAAAGAGAGGCTGGATTACATTATTTCTATAGGTTTGTCCTCTTTCCATTTCCTTGATTTTACAATTTAGTCCTTCTAACACAGCAGTTCTCAACCTGTGGGTCACGACCCCTTTGGGGGTCGAACGACCCTTTCACACATATTCCCCATGGTCTTAGGAACCGAGACGCTGCTCCTCTATCCGTCTCCGGGGAGGGGGGTCCTGCCCACATGCTGATACACCCATATATGAGTATTAAAGGGCTGCAGCATTAAGAAGGTTGAGAACCACTGTATTCTAACATATATTAGATTGGCCCTGCACTGGAGTATCCTGTACTTCTCTGAGATTGACACTGTGGGGAATGACACCAAAGTCATCTTTCTTTAGTAGAAACAGAAGAGTGCAAGACAATGAAAATGTGTTGTTGAGTCATTTCAGTCGTGTCTAATTCATGATCCCATTTTGGTTTTCTTGGCAAAGATACTGCAGGGGTTTGCCATTTCCTTCTCCTGCTTATTTTATAGATGAGGAATAGAGGCAAATAGGATTAAGCATCTTAACTAGGGTCACACAGCCAGTAAGAGTCTGAGGCTGGATTTGAACTCATGAGAACGAGTCTTCCTGATTCCAGGCCCCCGTGCTCTATCCAATGCACCACCTAGCTGCCCCTTCCTATACTTACTTATTATAGAAGAATTGTAGATTAATTCAATGATGCCACAGGTAAAAGTGTTAAAAATACTTGGGATTCCAAATCCTTCCCTTATTTCTTCATTTACTCAGCAAATGATTGAGACACTTTCAGAGAAGAGAAGTTAAACAGATATCAGCTGACCTAGACGAACCCAAATAAATGACTCGGTAAGGAGAAGTCAGCATGCTCTTCTGCGGAATTCCTCTTCATATTTAAGGGGGCCAAAAGTTAGGGAATAGTCCTGAGTCCTCCTCCTGAAGAATTCCCTCTTCATCTATCAAAAACAGAACAAAGGGAATAGGATAACCCTATGGCAAGTCATTTCATTTCTTTGATCTTTGATTTTCTTATCTGCAAAATGAGGAGACTGGACTAGATCACCTCTGATCCTTTAGGTTCTAAAGCTGTGATTCAATGAGCTAAAGGAAACTGAAATATGCAAGAAATATTATAGCAAGGTAAAATTCTTACATACCTAAAGGAAAATGATAATTAAATAAGTTCACCCCATGGAGGAATCTGGGCATTTAGCTGAGTGAAATCTGATGATGGGCCAGTGGGAAATACTCAACCATTCTTCAAGATACTATGGAGGAAATGGGGCTGTCATTCTGAATTCAGTCTCTGCAGGTGTCTAGAAAGGACCGTGAATCGTTGCTCTCTTTGACTTGTTAATTTTTTGGCTGGGTTTGTTAGCATAGATTCACAGGACTTCCCCACAACGAGTCATCTCCAAGATGCCAATTCATCTCACAAGAGGTAGCAATGAAATCAATTAATAATTGGCCTTGCATGACTTCTAATTAAATGAAATAGATTCTAAAAGTCTATGATATTTGGATTCTGAGGAAGGCTTCTAGTGAGCTGATTTGGGGAATCATCTTCGAGATGCAGTCTTAATGCCATCACTGAGTCAGTCAGACGTTTTCTGTCTCAGTAATCAAAACATGGCTAGAATTAACCTTAGAGAACGTCGGTAAAACAAGTATTCCTTGAGAAGTGGAACTCTTTTGTGTTTGTCTTTGTAGCCATAGATAAAAAGCACAGCATCTTGCACCTTTTAGTTTTTAATGAATGTTTGTGGAATTGAATTGAATTCTCAAACGTAAGCTTCCAATGGTGAACAAAGAAGTAGAACGACTATTATTACTCCAAAGAATCTCTATTATTAGAATAGCAAATGATACTGCGTCATGCTGTCATATTTACAAAATCCAGAGGGCTTTTCTTCTTAAAATCCCTGTAGAATTTTGTGCACACATATGTACTGGCTGCCAGGAGAAGACACTTCTCACTTTCCATCTGCTGCTACTCTTACATTCCAAAAGAAATATTCAGGTGTATCAATCATCAGTTGATAATTGCTAATTTACACTCAGAACCGGGCAGCTAGGTGGCACAGTGGAGAGAATGCCAGGCCTGGTGTCAGGAAGATTCATCTTCCTGACTTCAAATCTGGTCTCGGACGCTTACTAGACATGTGACCCTGAGCAAGTCACTTAACTTTGTTTGCCTCAGTTTCCTCATCTGTAAAATGAGCTGGAGAAGGAAATGGCAAATACTCAGGCATTTCTGCCAAGAAAACCTCAAATAGGGTCATGAGTCGGATATGGCTGAAAAACAATTGAACAACACTCAAAACTAAGGGGGAAAGGTAGAAATTGATCACTGACCTGATGAATACATTGAGTTGTTTGAATAATCCCCAAAGTCCCTTAAATTGAGGGATGCCAAGCATCAAAATTAAGTATTTGGAATGACATGAGGGACAAAGAGGTAGGCCAGAAAGACTAAGGATCTGGGAAGTTAGGAAACTTGCACAAGGTTACAGAACCTGCATGTATCAGAGGTGGGGCTGAAACTCACTTAAATTCCTTCAAGAGTCACTTGTTATCTGCTACTCCATGCTGTCTCTCATGATGTCACTGCTAACCAGCAAAATGGCTAAAAGATCTTATGACTATGGAATGCAAAGGGAATCTTTTATATCAACACTAAGTATGATTATAAAACAAATCATTACTTCATCCAAATATCCTCCAAATAGTTCACGTTCTCATTTCTGTCCCCTTGCGTAGGCTATTTCCTATGCCTGGAATACCTTCCTTCCTCTTCATTTATTGAGTTTCCTAGCCATCCTTTATGGTACAACTTAAACAGTGCCTCCTCTATGAATCTTTCCCTGATCTCTCCAGCTAATCTCACCTGCCCTGACTTTTTTTCAATTCTCTAATGCATTTATATAGCCTTGTGTATTATGATTATTTGCGTGTCTTACCCTATAGTAGATTCTATACTATAGTATAGTAGATCTAGTATAGTATATACTATATATGTGTGTATATGTACATACAGTATATATATGACAGTAGATCTGCCTTAGTCCCTAGGTTAAGTTAGTCTACCTGTTGTGGTTTAAACCCAGGGACACCAAACACCATTGAAGTGGGGGCTTTGCCCATCCAAAAACTGTTGCAGTTTCTGGTGGAACCATCTAAAAAAATTCAGAGTCTGACCACTTCTAATCCACGTACAGACATTTATTGAAAATGAAGTGGGCTAAATTCCAAGAGGAACCAGTAACTTTAGAGAAACCAAGATGGATTTTTATAGGATAAAGATGTAATTACATAACAGAAATTTACATGGAATAGAGAAACATCATTAATATTAAAAAGGCAGGAGGAGTTTATTAAGGGATTAGGTAAATGAAGGAGGGGTCCCATCTATGATTTGGTGGTTAACTTTCTGGTCATTCTCTCCTCCAACTGGCTTGCTATTGTGGTGCTGTCTGGTCAAGATGGATGATGTGACTTTGAATATAAGAACACACCTGTTTCTGTGGGAATGGGTGGGGGCAGTGACCAGGTAGAGGCAGTAGCTAGGTTTCCTTCACATGGACACACCTACTGTTTCCATGGGAACTAAGAGTTCAGGGACACATCTGTTGTTCCAGTGAGCAGTGAGGTGTATATATATAAAGAAGTTAGGACATTGTGGGGGGGAAGGAGGACGGGCTAAATAAATGTAGTGGGCCTGCCTCTAATGAAGTTAGAATATTGGGGCTGGGGGCAGCTTTATTAGGATTCCATCTTACCCAAAGAGGAACTTTCCTTGCCAAAGGCTATGCTTTCCTGATACATAAATGTCTCCCATTTTCTCTCAGTTGACATTCCCTGACTATCTCTTTTGTGAGGAATGCTGTAGTATGCCCTTTGGGAAAGATGCAAATGACACTGAAGGCATGGCCCCTCCCCTGAAAGAGTTTATAGGAATTAAAGCTGGAGGAGAGCTTGACAATCATCTAGCCTGACCCTCTAATTTTAAATTTGAGGAAATTAAAGCCATAGAGTAACTAGTCCAAAAGTGTAATGAGTAGTAAGCAGCAAAGTCAGAATTAGAATTCAGCTCCTTTGCCTCTCCAACTAGTGTTCTTCCACTAAACAAACTATTTGGATAGACAAAGTTAGGGGAAAAAAACTAGCTATGTATCCATGCCTGACCAATGATTCCCTCAAGTGGACTAGGTATTTTTAGAACCCACTAGTATGTAACTTTAAGGCTGAGCGATGTATTTTATAGAAGGGTGTCTCTTAAGACTTCATATTTGACAGTAAGAATCACTTTTTCTTAGCCATATTCCTGCTGAAGATATTGTAAACCCTCTTACAAAATTATGCATGGCAGAGGGGGCACCTGGCCAATGCTGATCTTGGGTTGGAGTACAGCCACCCTCAGATTGGGCTCACGCAAATAACACTTCATGGGGTCAAAATTGAAGGGGAACTTCAGCCAAGGGCACTAATGAAGACCTATTATGGGAGTCCTGAAAGGAGAAAATAAGACCATGGTTTAAAGGACCCCATGCAGAAGCTTTTTGCCTACCAAACAGCCTAGTGACATGAAGTTTCACCACCTCCAAAAGATGAAAATATTAACTAACTATGACTTTCAGACTGGCAGGTGTGTCAAATCAAGATTTGATGTTCTTTGTCATTCAGTTGATAATACTTCTGAAGTGATTTTAAAACATGGATAAATGTAAAGAGTAAATTACAAGATGTGTAGAGCCAAGATGCTCTTGGGAATAAAACTCCTTAAGAGAAAATGGCTGTGCAACACCTACTCTGTAATGGCTTTGCAGTTGGCAACAGATTATAAGGTTCATGTTGTCATTTTGGGGTGTGTGTGGAAAATTGTGGAGTGAAGTAGGGTATGAAGTGTTAGCAATGCAAAAGTAAAAAAAGAAGAGAGGACAATGAAACATTTAAATAATACATGGAAGGAAGTTCACAGAAATGCAAAAACAGGCAGGGGAAATGTGGTTATTACCATATTAAAGTCAATATAGGCTTTAAAAAAAAACAAGTTGTGTATAATATAAAGATCTAGTCTAATATATATCATTCTCTTTTTCTGTTTTTTGTAAATAGAACCAACCTTGATCTTTGATGTTTGTAAAGTTCATAATTTTAAAAGACATTTTTCACAGGAACAAAAACAACACCAACAACGTGATGATGTTGGATCTCTGTGCAGAAATTTGAGGCCCAAGTAATTAATGTGAAGACCCTTCCTACTACACCCGGCAATGTTTTTGTTTATAAAGGATGAACAAAAGAAGGTGCACAAGATATGATCCCTGACCTGTAGGTTCATATGGATGGCTATATTTAAGGGCATATAATCTTGTTGTGGGGAGAGAATACAAATACACCTATAGCAGGAAAGAACAACAAAAACTCACTTTTATATTGCACCTTGAACTTTGTAAAGTGGGAGTGAGAAAAAATCAATTTTTGTTCATTGAAAAAGTTAAATTTAATTTTAAAAATAAAGTTTATAGAACTCCCTGAGATAGGCAGTAAAAGTATCATTATTCCCATTTTACAGAAAGGAAAGTGAGATACAGTATTAAAGTGATTTGCTAGAATCCCATGGTTTGAAATAAAGCAGTCCGTTATGTTTGCCAAGAAAATCCCAAATGGGGCCATGGAGAGTCAAAAGCAACTGACACAACTGAAAAACAAAACAATATGACTTTAAAGTATCACAACTACAATCTGAACCCAGGTTTTTTACTTCAAGAGCAGTACTCTTGTCCCTAGATCACATTGCAAGACCACGTATTTTATGAAGCACCAAATTATATGTCTTAGAAAATCTCACTGCGTTCTGCCTTAATAGGGAGGAGGAATAGTATTTACATAGGAATGAATAAATGTCTAAAGAGAGCTGAGAAGAGAGGGTTAGAAAACATTGATAAGAAGCTATAGATTATTTAATCAATCAGTCAATATTTATTAAACATCTACTACGTACCAGGCACCATGCTAAGTTCTAGGGTTACAAAAAGAGGCAAAAGACAGTCCCTGCCCTCAAGGAATTTACAGTCTAAAGGAGGAACATATCTTTAAAAAAAAGAGATGGATAATTGGAAAAATATGATGCAAGGGGAAAAGGGAAACCCAGTCAGTCAACTGGTCTACAGTATTTAAATACTCTGTAAGCACTTTGTAAATTCCAGGCACCATGCTAAGCCCTGGTGACTTAAAGAAGAGGAAATATGGTCCCTGACCCCAAGAAACTTTTATTCTAATGGGAGTGGACAACATTATATAAATAAGCATGTTCAAGAGACAGAGTAGATAGAAGAAGTCTCTAGCAACTGGGGAGAAGGGAGAGGGAAAGAGACCAGAAAAGGCCTCTTACAGACAGTGGCATTTGAGCCTTGCTGTACTAGGCATCCTTCTCTACAGGCACTGAAGCTCCTTGGCTTCTGGGGCCCAAAGAGACCCCCAAGGGGATGGGGCCACACAGAACGCTGCAAGGGACGGGGGTTGTCTGCAGAACGGTCCACCTGCAATAAGCACGCCTGACTGTATTCCTTCTTCCTAAAGTGTGTAAAAAAGATATGACCTGATAGTGAACGTATCTACCTACCATCCACTTAATGTTTGTTTTCCTGAAAATAAATGGAGGAAGCTTGAATGTGTCTCCAACGACTTTGAAACTCTGGGCAGGAAAAGGGAAGGACTTGAGAGCATAAGTAAGTGCTTTCATCTACTCTCAGTAGAAGGTCATAATAATGGAAAGTAAAGATCAATTTAGGAAGTGGGCAGCTAGTTACATTGATGAGAAATGAGGAATAGAATATCATTTCTGAATTATGGCTATAAATGACAGAATGGTAAGGAAAATCTCATGAAAAATGAGGGAAAGCATGTGGGCAGCAGGCTTGCCAGTCTGATGAATAAGAGTTTCTTAAGTTGAAATGTGAGGGTGAAGAAGGAAAATATTCACATATATAGTTTTAAGCTTAACCCAATGTCATTGAATATGAGTATGATGTAGAAAGAATAAGCATAGAAATAACTATCTTTAAAAGAATAGAATGCCCTCAGAAATAAAAATTTGGAAATAAAAACTGGGAACTAACTTGATGCAGAAGAAATAAGGGGGAGGCCAATGTGGCTGCCCACAGATCTCAACAATTAGTTCATATTATAGAAGCGTATGCATACAAAAGAACTATTCAAATAGTGTCAGGAAGGTTAGACTGTGGAATAAGCTGTAGCTTATGAAAAAATCCTTTAAAAGGGGGAGTACTTTTAGAAATTTCAGAGTAAAAAACCAAGAAAAGGATGACCTCCTGACTTGTAGAAAATGATGTACTATTAACAGATAAAAGGGAAAGCAGAACTAGGAAAGTAAATTTAGGACTGAAACGAACCTTGAAAGCCAAGTCCAATTCCCCTTCTTCTACAAACGAGTAAACTGAAGCACAGAGTGGCTAAAAATTGTTTGCCCATGGACACACAGTTACTAAGGATCTGAGGGAGGATTTGAATTTAGGTAACTGCTCAACTACTCAAATCTTATTTTAATTTCATTTTTTCTCTAAAGAATAAGTTTAAAAAAAAACAATGGCCTAGATGATTGCATTCCAGTTCATTGAAAGAACTTGTGGATAAAGTCACAGAGTCACATCAAGGAATCTTTGAGATTCCTTAGAGAACCAGCATTCCATACAGAACCAAAAAGACTTCAGAGGAAAGGAGAAAGATAAATCATATTCAATTTCAAAAAGAAGAAAAATGAATTATAGAAATCATGAGCCAGTGAATTTGAGCTTGACAAAGGTATGTAGCTATTGCAAGCAGGTATAGCTTCCTATGGCAGTTAGGTAGCACAGTGGATAGAGTGCTGGGCCTAGAATCAAGAAGACTTATTTTCCTGAGTTCAAACCTGGCCTCAAACAGTTAATAGGTGTGAGACCCTGGGCAAGTCACTTAACCCTGTTTGCCTCAGTTTCCTCATTGGAAAAATTAGAAGGAAATGGCCAGGAGTGGGGAACCTGTGGCCTTGAGGCCACATGTGGCCCTCTAGGTCACCCCCCATTTCATAAACTCTAGCAGCTGCCTGTCCCCTTCAGGATCAAATATAAAATCCTCTATTTGGTATTCAAAGCCTTAGCCCATCCACCACCTTTCCAGTCTTCTTACTTCAACCTCTCCTTGCTGCCTTTCTCCCCCCTCCCATCTACTCTCAGTCTAGGAGACCAGCCACCTTGCTGTTCCTTAGACAAGACCTCCATCTCCTGACTCTGCTCATTTTCCATTGCTGTCCGTCATGCATGGAATTCTCTCCCTCCCCAGCTCTGCTTCTTGATTTCTTTGCCTTCAAGTTCCAACTAAAATTTCACCTTCAGAAGAATATGTTTCCTAATTTCTCTTAATTCTAGTACCTTTCATCTGTCAATTATTTCCAATTTATTCTGAGTAGTTTGTTTGTTCCTAGTTATTTTCATATTATCTCCCCTATTAGATTCCAAGGTCCTTGGGAGCAGGAACTGTCTTTTGCCTTCCTTTGTGCATTTAGCACAGTATCTGGCCCATTGTAGATGCTTAATAAATGTACAGCCTAACAGATTTGGACTATGGACAGTATTCCAGAACTAACGATGGTGGCATTAAAGATGGAGAAGATGAGGCTTGAAGATGATCAATGTCCAAAAATATTTGAAAGGCTACCATGAGAGATTGACTGTTTTGGCAGACCATTCAATCAACCAAGAAGTAATGGTTAAGTGCCTTCTATTTGCCAGGGAGTTTACTGGGCACTGAAAATACAAGTACAAAAGAAAAGAAACATCTCCTACTCACCACAATCTCATGTTGTGATGGAGTACAATAAGTACATGAAAACATTCATACAACATTAAATATGACTGTAATATAAATGTATTCAGAGTAGTTAAATATAAGGCAGTATGAGAAGGAGAGCACTGGCAGTAAGGGAGATTGGTCAAGGTTTCATGAAGTAAGTGGTCCCTGAGATTCCTCTTAAGGGAAGAGGCAGAGATAGAATGTTGTGTGTGTGTATGTGTGCGTATATATATATATATATATATACATACATACATATATATATATATAAATACCCAAGGTTCTGCCTGTACTGCGGGTCCCTTTGTACTTGGTATAAGAAGTTCCCACTGTCCTTGTTGTTTGTCCTTCATTCTCGAAGAAGATCATGACATCACACACACATATATACATGTGTACATATATAGAAAGAATGGCAAATTGCAGGAGAAGGAAAGGGAAAGAGAGAAATCTTTAGAATTAAATCATGAGAAAAAGGCTGGGGTAGATATGTGTATCTGTATACGTATACATGTGCATATACATATATGCATTTGGATATGGATATGGATATGGATGAAGCCAAGTAAGATGCTCTTGCTATCTGAAAAGTCCCAGCTGCACAAATGGTTTATCAGGCTGTTAACCTGGTAAGAGTCAGGCTCATAGCTGACTCAGCTTCAAAGACCCTGAGAGTTTAATAGAGTTCAGTTGCAAAAGATCACTTATATTAGTTGAGGTGGGGGAAGACTTTTCTGGAAAATAGGGCAACTCAAGAAAACAAAGTCAGAGGGCCCCTTCACAGTGCTCTGCTCATAGGTAGTACTCAAATGTTGAAGATCAATTTTTGTTACGTATACCCATCACCAACCTCCTCAACTCCCTAGCCACAGAAGTCTAATTAAGGACAGTTTTGGAGAGGGAACAGGAGAAAGATCATGGGATCATAAATCTAGAGCAAGGCAAGACCTTAGAGGCCATCAAGTCTAGAGAGTTTTGAGTCTTTTTTGGTCCCTCTTACAGTTGGCTTTTCAGTAAAACCATACTGTAGTATGTACCGTATAATATGAAAGGAAATAAATTCTAGAATTCACCATGCATATGCATATTAAAAAATAAAATACATTTTTTTTATTTTTTGGAGGGGGGAAGGCAATGCAGTTGGTGTTAAGTGACTTGCTCAAGGTCACAAAGCTAGTAAGTGTGTCAAGTGTCTGAAGTTAGATTTGAACTCAGGTCCTCCTGACTCCAGGACCTGTATTCTATTCACTGTGCCATCTAGCTGCTCCTAAAATACATTTTTAAAAAAAAGCATAAAAGTTATTAAAAGTTATTTTGGGTTTACTTATAAACTCTCTCCTTCTTTGCCATTCAAATATCTGAAGTGTTTCTTTCGATGGAAATATCCACTAGAGTAAATGGTACCTCAGTGCCATGTGGTCTGAATTCTGCATTGATCCCAAATACATTTAGAAATGACCCATTACCTTCTCCAAACTTACCCAGAACTTTTTTCACTGTATGTCTCTCTAGAACTTGCCCAGCTCAGCATGTCCACCTGCAAACTGCTCTCTTCCTCCTAGCCAAGAAAAAAATTGCAGTTTAGTCTAGTGGTTGCAGAACTAATTTGTAGTTTGGCTTCCCCCCAAATCCATGGGCCCAGATTCATTCCATCAAACCCTGGTGCCAACAGATCCCATTCAGAGCTGGAAGATGGTGACTCTCTAGTGACAGTAGTTTTTGCCCACTACTTAAACTTAATTGGGAGCAAATTCCTGCATGACAACCCTCACATTAAAAAAAAAAAATCTTCAGGTACCTAAGATCTGTCCATTTACTCTATGCCAAGAAATTCCTGACTCATTTCCAAGGCAGCAACAACTTGCAGAACAAACAAGTAGGCAGTTCCAACTCCCCTAGAACCATAACTCCACATGCTATTTAATTAATAGGTTTCTTACTCAACTGAATTATTTAAGAATGGGAGTAAGAAGGCGGATACTTGGTCCATGAACTGTCCTCTACTTTCTTCTGTTGTCTTCATTGCCTCTCTCATTTGCAGAGATTAACCAGGGTATTTCTTTTTATAATCTCAATGGGAATTTGCTCCTTCTAGAAAATGCCAGTATAAGAATTATTTACTCAAATACATTACTAAGTCAAGGGGGATTTAGGCAGGATGCTGTTTGTAAGTAATCTTTTGAATCTCATATTCTTTTTGGTAAGGCTCCCAAGGGAGACTGTCAAATCTCCATCCCTGGAGTTATTTAGGAAGACACTACATAAATATCTGTAATGAACTCATTGGTCATTTACCAAAGTGAGGATAGGAAACTGGATCAGAAAATCTTCAGGAATCCCTTCCTGGTCTAGAACCTATAATAATAACTGATATCTAAAGTGCTTTAAACTTTGCTAGGTTATTTACATATATTATATATTTTAAGCCTTGTAATAGTGTTATAAGGTAGTTACCAGTACAGGGAAACATGAACTTTCGGGAGGGGGGGGAGATAACTCTAAATAATGGATTTTCCTTGTGCATACATTTATTTTCCACATTTCCTCATGCATACATTTTTATTTTCTACATTTAAAGACATTCTGCAAAGGCGTTCATGGGTTTCATCATTCTGCCAAAGAGGTTGCTATCACGAAAAAAGGTATGGATTTTCATACCGAAGTTATTGTGTTCCTCTCAGACCTGGAATGCACTCCCTCCTCCCTTCTGTCTTCTCTCTTAGCTTCCTTAGAAGCTGAGCTAAAGCACCATCTCCCCTGTAAGACCTTTCCTGATCCCTCCAGCTGCTAAAGACTCTCCTCAAGAACAAAAATACCTTGAATTTACATTGGCTATCTTATCTATATCCATGTTTTTTCCTTTGATTAAATGTAAGTTCCTTGAGAACAGGGACTGTGTTATTTTTTTTTCTTCATACCCCCCAGTGCCTAGGACAGCACCTGGCAGCTGCTTAATAAATATTTATTAATTGGTTACTGAGGAAACTAATACCAAGTGACTTTCCTGAATAGGTAATCAGTATCAGAGGAGAGATTTCATCTCAGATCATCCTAACTTCAAGCTTGACACTCTATCTGCTAGTCATTTGCCCCTTTAAAACCTGTCATGCTGAAAATCCTATTAATTGTCTCTGTCAAAACACTATCTGCCCAGCTCTTGTTTAGTCATTTCAGTCATGTTCAAGTCTTTGTGACGCCATGTGGAGTTTTCTTGGCAAAGACACTGGAGTAATTTGCCATTTCCTTCTCCAGCTCATTTTCTAGATGAGGAAACTGAGGCAAACAGGGTGAAGTGACTTGCCCAGGATCACACAGCTAGTAAGTGTCTGAGGCTGGATTTGAACTCAGGAAGATGAGCCTTCCTGACCCCAGGCCTAGCACTCTGTGCACTATGGTGCCACCTAGCTGCTCCTGTGTGCTCTACTACTTCTACCCTAAATCAGACTTTTATCTAGTCAAGCTAACTTATTCGCAACTCCCAACCTACCCAATGCTGTGTGGCTCATTTTCTCCCACCTTGGAGAGCTCACGCTTGCTATTTTTCCTCACTCAGATAACAACCTTCTTTGGTTCTTTTCTCAAAATAACTGCTTTTCTTCTTTAAAAAAAAAAACCCACGAACTGCTCAAAACTCACCTTATCTGGAAACCGTTGTCTAATAGCATTTACCCATGATTTCTCCATAGACTCCAGCAACACAACACATTTAGGCGTATGTGCAGTTAAGTCATTATGAACTTGTTTAATACAGTTTTTCTCATCATTTTTAGTTGTACAAGGTCTGTATTTTTTTTCCCTGTCTGCACTGCTTCTCCCATTAGATTATGGATTCTTTGTGTCTAAGATTTCAGCGTTCTCTTTCCTTTGTATCTCTGCTCAATGCTTAGTGGGCATCCAGTAAATGTTTGTGACTAAGTGAAGATTCTTGTGAATGCAGATAATGGTATACCCAGCAGTAACAGAAGCAGCTCACACTATTATCTTCCCAGCATGCCAAGTTTGACTCCAGAAAGCATACAAAGATTTGGGCAGGGAATTCTTCAGTGTGTACTGTTGTGGGTGGCATCCTCAGGGAGCACTCTCGAGAGTGATCCCTTAAGTACCACAGTCATAGGCATAATGAAGCATCAGCTACTCTGGATCATCACAAGAAACACATGCATGGATAGAGATGTGCAATGAATGTTCATTATGCAGAATTACGTGTAGTAGAGAATTTTGTTGTAAGCAATCGGCTGGAGATGATTTCATTGAACAATTATAGAATACTTTTGTTATAGACTATCTTTTGTTGCATTGGGATTTGACCTACCTGTATTAGAAAACATTATCTTTTCTCCGGCCTCTCCTTATCTTTCTTTTAAACCAAGCTCTAGCTACACTCCCATTTAGTGCTGGTTTCCTTGGTTACCAATGACTTTCTGTTATTCATTTGTGGATTTGGGGTGTTAAACAAAATATCTCCCTGCTTTTGTGTTGCCTTGACAAAGGTTTGGAGGTAGCGATTGTGCTTTTTTGTCTCCAGAAAAGCAATGCATTTTGTTTTTTCAGTAAGATTATTACACTGAAAATAGGCTAACAAATGACTTGCTTGAATTTTCATTACTGGAGAGGACTTACTTCTTTTCGTCATAGATTTCAGGATTTTGACATTTGGTTTAAAACGCTATAATCAGCTTGGCTGCGCTGAAAGGATCATTTGGGCTTTTCTGTACAAACAAAGTAGGCTTAAGTGTAGTTTATTTTTTCATTTGAATCTATATAATATACTTGAATTGCCCAAATGCATGTAAATAACAATAACAGATTGCTTTTGCAGGGCTACTGGATAGTAGCTACTCTGCCAGTTATGTAGTAAAAGTGTCTGCGCCCACATTTTATGGAGGAGAAAACTGAGACTGAGAGAAGTATGAGTGACTGACCCAGGATGGCACAGCTATGGAGGTTCAGAGTCAGAATCTGAATGCAGGTCTTTTGATTCCAAGGTGAGGACTTTTTTCAATACAGTGTAGTAAGACCTGGGAAAAGTAGAGAAGTGAGTCATGAGAAGCCTCTATCTCTGAACCACACTTATCCTTACATTAGTGTTAACTACTATTCCATACAACAATGTGTTAAAATGGGTTTAACCCAAGTGAATAATAATTAAGTTAATAATAATAATAATTTCTATGTGGCAAGTCATGGGGGTAAATAAAGGAGATGGGAGTGGATATTGTTGGTGGGGAGGTGTGTAGTTTAAAAAAATAAATCAAGCTTCTGAATAGTACTTTCAGAAATGCAGGCTGTTTCAAAATAGTTTTCACATTCATATGACTAAGCCAGAAGAGACATTTCTTCAAGATCCTTCTATATCCTTATTTGAGGAATAAAGAAAAAGAGATGCAAAGAGAGATGAGTTGTCCAAGGTCCCCAAACCAGTTGGTGGAAGAGTTCACACTAGACTGTAGTCCTGACTCATGCATGGTCCAGTGGTTTGTTGTTTCCTCCACATTCTGCACTGCCTCTCCTCATGGTATCCTATGTCTTTGGGCACTTTATTCTTTAAAAAAATGTCCAGAACTTTTATTTTATGTTTCCATTTATAATTCCTATTTATTACATGACACATCTATTTTGATGTTTTACTATGAACAAGTTGTAACTCTAAAATAAGTGGTGCTATTACAATATATTAAATTACGCAACCTTCAAATTCTGTCTTCAGCATTCCTCCATCCTTCCTCAAAAATGAAGGCTCCCTTGGATGAGGTGTCTAATAAAAATAACACATTAGTCAAATATTTACTCATTTTTGTCACAATTCAATATGACTTACTTGTGCCTGAGGATACACTCCTTCTCAATATTACTTCTCTAAAGACTTCTATAATAATTTAACGTTCATAAAGAAGGCTTTAATTTTTAAAACATTTCATTCCATTTTATTATTTTTATAATGATTCCAAGATAATCACTATGTCCATATTCTTGAAATTTAGATGACATGTTCATTGAAGATTTTCACTATGTTTCAGGATTTCTACACTCCAGAGCACCAGAGGGACATTAAAGCAATTGAAGCCAACCTAAAAGCTTTAGGAAAGGAAACTGCCAAGAATTGTCCTTAATGATACTTGAGCATAATCAAATTATACCTACATAAAGTCTCTGAAAATACAAATTTTAAAAATGAACACGTTATACTTGGATTATTCAGAGAAATAGTCATCTGTCATATGTGTGCATATAAGTGCACATAGATCCAAACATAGAGGAGGGAGGCAGCTTGCTATGGTGGATGGCCTTAACATACCAGGAAGACCTGGGCTTAAGCTCTGTCTCTGACATATTGGCCATGAGACCCTGAGCAAGTCACCAAACCTCTCAGTGCCTCAAGCAGTGCTCACAGACATCAAATTTGGGGAGTTGCAAACGTTACTGCCAGTGTGAACCAGATTAAAATGTAATTGGAAGATATTCAACAACATTTTTAAAAGTACAATAGAATTTAGATAATGTTAATATATATTTTCTTAAGTCAATATACAGCCAACAGGGATCCTTATGTGCAGTTTTGTGGCCCCCTACTGCTCTTAAATTAGAGATGAGCTGTGATCTATACTGGCAGAGGGAGTTTCTGTACCTGAAGTGCCTAACAGCAATGAAATCATAGCAGTGCTCTGGTCCTGTGTTCATTGGTGTAAGGAGCTCCATCTGCTATTTCAGAGTATTTCAGGAAGTATTTCAGGAAGTTGCCTGATGTAGAGTGAGGTTGAATAATTTGCCCAAGGTCTCACAGTCAGTATATGTCAGAAGCAAGATATTAAG
The DNA here is from genome assembly GCA_028646515.1 of Pseudochirops corinnae. Taxonomy (NCBI): domain Eukaryota; kingdom Metazoa; phylum Chordata; class Mammalia; order Diprotodontia; family Pseudocheiridae; genus Pseudochirops; species Pseudochirops corinnae. The sequence continues at coordinate 439,628,385 of CM053585.1, forward strand.
CCACATCTTCCTAACTCTGTGACCAGCTCTCTGACTACAGCATTGTATTACATGTACAAATATGCGTGTGTGTGACTGTGTATTCTTCAATCCAGGATCTAAATCTGAATCAAAAATATATACTCATAATCTTAATACTCAAGATAACCAGGCTATCAATTAGTTACCAGAAGCCTGGTGTAGCTCTCAGCTTTCTGGGCTATACAACATAGGTGTCAACCACACTGCCCCAAGAGGCATAGGGCCCACAACATTCCTTTGTGGCGCCTAAACCAGATTAAAATGTAATTGGGGAGGAAATGTAATTTGGAAATATTTAACAAAATAAATAAAAATCTAATAAAACATGGATAGTATTACATTTTAAAACAATCAGTATGCAGCCCTCAAGGATCCTCTCACATAGTTTGCTGGCCCCCCAATTTCTGTTTGAACTTGACATCACTGCTGTACAGTGTTTGTTTCACATAATCCTCGATGATAGACAGGCAATAGTTTTTTGGAGACATCAATGATCCTGAGATATAGATTTCAAAAGAGTGATGGATAGAGCTACCTGCTCTCTGCTCATCACATTCATTTCCCTCCCATAAGAATTTTGGACAACCAATGACCCTGGGTTTGATATGGGAGACTTCCCCATTATTTGTTCCAGATTAGGACTCCATGACAGCTCCTTCCCATGCCCCTCCTTTTAACTTCCTAGTGCCCTTATATATATTGTCTTTCCTCATGAGAATGTGCGGGGACTTGCTTGCTCACATTGTATTCCTAGCACTCAACACAGTACCTGGCCCATAGTAAATAAATTCATTTATAGAAAGAAAGAGAGGCCATATAGTCCTTACCTCCTACCAGCTAAGATGTTTGGGATAAGGAGGCCAAAAAAAAGTGTATATACATAGATAGACAGATTGGTTGATTGATTGATTAGGGCTAAAGACTTAAGTGGCAGTATTTTGATTATTACTACTCAGAGGAGAAATTACATATATTTTCTAGGGAAAATGCTCAGATAGTCATATATTTGCTAAATGTGCTGGGATTAGCTTAGTTTTAACTTACTATTGAATTTTGAAGGAAGCATATTACTTGTGAATTGTTACGTAACATTATTTAAGCTACCTGTTCATCTACATGGGTGGCATTGCGGTAAAACATTTTACAAAATATAGGCTAATGTCATATGATTATACGGTCCTTCAATACTTCAGAAATTCATGATTTTATTAGTATAGGTACCCATACCATGCATCAATGCAACCTCAAACCTCTTCAGACCTTTCTAAAAAGATGATCTTATGTTTCTAAGACCAACAAACCCAAACAAAGGATGACCTCTGTGCTTAGTCTTCTGCTGATAGACTTCACCAGACTTAAACAAGATGGTTTTCTGATAGCAGAAGTAGCCAATTGTCACCACACCCATATGCAAGCCAAGAGAATGACTAGAGTATGGGACTAGGAGTCAAGAACACTTGAGTTCAAATCCACCCACAGACATTTAGTAGCTCTATGACGCTGGGCACTTAACATCTCTGTGCCTAAATTTCCTCATCTGTAAAATGGGATAATAGCAGTATCTCTTTTTCTGGGTCATTGTGAGGACCAAATGAGTTAACATATGTTTAAAAAAAAAACCAACTCTGCAAGGCTTACAAATGCTGACTATTTTGCAAAGACTTTCCAGTTGCAAAGGCTGAGGAGAAACTTTAAGGACACAAGGTCACCCAATAAGTAGTCAAATTAGCACTTTAATGAGAAACCACTTGGCAGAGAGTTAATTGATTCTAGTTGCAGAATGAGGCATCAAATATTTTTGGATGCGGATATTGTGGGGTTTGTTAAAACTGTGAAAATTATCTAAAAGAGTTTTGTCTTTCTTATTAAGCCAACATATGGCCAGTAGGGATCCTTATGTAGAGCTCTTCTGTTGTTCAGTCAAGTCTGACTCTTCTTGACTCCTTGTGTGGTTTTCTCGGCAAAGATACTTGAGTGCTTTGCCTTCTCCAGATCATTTTACAGATGAGGAAACTGAGGCAAACAAGGTAAGAGACTTGCCCAGGATCACACTAGTAAGTGTCTGAGGTCAGATTTGAACTCAGAAAGGTGAGGCTTCAGGCCCAGCACTCTATCCACTGAGCCACCTAGCTATACATTTTAGTGGCCACTAATCCTATTTGAATTTGATACCACTGCTCTAGGTCATAGATAAGTTACAATCTATATCAGTGGAGGGAGAAAAAAAAAATATTTTCTAATTTAAAATAGAATATTAATTTTAAAATGAAATGAAATTTTAAAAAGACTTTAATTGAGAATTCACCAGTTAACATTTTTTCATTGTTAGAGGAAGCTAGGTGGCACATTGGATAGGGCATTTGGCTTTGAATCAGGAAGACTCATCTTCCTGAGTTCAAATCCAGCCTCAGATACTTACTAGCTGTGTGACCCTGGGCAAGTCTTTAGCCCTGCTTGCCTCAGTTTCTTCATCTAGCAAATGAGCTGGAGGAAGAAATGGCAAACCACTCCAGTATCTTTGCCAAGATTTTTTTCAGACATGACTGAATTGTAAATGGTTAGTTATTGCTAATACCACATTACCTTGTGTAGCTGGTTAGAGAGCTCACCTTAGGGTCAGGAAGTTCAAATTCTCTTTTAGACACAGACTGGCTGTGTGACTTAGGACAAGTCATTTAACCTCTTAGTGCCCTAGGCAATTCTCTAGGTCTATAATTTGCAAAGATGTTCCTGATCTGCATTGATAAAGGAGGTTTCTTTCTTAGGAGTTCCCTATAGCAGTAAAATCATAAGTCCAATCTAAAAATAATTTATCACGCTTCTCTCTGCCAAGGGAGTTTCCTTACCTTTATGCAATATATTATAAACCAATAGAAAATAATGGAAGTCAAGAAATATTTGATTCCTTGAAGGAAAATGGTGATAGGTGATTTTGGATTCCTACCCAACTAACTCATTTTTAAAAGGATCTAAATATTCTGGACTTTTTTTTCAGTGTTAAACTCTACTTCAAATAGCACTTCAAGAAACCTACTTTGATCCTCCACAAAGCAGTAAATATCTTTCTTACCTTGGGCCTCATTAGCACTTTTTTATTTCTTTTGATGTATTTATCCACATGTTGTTTTGGTATTCTATATTAGTATCATCACAAGGATCATGAGATAATAGATATAGAGCTACCAGAGATTTTAGAAGCAGTCCAGTCCAATCCCTTCATTTTACATGTAGCATAAGGCCCCACCTTTGGGCTACTTCACTTAATCTGATCTGCATTTGTACTAACAAGTCTGAGAGATTTTCCCAGAGAGGAGGCCAGCCATATCTACCATGCTGTTACAACTCTGCTCAACTCTCATGATTCTTGGGGTAATCATGGTATAGGATAAATACTCAACTACAATGAATCCAGCAAAGTGTTCTGTGTATAATAATGGCTTAATATGTTCATTTTGACTGAACTGTATTGAATTGTTGGAGAAGTTACTTAATCACTTTGGGCCTCAGTTTCCTAATCTGTAAAATGAGTCATTTGGTCTAAGTAATCTCTAAGCATGCTTGCTCCTTGGAAGAAAAGTTACAGCAGATCTGGATAGCATTCTAAAAAGCAGAGACATCACCTTGCCAACAAAGGTTCATACAGTTAAGGCTATGATTTCTCCAGGAGCAATGTATGGCTATGAGTGCCACAGAATCAATGCTTAAGAACTGTGGTGCTCGTGAAGACTTCTGAGAGTCCTTTGGACTGGTAGATCAAATCAGTCAATACTTAAAGAAATTAATTTAGACTATTCATTGGAAGGTCAGATACTAAAGCTGAAGCTTAAATACTTTGGCCACACAATGGGAAGACAGGACTCATTGGAAAAGATCCTAATGTTGGAAAAGACTGAAGGCAAAAGGAGAAGGGGACGCCAGAGGATGAAATGGAGAGATAAGAGTCATGGAAGCAATGAACATGAACTTGCACAGACTTAGATAGTGGAGGACAAAAGGGCCAGGTATATTATGGTCCATGGAGTTCACAGTAAGTCAGACATGCCCAAGTGACTGGACAACAAAAATCTCTAAGATTCTTTCCATCTCTAGCTCTGTGGTTCTCTGATCTTCTGACATTAGTTAATAGTTGGTAGGGAAAATGATACTTTATCAAAGTATGAACTAAAGAGAATTCAATAATGATCCCAAGCATCAAACTATTATGGTAATCTGAAGATCTTCACTGCTGCTAGACCCTTTGATAGGCTAAAGTGGCTCTGAGAACTTTGCCTGATTTGAAAGTATACTCTGCCCCCTAATAGGCTGAATGTGGTCACATGGAGCCTGTGGCGGGAGGCTTGTTCTTCAGGAATGCCCGTGCCTTATTACTTTGTGATTGGGCAGTGGGTCAAGAGGGCTGTGACATTCTCTGATCCAGGAGAAGACTACATATACCCTAATGTGAGGTTTTGCTTTGGGGCTCACTTTGGAAAGAGTTGTGTGATTTGGCCAGATGAGACTCTGGGAAGCTGTTGAGCCCCCCAGCTTTGAAAAACCCAGATGTTGGTGCTTCCTTCTCTGGTAACTGACCAGATATGAATGTAATGGTCAGGCGACTGGAAACCTGTCTTCAGATTTGTTTCTCTGTCTGATTGTAACTTCTGTTTGTATTTTGTTTGCATTCTCTGAAGTTCAGGGTGCTGACTTTTTCCCCTGAACTGGGTAAATGATATATCTTTGATTGATTAAAGTAAGATTGTTAACCCATTTTGAGTTGCTTTCTTTTAGAAAAGCCAATCTAAGAACCTGTGCTAGCAGCCATCCTGGGTATGTTAGGGTGCTTGCTGATACACAAGCCTGCTTCTTTTATTAGGCTTGTTACATATACAGCCTACTAGCATTTTAACCATTTTAATCTAAACCATGTGTTGTTAATGGCATCAAAAAGGTGATGGCATGAATTTGTCAATTTAGGTATTAAGTAGTTGTTATAAATTCTTACTGAGGACTCAATGTTAAAAGTAGGCTTTGTATATATTACAGTCACAGCTTTCACACTAGAGATTCCCCTCTCTGACCAACAAACTCCTTTCCTTCTATATTTTTCATTCCAATTCACTCTACTTCCACTTGCCTTTGGATCTGAGTACCAGGGCTATTTCTTAGCTGAATAATTTGCTTTAAAGCTCTACTTTCTTTTCCACTCTGACTAAACTCCCTTCCCTAGTTCCTAGTCACATTCAACTCATTCTACCCTATAGATAGCAAATCTCTCATTTTGACAAGCAAATAATGATCTGTATTATTTGGCTAGTGACTTGCCAGCATTAAGCAGTCCTGATGATATGTGGATTCACTTAATCAAGTGTTTTTCAACAGATACTGAAAAATTATTTCACTGTTCCCTCTTTGGCAGAAAAAAACATGATATTAAATCATAAAGCACTCATGAGAAGGGAATTATATGTGGGTGCTAAATCACAAGGGTACAATTATGGAAAGCTTTCAGATATATCCTTGTGATGTTATAGGTAGGATCACTTCATATTTGGAAGACTGTTATTTGGTACAAAGAACCCTGAACCAAGAGTCAGAAGATGTAAGTTCCTTTTGAGTAGTATACCACCATTAGATTAAGGTCTGCCAGACACAGAGTACTGTTAAGGGTTGGGGGTTTATGGATGCTTGAGACCCCAAAATACTGACATGCCCGGTCCTGCCGAATGAATTCAACTCAAGCCTTCTCTCAGCCAAAGTTTATTAAAAATTTGCCATAATGAGTAGACTCTTAAGGAGCCTAAGTATTTATGATGCTTGTATTGAAAGTGGGTCAGAACAATCTGACACAGAATAAGTCTGAGCTAGATTGAATTTCAGCCCCTTCATGGAGGCAAAATGGATCTTATATACAGAAAGACTGTTGGAAGGATCTAGTGGGTGGTCTAGAGGATGGGTTTGGGGAGGTTCTTGAGGAGGAGTCTAAGGAGGATCTTGAGGGAACTGAGATCAGACTCCAGTAATGGGATTAAGGGTGGGAAATAGCTGAAGGCTACCTGGAGATGACAGAGAATGGAGGGCTAGGCTAGTTTAAGGGTAACCTTTTTGGGTACAGATATTTTGATAGGATCAAGGATGGGAAGTAGCTGGATAATGGAGAGGGAGGCTAAGTTAAGAGTGACAGAGATTTGGGCCTATCTATAATGAAAGGCTTATGGCCTCAGGCAAATGCCTCATCAAGTGGGAAGATTCAAGGAGAATTCAATGGGGTTCCCAGAACCTGTACCCCATCAGTATATGCTTCACAAATATTTATTGTTTGATTTCTCCTGGCTATTACTTACTAGTTAGGTGATAGGAAGTTACAACTTTCCTAAGCCTGTTTGCTCACTGTAATTTGGTAATAATAATACCTGTCCTGTGAACTTCACAAATTGTAAGGATTGTATGCACCCCAAAACTGTATGCAACAGAGATCCTTACCCAGATAACATGCAGAGGCTTCTCAAAATAGAAAGCAGAAAGGAATGGTTGATTACCATCTCATGAGAAAGGGCAACCCTCCTCAGACAAATAGTCAGGGAGGAAAAGCTATCCACAAAGGATAATGGCAAAGTTATATAACCCTAATGCAGAATGCTTCCCAACCCCCCTCGCTCACCATTTTCCCCCATTGGCTGGAAGTCAGGTGCACAATCTAAGCATGGCAATCTACCCCAAGCACCCAGAACAAGGAAACAGTAGACCACCCAACATACATTTGAGAAAGCACTTCTGTCCTTATTTGGCACATCTTAGGCTGAGGAGGCACTGAGGAGGTGGATGACTCCCTACTGCTCTGAGTTTTGAGTCCTTGTAAATCATGTGATTTCCAGTAAAGGGGACTCAGAATTGTTCCCATGAGAAACCCCACTAGATTCTAGGGTATAGTCTGAGAAGTTTTCACCTCTCTTACTCAGGATCAAATGACATAATAGACATGAAAACATTGTAGAAAACTGTGAAATCACCATGCCAGTATGAAATAGTAAATATTATATGAAACCTATATGGTCAATTATGTTCATATAGCACCTTATAATTTTTATGTATTTAATGACTATGTGTACATATGTACATATATACATACATACATACATACACATGCACAGTTTTATTTGCTTTGGTTCAAACTTGTGATTTCAATAGTCTATGGAGTTCCCAGTTCTGAAACCAATGCAGATCAGAAATTCAATTAGGAATCTTAGAGTACTGCTTGTACACAGTCTCATTGCTTATCTATGGTGTCTGCATCTCTTATACATAAGAGATGAAACTGGAAACCATATCTTCGTGTTGCCAAACCTGTGGCACCTCTCTTTAGATATATACCCACATATTTAAAGTAGGGGAGTTCAGAACTAAACTCAAATACATCTCCCAGCTTCTCACATCTGATTTCACCTGTTTCAAGTGAACTAAGGAAACTTCAGTCAATCAGATTTGCACATTCCAGCTTGGGAATCTTGAATATGACAACATAATGTTAAAGTTTTAACCCTTATCTTAAGTATCTAGAAATAGCCCCCTTCATTCTTATAATTACAGGACTGAGCTTAGTCAGGGACTTTAGAGAATCTAAATTCCCTCATTTTTCAGATGAAGAAATTGAGGCTCAGAGATTTTAAATGACTTTATCTCGGTCTAGTAAGTGATATGACATAGCATTTGAAACTGGATCTTCTGCCTCTAAGGCCTCCCGCTACACCATGCTGTCTCTTACTATTCTCTCATTGATTTATTAACTAAACAAAAATTTCCTAAGTATCAACTACATAGAAGACACTAGAAGATAAAGGGGAAAAGGGCTTTTGGATAATTATGTGGTATTATAGTATGGAGAAGGATGGATAGGAATTGGTAGAATTGATTCTTTTCATCTACCCAAAGGCAACAAGACATATATCATGGCATGGTCATTTCATATTGTAGTACTTGTGGGCGGTATCTTCAAAAAGATCACTGCACCTTTGAAATAATGACAGGTTGTGCATAACATGAGTTGCAGAGGTTCTTTGTAATAGGTAGAGAAATTCTTCAAAGAATTTGATAAGACAATCTAAATTAAATTGACATACACTTTGGTATTTATTGTCTTGGATGCAAAGGCAAAAATAGATGAAGATAGTGAGGAATACGTTGTAAACATTGCTAAGGAATAAGGACCGAAAGTGACCAAAGATATGTAGATCACACAGAAACCTCAGATCTCTACATCATGAATACTTTCTTCAAGAAAAGAAAGAATAAATATTAGATGCAACAAGCACCAAATAACATCACAAAAAATGAAAGTAATACGGTTTAACAAAATATAAAAGACTTGTCACCGATATGAGTCATTCCTGAAATACCAGTCGATATTTTGTCATACCGCTGACTTATCAAGGAAAAGATCAAAGTTAGTATAAAGCTATAAAAAGAAAAATAATGAGAAATAGATATGGATTGTTTCCAGATATGGAAAAAATGGAAACAACTCAATACTGATCTATTCTTTATATTGATAATATAAATAGATAAATAGATAGAAAGTATAAATGTATATGTACAAATAAATAGATAACAAAAATAAATAGATGGGAGTAGAAAGGTCAGTCAGTCAGTAAGCATTTATTAAGAACCTACTATGTGTCAGGCACTGTGCTAAGTAAGTACTATGGGCTTAGCAATGAAAGGCAAGAGACGGTCTCCAGTCTTTTGTAGCTCAAGGTCCAATGGGGGAGACAGTAATCAAATAAATATGTACAAGCATATACAGGATAAATAGAAAATAATTAACAAAGGGAAGGCACTGGAATTAAAAGGGATTGGGGGAGCCTTCCCGTAGAAGGTGGGGTTTTGGTTGGAATTTGAATTATAATGATTTTATAAAGTTTAAGTTGATTACCATGACAAAGAGATTGAAAGAATCTAAACAGCACTTTAGACAGGAAATACTTAATTTACTTGCCAAGTGGAAAAAAATGATGGCCAGAGATAACACCCATTTCAAATATAACTTTGTTTATAAAATCTCACAAAGAATGATAATGTAAGATTGTGAGCAGTTACATACAGTAGAGAGAAGCCAGTTTCAAAAAATCTTGGTGAGAGCCCAAAAGAAACAAAGTCATCCCAGAGGCATCCAAAGATGAAAATGGATGTAAGTCAAAAGCATGAGAAAAATGCAAAAGTTCTTTAAAATTGTTGTAGCAAACTATTTTATTTTTTTTTAACCATCAAGGACAGTAGAACTACCACCCTTGGATTCAAACAATCTAAGGCTCTAACCTATCACACTCCCAAAGGTGCTTATAGAAGAAATAGAAATAGCACAGAAAAGAAGATAGGAAAGGCAGCCAAAGTTAGATCAAATTTACACAGAGGAGATCTGTGCCAGAGGCCATGCAACTGTGGACATGGAGGACCAATTCAAAAGGTTTCTAAATGTAAGAGGTGATATTATGGTATTTTGTTTTCCTCTGACAAAAGTTATTGAAAGATAATCAATAGCTGTGGAGAAGCTAGCTTGTACTATTTTACTAAGACCATGGCCTTCCTAGAACTATGACAATGGCCAGAGAGAACTAGAAAGGTAGGGGTGTGGCAAACAACTTGGACCTTAGAGGTCACGCCCAGTCTCAAGGATCCTCGCTACCATGCCTGTGTAATCTGCATATGGTCTGCATATAAAGAGGGAATTTAGGGAAATAAAGTGAGGAATTTGACTAACCCTAAGTCTACCAGAAAGGACAGAACTGTATAACCTCCCTCCTGCTTCTCTATCAGTATGAGTGTGTTCCTGAGTACCCACTTCCTCACTGCTTCTGAGTTCTTTCAATGAGAAGGGGCTTGCCATTTTAAGGGGCATATCACATAGATCTTTCTAAGGGCCCCTGGGGGAAGCAGTAGACAGTGGAAGCTTGTTCAGGCTAGCTCCCTGACCCTGCCTGGGAAGTCCTGTTATTCCCACAAGTGTGTTTCTCACATGAAGGATAGTGATGGTGGGTTTGGGAAGATACCAAAGATGTGGAAATAATTGTCAGTTTATTAATATCTACCCCCCAAAATGACTCAGATAACATCAGCAACTACCAATCTATATGCCTATTTACATATATGTATATGTGTGCATACACAGATGTATATATGTGTAAACATATATGTGCATGTATATGCATAGAGAGAGAATCACCTCTAAATGTATTGGGAGCATCCTTAGTAAGAGTATTGGTAGTAAACAGGTAGACTTTCACAAGTGATATTCCATAGTGGATCACATTTTTACCATCATACAAATGACAGAAAAATATAATGAATTCAAGATCCCAATGTAATTTTTATCTATTTCTTTTTTTTTAAGTATTTGCTTCAGTAAAATTCTACCTTAAATTTTCTTGTCCAGCAAGGAGTCTCCCACCCATATATCAGGATAATTCAAGATTCCTAGAAAGATATCACAACAGAGAAAACAACAGAGAATACTCTTTGATCATAAATATCCAGTGGTACATAAAACAGGGAGACTAAATTCCCTAGAGGTATTCAAAACTAAGATTGAGGAGATCCAGTACAGAGTCCCAAGTTGCAAAGGGATTTTCTATGGATGATGAAGCCCTTCTGATGCTTCTGTTTATAGATGACATTATATTGGTTGTACCAAGCCCCAGAGCATTACAGAGATTCCCAGAATTGATTCATACCCATGTAAAAGAATATAATCTGACCATCTACTACAACCAAGTGGATGAAGAACATATATTACCCAGATTAGGACATGTAGTTGAAGAGATACTTCTAGAGGGTGGGAGATCACTGTTTACATCTGGAACAGATAGTACAAATGGACAATAAGTTGGACCTAGAATCAGGTAATAAAAAGAGAGAAAGCTAGATTAACTTAAGGAAATTTCTAGACCCCTAGACTTCTCCTAGAAATAAAGGCTCAATGTTTTAATGCCATTATTCTACAGGGGTTGTAATTTGGCTACAAGACATAGAACAGAACAATAGTGCCTAAAGAGTTGAAAATAAGCATCCTGGATGGCAGTGAATATGTGCGTGTACCTTCATGACAGCTTTGAGGAGACTGCAACATGTAGCAAATGAAGGAGAGTTTCAAATATAATAGGAGTGAAAGATGTCATCAAGAATATAGAAAGAAAAAGGTAGACTGATCTGTTGGCATGAACAAGGGATGTTAAGTAGATGGCTTGAAATCTCCTCTGAGATTCTTAAGGTTTCAGGAGAAAGGAAAGAAGACCTTCTGCAATGAGTAGACCTATTAGGGATGAACTGATGAGAGATTATGGACAAGAGTCATTGAGGATGAACTGATGAGAGGTTATGGACAAGAGTCATTGAGGATGAACAGCCATAGATGGCTTTCAGTCTCCACCTTTGGAAGAAACATCCAAATGAATGAAGTTGCTGATCCATTTGAGCATATTTTAGTATGAGCACCTGATAAGAGATTATCTAACTGTAGAACCTAGATTTGTCTTTAATCAAAGGGACTGAATTATTTCTTTAATAATGATTTTACAATTGGGCCATATATCTGTGAGCATGTTTCTAAACACAGTAATTCATTTGGCAAGTGTCCACACAGCCTTTTGGCTGTATTTAAGGAGTAAAATCAAGCTGTGGGTTTGCCCCTACTGCTGCTGTTTTCACAGCATGGATTTAACTGTGCCATAAATTCTGCCCTAAAGGACTAAAACAAGTAGATCTTGACTGACATTAATGATAAATGTTTTGCCCTAAAACATCACATATCCATATGTAGTCTTGTTTGGAGAAGAGTTTGATTTTTTAAAATATGTTCTTTTATCCCATATGTGTCTTTTGCATTAAGAAGAATCCCTTGGGATAGCAGGACAACTATGCTTAACATTCTATGCATTGTCACTATCTGCTTTCTATTAAGTGTCTTGTTTGATTTATATAAAATAGCTCCATTTTCCATACATGTGCATACATATATATGTATATGGATATATATGATAAATGTATTACACAGAGGCAAGCACATGTGATTTCTGTACAAAAATAAAATAAATTTCCTTTGTTGAAAAATCAGTTAACAAATGTTTCAGTGCCTGCTTTGTGCACAACAATGTCCTGGGCACTGAGAGGAATGCAAAGTTTATACAAGGCAGAGTTCTAGCCCTCATGGAACTAATGGTCTATTAGAAGATAACTATAAACATATTATGTGACACACATTGAGGAATTATAAAGCAAAGTCCTTTCTTAATGGATTGAGCGAACAAATGCCCTTTCTTGAATCAATTTCTTATCAAATAATTGTAATGAATGATTCTATTAGGAAATAAAGTATATTTTTATTATTCTATATCTTGCTCAAGGTGAAGGGTAAAATAGCTAACATTGTTATAGAATCCTATGGTCTTAGAGGTATCACAGAGGTCATATCATCACTGCAAATATTTATAATTTTCCCTAATACCATGTACCGTTTAATTATGATCATACTCACCCATATTAAAAAAAAAAAAAGGACCTGTTTCTTTTTCTACATCAACAAGGATTCTCTTGACCCTCACCCTCCCAGATACCATGATTAAAAGCTGAAGTTCCTAGACTCTGGGGTATATTGGAGCCAGTTTGAACCAGACTGGAGAGTCAGTTGTTAAATGTTAAACGATCATCCACACCTCAGAAAATGGCTACCACCACAAATCAGGGCTTGATTTTGTGTTTTGCTAATTATCTAGGCTTAAGGAAGTGATGGAGGAAATGTCAAAAATATAAATTAAACTTAAAAATGTATCAGGTACATTTTTTTTTTGAGAGCCCTTTGTTAAAACCCTATCTTCTCCTGCTTCCCCAAACACCTCTTCCTGAAGAGTCCTACTACAGCTGTTCTTTGACTATTTTACCTCCTATTCTGGGTATGAGGCAGGAGAATTTCTGCATAATGAGGCTAAGGATTGCCTGACAAGGACAATGTCATTATTCATTCAGCAAGTATTCCTGAACATGTTCGTTCATTCATTCAATGGTGATCATCATACTATTGAGACAGAAAGGAAACACAAACCAGAGATAGAGGCAGAAGGAAGAAAAATAGCTTTCCACCATGATTACCTTTATGGTCATCTTCTCTCTAAACCACAGGATGTTGAGTGATCACATTCCCTGGCTTTCCCTCCTCCAGATATGATTTCTTAATTGTACTATGGATTTATTTTTGCTTGAGAAACTTCAGCTCAATGCTGGATTAGGCCACAGATCTTAACAGAACCATTAGGTCATCTTCAGCTTTCTACCTCCTAGACATTCCATTAAAGCAACTTGCTATGATCTACCCTGAATCCTGGAGTCTAGATTTATAGCCTTGAGCCAACTTTTGAACTAGATCCTTGACTTTATTGACCTTGGTCCTTGGGGGTAATCCAAAGTACCCAATCGCCTCATTTGCTTTGACCTTTTATCCTTCTAACCCTTAGAGAAGCAATTTGGAATCATTCATCCCAGATCCACGTGGGATGTTTAGAATTGATTTCCTTCCAGCATTCTGTCTTCAACCAGGGACTTTCTTTAACAAAACCTGACATACAATGAGCGATCAGCACACCATCTGCCTTGTCAGCACACTTGAACTGATTTACCCAATGCCAGTTCCAGGATTAGATTTCTTTCTGATCAATCTCAGTTTGGACAAATAATCAATCTTCTTGGCTGCAGAGTAAGTGTGGAGGAGAAAAATGTGAGGTATGCAGTGATACATATTTGCGTTATTCAAAGTTTCCTCTATTTCCATGAGCTAGGAATAACTTTTGCATAGTTTGTGTGTTGTAAACAATTTATCTTCACAATTAAAGTGGTGCTTGTTATTGAAATTGCCATCTTTTAAACAATTTGTTTCATGAAATGCCTGTGCTGGAGGGAGCTGTAAAGGTGCTATGTAAGCAATACAAAATCAGCTTCCTATTCACCTTATGCTGAAATGTGAGGCTTTTCTGAAAAGTGGGTTACTCATTTTAGGAAAAAACCTGCAGTGTTGCCTTGAAAATAATTTTA
>CM053585.1:439642551-439665001 GCA_028646515.1 Pseudochirops corinnae
GCATTAAGAAGTTTGAAAGAGGTTAAAGAGTCATTGAAGGAAGCAGAGAAGCAGCAGTTAGAGAGGTAGGAGAAAGAATAGGAAAATATATTGGCCTTGAGAGTGGGGTAGGAGAATGCATGGGTTAGTCCTAGGATATAAAGAATTCAAAATAACCTAGGGGTCTTATTAGAAAAGGGTGATCAACAGTATCAAAATATATAGAGTGGTCAAAGAGGATGTGCATGGTGGAAAAAGGGCATTGGATTTTGTAATTAGGAAACCATTGATGACCAAAGGGAAAGAGAAGTCTCAATGAGGTTTTAATTGCAAGAAGAGGAAGAGAATATTTTTAGGGAGAAATTAAAGGTCAATTATTCAGGCAACAAGCATTTATTAAACACTTACTTTATGCAAGACACTGTGCTAAGCAGTTGTAAGCAATTTTTTCAAAAAATTAAGGATTGATGAGCAGGGATGAGAGAAACTAATAGCAGGTTGAGATAAAAGGTTAGCTTTAGGAATAGGAAGGTCATCTCTTCTGCTACCATATTGTGGTTGTGTGGTTTGTCCTTCATTCTCAAAGAGAACCATGATAAAAGGAAGATGATGACATGATTTGCAATTGAATTGAATTTGAGTGAGGGAAGGCTGTGCAAAGTCAACCAGCCTCACTTTCTCCTCCAGAGTCATCAAGGTCCAGTGGTCAGAAAAGGTAGGAAGATGGGAGATGGCACAAGATGCAGTGGGAGATCTGGGCTTTTTTAAGTTATGGTCTTTCCAAGTTCTCATTTTGAGTGAGGCAACACACATTCAGTGAATGGGTCTCTTTGTGAGCAATTTTAGGGAATGAAGTAGGAGAAATTAGTCCATATTTGAATGACCTCAATCTCCTTAGCCAAGAAGGGGATTCAGGGGGGAGAAGGATTTCTTTTTGTTTTTAACAAGAACAGTTAGGAAAAGAAGAAAGCAATTAGACAGAATTTGGGTTTAGATCAGCAGCTTTTATAACACATACAATGAACAGGCAATATTAATATTAAAAGATTCAGATTAAAAACATTGGAAAAGATGAAATCAGGCTGTTTTTACAACTACAGTTCATGGAATAATTTTTTTGAAGCCACAAGTGTGCCAGATATATAACTTTAAGACTATTCTAAATCCAAGCATTGTTCTGCTTGAAGAGAAATGTTCAAACTGGCAAAGTGCCCTTATACCCTCAGATTTCTTTCTAACACAAGATATTTTGAAGTTATATTTATAGAAATCTTGAATAACAAGAAGTTCACAATATGATTTCATAAAACAAGATGGGGTTAAGATTCTTCTCCATCTAATCTAGAGATTGTGATCAGCTTGAGTTTTTTTGTTTTGTTTTGTTTTGTCATAGAGCCCTTTTGCCAACCTGGTGAAGCTTATAGATATTTATTCAAAATAACATTTTTAAATGTAGAAAATAAAATGCATCAGTGTAAAAAGGAAACCACTTGTATTGAAATACAATCATCATAGTAATTTTTTTTAGAAACACATTCAAGGGTCCCAGGTCAAGAACTCCAAGAGTTACAGTCACATAATCTTCTCTTGTTGTTGTTATTCAGTTATATTGACTCTTCCGGAGCCCATTTGGAGTTTTCTTGGCAAAAATACAGGAGTGGTTTGCCATTTCCTTCTCCAGGTGAGGAAACTGAGGTAAACAGGGATAAGTGACTTGCCCAAGGTAACACATCTAGTAAATACCTGAGGCTGGATTTGAACTCAAATCTTTCTGACTCCAGGCCTGGCACTCTATCCACTGAGCCACCCAGTTGCCCCAAACCTCTGCTAAAACTATTCAAATCTTCCATTCCATTCAAGTGTTCTCCTGGAGTATTCTAAGTTGCCTCCTCCTTCCTGTTATTAATACCATAAAACCTTCCTACTGGAAAAAGAGGTAATTCCTTTAGGTGGGTCATAACTCTAAACTTTTAAGGGGGTGATGAACACAATCATCTTAACTAGGCAGGGGATAGGAATAATAAATAATAATAGTAGCATTTATAAGCACAGGGTTTGTAATGTCCCTTACAGTTATTAACTCATTTGATCCTCACAATAACCCCAAGAAGTAGGTGCTATCATTATTCCCATTTTACAGATGAAGAAACTGAGGCAGACAAAAGTTAAGTGACTTGCCCAGGGTCACACAGCTCATCCATATTTGCACTCAGTTCTGTCAGGACTCTAGGTCCAGAACTCCGTCTAATATGATATTCTAAGTTTAGTTACCACCCTTAATCCATTCTCCTGGGGCTTTAGCTTTTGTTACTGACCTTTTACATTTTCCTAAAGGGAAAATTCTGAAAGAGACTTTAGATTGGAGAAATATATGTGATTTTCAGCTAAATTAAAAAGGAGTTTTTATTGTGCTTTCACAATTCCGTCCTTTTTGTGTTAACTATTTGAAGTATAATCTATTTTATTAATTCTAGTATGTTATTTTTGTACCTGTTAAGCTGAAGCAAAATAATATTGTTGTAACTGGTCTCAAATAAAGAATATTTTACATTTTACTTTAGTATATTGGATGCAATAAAGCAATGAGATGACCAAAAAAAAAACCCTATTCCTGATACTATAACAGTATGCCAAGTGACATTGTCTTGATTTAGGTTGGAGAAATTAATATATTCGGTACAGACAAGACCTAGCATTCTCAACTTGCGTGTCAAGCTCCTTAATCTACTGAACAGTAGTCTGAAACCTACGCAGGATAGCAGAGCTGCCAGGGATCAAGGTGGTCTAATTTAAAGGTGATCAGAAATTTAAAGTGACTTTATGCTGATCATCATGTGGCCAGTAGATAGTCTAACCCCCCTTAGCTGTAGCTATTACAAAGTAGATATTGTGAATCTAGACACTGAATCTTCTAATACACTATAGCTATAACCGGGAATGTGCTGGCACTGATTTGAACCTCAACAAGTAATTGTTAAAATTTCAGTGTGAGCATTTATGCCACACACACACACACACACACACATATACATATGCATACACATACATATACACATAGAGACACATACATACATACATGTACAGTGCATAGATATATGCATGTGTGTATGCATGTTCCTTGCGTACATATACACATTTATGCATATATGTATGTGCACATACATATGTGTGTTATATGAAATTTTAAGTGAAAGAATTAGGGGATCATGAAAGTCTTCATATAAAAAAGGCAGTACTTGAGGTGAGATTTTATGAAAGTAGGGAATTCTATGAACCAGAGGTGAGGAAGAGATCACTTTAGGCATGGAAGACAACCAGTGAAAAGGCACAGAAACAAGAGATGGAGCACCATGTTTAAGGGACAACAAGAAGACCAATTGGGCTAGACCACGGAGTCATAGGAAGTAAGTATAATGTATAATGAGACTGGAAAGATTAGTTGAGATCAGGTTATTTTTTAACATAACATTGTAACAATATGACGTAACTATGAAACATGTACAATATAACATTTAAAATGAAGAACATTAAAACCCAGATTTGATATTTTGTCTGAGAAGCACTCTGGAGTCACAGAGTTTGAATAGGCAAGTAACATAGTTCATACCTGAACCTTGAGGAAAATCACTGTATGGAGAAAGTGTGTTACAGTTGGGAAAGACTTGGGGCCAAGAGACCTAGTAGGAGACCTATAGTAGTTCAAGTGAGAGATAATGAGAGTCTGAAATGTACAAATAAACATTTTCAAAATAAGGATCATAAACTATAAATGACCATATGAAAATATTTTCAAATCAGGAATTAGAACAACTAAGTTTTCATCTCACATTGTGCAAGTTAATTGGCAAACATGGAATGATGTTAGAGAGATTCTATAAAGATTGGTATACTATTAAAGACCTAGCTGAAGGAGCGATGAACTGGTCTAGCCATTTTGTATATCAGTTTGAAATTATGTAAGAAAATTCTGTTACCTTTGACTCAGAAATTCCACTACTGAGCCCAAAGAAAGAAACAAGGAACTATCTAATTCATACCAAAATATCCCTAGCAACACTAAAGATGTGATAACAAAAAGTAGAAACCAAGAAACTAAAACATTGATTAGGGACTGGCTGAAAAACAAACTGGGATACGAATGTAAGGGATGTCATTATGTAGTAAGAAATTATGAATATAAAAATATAAAAAAGAAATTATGAACAAAAAATATAAGGAAACATGGGGAGGTGTATATAAATTGATGTAGGGATGAATAAATAGAACCAAAAGAATAATATCCACAAAAACTACAACAAATAAAAAGATCATTTAAAGGAAGTTGAACTCTGGGTAATTAAAAAACCAATGAAAATTGTATGTATTTTCAGATGCAGTCACTATATTTCTGATTTTTGCTTAATTACTTTTCTTGGTCAGAAGTCAGAATTAAATACAGAGGTTTTTCTTCTTCCCTGCCTTCTCACTCCAACCCCCAAAAAAGACTGTAATATTTGATTACCTGGTATTAAGGAAGGAATGTTGTTACTTAGTGAAGATTGGCACAATCCCTGAGGGGAATGAGATAAGGAGTCCATGAAAGTAAGAAATGGGAAGTAGAAACAAAGTGTTCCCTAAATACTCTGAATTTGACCTGGGTTGTTGTTTATCTTTCATTCTCCAGAGAAGACCATGACATCAGGGAGGTGATGCCATAATATGCAAAGGGAATTGCATTTAAGTGAGGGAGGGCTGTGCAAAGTCATCATCTAAGATGGTGTCTTTCCTCTGGTGCCATCTAAGAAAGATCAACATGACAATTTTCTCCAGTGCTCAAAGGCCCTGAAGAAAGAGCTGAGAAAGCAGGTGGTAGGAGCTACACAAGGATAAGGATATTAAGGCTGAAAATGCTAGGATTTCAGGGTAAGATGTTCTTGAATATTATCTAGTAAAACATTAAAGAGGTCAACTACAGGTCAAGGCTGAATAGAAGAGTGAATGAGGATGGAGCACAGGAAGTAAAATGGAAGAACAAGGATAAGTCTAGGCATAGAAGGTCACAATAGGAGATGAAAAGTCGGTGTGTGAGAGTAGGAAGAGGAAGAAAGATAGCGGATTATAATTGGAAAGTAGAATTTTGAAATTTAAGACCTCAGAGTAGTCCAGTTCTAAGAGGTGATGAGGTATAAGCATGAGATACCCTCAGTGGTGAAGTTGATGAGAAGATTGGTTTTAGAGTCAGGAAAACTCCAGACAGCCTTGGTGTTTATTAGATTTGTGATATTACACCAATCTTTTAACCTCCTTCAACCTTAAGTCCTTCATCTGTAAAATGAGGAAAATAATAGTATGTATCTCACAGATTATGGTGAGAATCAAATGAGGTAATAGATAGAAAAGGCACTTTACAAACCTTGAAGCACTGAATAGCTGCTACGTATTATTGATATTCTTCTACCAAGTAGGTGATTGAGGTGAGATGGAAAACATTCTAGAAATTGAGGAGTTTGATTTGTGATGGCAGGCTGTCGGACAGGTTGTCAACATGAATACTGAAGTCCCCAAGGATGGTGTCAGGAGATACTGTAGAGAGGAAAAAAACAGGTATTAAATTTATTCTAAAAATTGAGAGAGTGAGTCAATTTTATATATAGTATAAAGAATCTTTGTACTTGATGTTCAGAGCAACCAAGAATGATGGAGGCCCTAGAGTTTAAGATTAACTGAAAACTGGGGATATTGATTCTAAAAAAGAAAAGAGAAAGACTCTGCCCTTGAAGAGAAGACATAATAGCTATCTTGGAGTATTTGAAATGCTGTCATGTGGAAGAAAGATAAAACTCATTCAATTTAACTACAGAAGGCAGAACTAGGTGTAATTGGTAGAATTTGCAAGAATATTTAGAAGTCTCCTCAAGAAATACTTCTTATAATTAGATAATAAAAAATAGAATGGGCTACCTCAGGAGGTAGTAAGATCTCCTTCATTGAATAGTGATGTATAAGGTATCTTATAGTGGGGATCTAATGTGTAGGTCAGATTACATAGCCATAGAATTCTGTTCTAGCTGTAAAATTCTATAATCCTGTCAGGATACCAAGGTTTGAATCCCAACTCTGATACGGACTAGAGTTGGGATTCAAACCTTACTAGAGACTGTAAATAGCAGCAGACCTCTCCATTAGTTGAGTTATTAAGAGTAGTGTAGCACTATTTGGAGTTTATCTCACAACTTTCAAGGTCAACTACATAGATGCCAATTACAGTAATATTCTATTTATTCAGAATTTTTATCAGAAAGCTGAAATGGCTGGAATTCATTTTTTATAGAGCTCTGTAATTTTCATTGATGTTTACAATTCTAGGATGCGGCCTTGGAAATCATGAGATCTCAGAATTGGAAGAAAAATCAATGGTCATGCAGTCAAATGGTCATTTAGACCTTTACTAAAAGTCTCTAGTGAGGGACAACCTTCCAAGACAACCCATTCAGCTTGCAGACAGCACTAATTGCTAGGAAATTTTCCCTTATATCAATCTTAAATCTGCCCATTGTAGTCAAGTAAAACAAGTCAAATTCCTTTGCCATATGACAGCCTTTCAAACACTTGAAGACAGCTATTATGTCTCATCTTCCTTCTGTCATTTTTCAATCATGTCTGATTCTTCATGACCCCACTTGGAGTTTTCTTAACAAAGATAGTAGAATGGTTGGTCATTTCCCTCTCCAACTCATTTTACAGATGAGAAAACTGAGGCAAATGGGGTTAAGTAACTTGCCCAAAGTCACACAACTAGTACATGAGGCCAGATTTGAACTCAGGAACATGTCTTCCTGACTCCAGGCCCAGCACTCTGTCCACTGCTGTCCTTTCTCATCTCCCACCTACAGCAAATAAACGTGCCTGTTCCTCTCATCAGTTCTCATATGGTTTGATCCAGATAGGCTCTTCTCTAACCTGGTCATCTTCTAAGTGCTCCCCAACTTATCAATGTTTTTCCTATAAAGTGGCACCCAGAACACAATGGTAAAAATGTAGTCCACCAAGGACTAAGTTCAAGACTGTTATTTTCTGATCCTCAATATAATGCTTCTATTAATGAAACCTGATTGTGTTAGCTTTCTTTGCTGCCATATTATACTGTTGGCTCAGGCAGAACCTGTGATCCACTAAGACTCCCAAATCTTTTACAGATGAGCTCCTATCTAGTAATGCTTCCCATATCTTGTCCTTGTGAATTAAATCTTTTAACTCATTTTTTAAAAATTTACAATTATTCTCATTAAGTTCCATCTTAGAGGCAGTGTGGCATAGTGGATAGATGGTCAGTTTTGGAGGCAAGAAGATGGAGGTTGAGGACTGCCTCGAACATATACTGACTCTTATTCTGAATATGTCACTTAAAGTCTATGATATGATACGATATTTTTTTAAAATCACATTAACTTAATCCCACTGTTCTTCTTTGCCCACATCTTTCTGAATCCTGACTCTGTCTTTGTATTAGCTATCCCTCCCAGTATTTGGTCATCTGCAAATTTGATAAGTATAACATCTATGCTCTTATTTTGGTCCCTGATAAAAATGTACAGCTCTAACTTCACCAAGATAGCATCACATCATTAAGGTTTGGATCTGGCCATTCACGCAGTGCAGAATCCACCCAAATGAGCCATCATCCAGCCTACTTTCTTCTATCTTTTCCACAAGAATATCATGAGAGGTTTTGTAAAATACTTGGTTAAAATGTAGGTAAATAATATCTATCACATTTCCTTAACTAGTCAAGTAACTATCAGAAGTAATTGGGGCAGCTATGTGGCACAGTGAATAGAGCACCAGCCCTGGAGTCAGGAGGACCTGAGTTCAAATATGACCTCAGACACTTAACACTTACTAGCCATGTGACCTTGGGCAAGTCACTTAACCCCAACTGCCCTTCCAAAAAAAGCAAAAAAAAAAAAACCAAAAATCTATCAAAAGTAAAGTAAGGTGAGTCTGGCATTTGATGAAACCACTGGTGATTACCACTTCCTATTCTAAATGCTCAGTAACCCTTCTTTTAATAATATGTTCTACAGTTATGCCAAGAATAGAACTAAGATTCATTGGCCTCTAGTCCACAGATTCCATTCTCTTTCCTTTCCTTTTTTGAAAATCAGGGCCACATTTGCTCCTTCCAATCCTGTGGTACCTCTTTCAGAGATCATTCATGATATTTTAGAATACAAACTCACTTGTAACAATATCTTATGGCGGATAATGAAGGATGATTATGAATAACATTATCTAATAAATAGCACTAAGCTACAGACCAAAAAGTAAGTTTGTCAGCAACTTGGTTAGAGATGCAATTAAGTCAGATCATCCCAAGAGCACCTTAAAGATGAAAATGAGAGCAAGAAAATAATAGATCACAAATGGTCAAGATTCCTATGATACTGTTTTTTCCATCAGGGATTACCACATTGGAATTCCAAAATGATACCCTGAATATGTTTTATATGAAAACATAGCTAAAGAAAAGAAAAATGTGAAGAGCACACACGTACATATATATATATATATATATATATATATATATACATATACATATACATATATATGGAGGGTATGTATGTATATATGTTATATACATGCATACACACATATGTGTGTATCAATATATATGTATATGTTTGTATATTATGTATGTATATGTATACACACACACATACATTACATACTGAGGGTGACCAGATTTTGAGAGTATTGAGAGATCAGTTCTCAAGGTATATGAAAGAGGAGAGAACACCAAATCCTTTGGGGGGAAAAATCACAGCTGTAATTTTTTAATGTGACTGAGGAAATCAATACATACCTCCACATACTTTCCTGACTCTACAAAATCTATATGAGAACATGAGATGAGACCAAGCAGGATTTCATAAGCAATATTCTAAAGAAGACCATGATTTCCCTTTTTCCCCATTGATGGCCCTACCACATTTCCAGTTACCCACGTTCACAACTTTGTAATCCTCTTCAGTTTTTTCCTCTACTTTAATCCACATATCCAATAAGTTGCTAAGTTTTGTCAACAAATTCTTACATCCACAATATCCATCTCATTCTTTCAAATGATATGGTCCCTTGGTTAATTCAGACTTTCATTACCTCTCATCTACACCATAGTAATAGCCTCCTAATTGTTCTCCTGGCCTCTAATACCTTACCTTTTCAATCCACATTTGACATATCTGCCAAATGAATATTCCTGAAACACAAACCTAACCATTTCACCCTGTATTCAAAAACCTCAATGATTCCCTACTACCTACAGGATAAAATACATACTTCTTGTCCTTGAATTTAAAATCTGTCACAATCTGACCCCATCCTCCTTTTCCAGTCTCATTTCATAATTTTCTCCTTCCAAAACTCTGTTCCAAAGCAGCCTATCAGTTCTACCATGCATATCATTCTCACTTCCCCTTTCATGCCTTTGAACAAGTCATCCCCATACCTAGATTGCAAGCCTTCTTACCTCCACCTCATAGAACACCTAGGCTCTTCAAGGAGCCACTCAGGTGCATAAGACTTTTCCTGATTCCTATACCTCCTTCCCCTAAGGGGGTAGAGTTTTCTTTCTCTTGAATTAACCAATATAATTTTGTGCATGTTGTTTTGCTTTATACATTTTTTTTTTATGCCAAGCCTCCAGCAGCATATAAGCTCCCTGAGAGCAGGAACCAGCTCATTTTTGTCTTTGTAACCCCAACACCCAGCATTGTGTCTTATACATAGTAGGCATTTAATAAATGTTTGTGAAATTGAATTAAAGTTTTAGTGATACAACTAATTTAAAGAATAGAGAATAAACTCCTACTAGACTCACTATTTATTGACTCATTTTTTTTTAATAAAGCATTTGATTCCATAGAGCATAATGTTGTCTTAAAGCAAGAGTTCTTAACATGAGGTCCATGAACTTTTTTTTTGTTTTGATAACTACTTTATATAGTTGATTTTCTTTATAACCTTATGTATTTTATTTTATACATTTAAAAATGTTATTCTGAGGAGGGGGTTTGTAGGGGTTCACAACTCACACAACAAAGGTTAAGAAACCCTAGCTTGAAGGCTTTCCTCCAAAAACATGTCTCATAAACATATGTCAGAATCATAGAAGATTCTTTGAAAAAATGCAACAGCAGAGATAATTTTGTTTAATAGTCCTCTGATTATTAATACAAAGTGAGACATAAATTGAAGAGGTATATCCTTGCGAAATTTGTTTGTTACAGACAATGTCCAACATAGAGTCCAAATGAAATGAAGTTAAATTTAGCAAATGTTTATTAAAGAAGTATTCCCTGTAGATAAAGACATCCTCTATGTTTCTCTTTGCAGATAACATTGAGCTGATTGCATCAAGCCTGGGAATGCTACATGGCTTCCTAAGTGAGGTCCCCAAATCCTTCAAAACACTCTAAGCTTTTTATCCACATGAAAAGCCAAGAAAAAACAAAGAAAGTCTATTGCTCAGGCTATAGTATACTTTTGGATGGTTACTCAATGGTGGGTGTGTGTGTGTGTGTGTGTGTGTGTGTGTGTGTGTGTGTGTGTGTGTCCACAGTCTCTGAAGCATTAACATTACAAGTTACTCAACTTGAATTGAATAATGCTAAAGTGTAGGTTGGCACAAAGAGCCTGCAGTATATTACTAATGAATTATTGCATACCAAAAGCAGAAAAAAAGATATAGGAATGGAAAAGAAGATGTGTTATACATAAAATAAGAGTAAGGGATAACTGATAGACCACCTGCATGCTTCATTGTAATACCCAGAAATCTGTATAACCCATGTAATAACAAAAGCTCTAGAGGAAGACCCACTATGTGGCTAGGCCACCTGTGGAGGATTGTGGGAAAAGAGGAACATATTTCACACCAAATGAGAGGTCATGGATGAGTCATGATTTGCACCAATAGACTGATCACCCACATTGATGAGATCAGAAATCTATTGAAAAATCCAAATCTTAAAGTAATGTTGCAGTCTTATAAAGGTATTATAATCTCTAATTTGTCGATGACAAAAATTCTTGGGCCAGGTTTTTAAGTATACTTTTCTAAGTAGTTTCCAGTGCAAGTTTTTTATTTCATATTGGAAAATGGTCAGTATTATAAGTTGAAATGTTGTTGCATTTTGGAAAGGCTCTAATGAGAATTGATGGTTTATGTGACTAGAATTATTTTTTTCTTATGGTTTCCATCAGCATACTTAGCAGGCGGGTTCATCCATGAAAATCACCCACTGAATTGTTTTCATTGTTTAAATTTCACCAAAGAAGGTTAGCAAAACATTGTTCAGAGATAATAAGCCACATTATAACTATAACAATCCATTCAACAACAACAAAAAAAAACATGCTGCCCTATTGAGAATTTAACTGTAAAAAAAAAAAGTCAGGAAAGTCTCAGTTGTAGTTCCCACAGCAACGGTGCCTCATTTTCACTTCACATTTCTATAATACAATTACATTGAGACCTGAATTGTGTTCAAAGGAGCAAGAGTCATAGTTATAGGTTACAAAATTGTCATTTTCCCTTGTTTATAACTTTATCAAAAGACAAAAAAGCATGGTTTTCACTGAGATATCCCATATGTTTTATGTTTGCTCCAAGATTATTTTGGAAAGTAGAAGGAAAGAACACCATATCTCTGATGAATTTCGGGGTGAGGTAAGAATTCATCTTCCTCTTCACTTTTATCTCTTTTTTTTCTCCCTTACTACCTAAATTGATAGGTGGCTTCCCAGTATGTTAAGTATCAAATGTCTTCTATGACTGAGAAACGTGAAATGGCAAAATTCCCTGCTTCCCCCTAGGCCACCTCCAGAACAACAATCACAAATTCCATTCAGAGTTCCCATGCTTTGTGTAAGACAGGTATCTGAAGAAATTGCATGTGAATTGAGTCATCTTTTATATGTTCTAGGGCAGCTTTTACATGTGTCATAGTAAAACTTGCTATAAGATAAGGATCATTTTGCAGCACAATACTCCCTATGTTGTTTAGTCATTGAGAATTTTCATATTCTGGCTTCTTAAAGCGAGATAAATACTTGCAAACAAAGCAATGGCTCCGTTTGGTTTTGGGTGGGGTCTATATCATGCCTCCATATTTTGTTCTATATTTCCTGCTTTCATATTGAGTGTGTTGTAATTTGTTCATAGGATGATATATTTAAAGATGAAGGGAACCTCAGAAGACATCTATTCCAAGGTGCGTATTGGATAGATGAGGAAAGGGGGATCCAGGTGTGACTTTTCCAAGGTCACACAGTCACTGTCAGAGGATGGATTTGATAGCAAATCCTCTGACTACAGAACCAGGGTTCTTCATTTTGTTTTATTTTCTTCAAGAATTACCTATGTTCAGTGGTAAACTTCTTTCTTTGGGAAATCTGTTTAACTTAGCTTTCATAGCACCATATAGGTGCGTCAGATCCTCCTTTCTGGAGGACAGACACTGTTGTGTGCCTTATCTTTCTGCTCTCAGCATCTAGGGCACTGCTCTGCACATAGCGGGTACTTGTCTTTTGTTAAACTGAGTATTTGGAGGACTTGTACATTCTTTCACTTCTCGGTCTTTTTCACTCATCCCAAAATAGGAATCTTATCTTAGTGTTCAATACTTACATACTGTGTCACTGGCGATCATATAGATTCAGGTTTTTAAAACTGATTTATTTTCTTCTGTGGTATATGGGTATTCAAGGAGGACTAACACCTCTGGTGTGAGGGCCTGATGAGTTCTTTTCAGGGCTGCTTGTCCACGTTTGGTGTCCACCTTCACCCAACTCTCACCCATCTGTCCAAGAAGCTGTAACATGTGCAGCAGCCACACCCTGATAAAACCATCTGGCAAATGGGCTAAACAGGGTTGGGGATAACTGAAAGGCCTCGGATGCATTGGTGAGTTAGGGGGATGTCTACCCCAAGTATGTGAAGATTCCCCTGGCAGAATGGGCAGATGAGAATAATTTGTTCCAATGGCCATGAAGGCAGCTGAAGCAGTGTCTGTGGAGCACTTAGAACCTGGTGTAACATTCATGGAATGGGAGATCTTCCCTGTCCATTAATAGGCCTGTGTAACTGCATATGTCCCCTTTTCCTTTGAAACGGGAGCCATATTCCCAGGTCTAAAGGTGTACAGGTATTTCAATCACAGATGTCTTGCTGCTTTCACAGATGTGATATATTCTGAGTCACATAGAGCCCATTGGGGGAGGAACTTGCCTAAGGAGGAACTTGCTTAGGGGGAAGCTTGCTTACAGGGAAACTTGCTTGTAGGAAGGCTTTCACATCTTTTGGTACTAAGCTAATTAGGTCATGAGGGTTGTGATGCCTTTTGTCTCTGAGTCTAATAGTTGAAAACTATATATTTTGGAAGTTTGGTATTTTACTTTGGGGGTTTGCTTATGAGAAGGACCTTTTGATTCCCTGGATAGGACTCTGAGTAGATATTTGTTAAGAGCCCACCCACCCCTCCAACTACTCAGAGGCTTGTGCTCTCCCTGTCCGGTGGTGTATGTAAGTGGTTGTATTACCTTGTCCAGATAATAGGAGCCCTGTCTGTCGAATCTCAGTGCTAATTTCTCTGCTTGTATTTTCTACTTATCTGTAATTAAAGTAAGATTGCTGACCCCTTTAAAAGTTGCCTTTCCTTTAGCAAAGCAGATCAAAGAACCTGTGCTAGGATGCTTGCTATAATACTTTGTCAGGTATCAAAGATGCCAGGGTCATCCACATCCTGGGCCATCACCAGTCATCTTGACTTTTGTCCTGCCACTTGACTCCAATGACTGTGAAAGAGAGAGTGAGGCTGACAACTACTCTGCCTCACTTACATCCAATTTACACACAAGTTAAGACATTATCCCATGATGTCATTGGTCCTTTTTGAAAATGAAGGATGAACAACATTATCTTCTATTGTACCTATGGCTATGGTTTGTGTAATTGGTTTCCAGGTAAATGGTGTACTTGAATAATGGCTTGTGATCTAAACAGTCAAGCTTTCAATCTGTGGTTAATTGGATTGGAGATTAATAATCTTTTCCAGGAGCAGGCAGGTGGTACAGTGAATACAGCAAAGGAGGATCTGAATTCAAATCCAACCTCAGACACTTAACACTTACTAGCTATGTGACCTTGGGCAAGTCACTTAAGCCCAATTGCCCTGTCTTCCTCCCTCCAAAAAGACAAAAAGAAAATCTTTTACATTAGATCATGTTTTGTTTGTTTTAAAGTTTTTTTAAATTATAAATTATAATATTCTCAACTACAAATAAATTGATCATAGATTTGAACCCAATATAAAGAGACAACTAAATATAAATATTAACTAGTGTTGATTACCAATAATTATAATTCTGAGTAAAATTTAAAGAAATACAAACACCTATGAATTGTTACCCATCTCATGCACTCACCTTTTTTCCCCAATCAATATTTGATCTAGACTTAGTTTCGGTACAGTAGGGTGTGCATTTCCAATTTAACCCAAACTCTTTTTTAAATTTTGGTATCATCACCTCCAATGTATCTTTCTAACTTTACTTCACAATACCATCTTTCTGGTATTCTATGATTCAGTCACACTGATTTGCTCAATGAATTCTGGTCCCTTCTCCTACTTCAATGGATACACTTTTTCACTGCATATACATTTGCATACACTGTCCAAGAAAATATTCTCCCCCAAACTGTACATGTTGAAATCTTCCTCTTCCTTCTGAGTCAACTCAAATGCCACTCCCTTCATGGAGCCTTTCCTGAAACTACAAGTAGAAATCTTCCCTCTTGAACCTCTCATGCTATTCTATTGACTTCTCTTTGTCATTTAATCATTCATACCTACTATGGCTATATATTTCTCTTTCCCCTATATTCCGTGATAAACTCCTTGAAGGCAGGGATTATGGTTTGTTTTGGTTTTGTTTTGTTTTTCCATTTTTCTGTCCCCAGTTCTCATTACATTTCCTGGCACATAGTATGTATTTAATCAGCATTGTTTGAATTGAACTTGTCTATACTCTTTTCTATAAGCCTTCAAGACTCACAGTAACTTTATGTACTTTTTTCTAAAATCTTTCCTAAAAATATTTTCTGCTCATCTAATAAAAGGCCAAGGATTCTTTTCCTTTCACCACAGACCAACCCTCTGAGAGCTCAAACTTCCTAAATCTTCTCCCTTCCACACTCAGAATCAGAAAAAGAATTCAGGTAAAGGTGATCTTTGTGTGTTTCTTAACATGATGCCCCAGTATCAGCCTTCCAAGAAGGTGTATGGCACAGTACTGTGTCTCTTAATCTTACCTCTTTATTCTTTGAAGTTAAGGCTTAAGTTTGCTAGTTGAAATTTACAGATAATTCATTCTCTTTCTAATTCCTGCAGGTTTCCTGTTATTTTTGAGCCTAGTCTAGTATTTAATAAAGACTAGTAGTTACTAACATTTCAGCCTGGAGACGACATGACATAAAAATATATTTAGAACACAATGATGGATTAAAATAAGTATAAAGTAATAGTTTCATGTGTTGAATGAAGTTATTCCAAAGCACTTAGTTTCTATTATCCAGGTT
This sequence comes from Pseudochirops corinnae, assembly GCA_028646515.1. NCBI lineage: Eukaryota > Metazoa > Chordata > Mammalia > Diprotodontia > Pseudocheiridae > Pseudochirops > Pseudochirops corinnae. The sequence continues at coordinate 439,658,150 of CM053585.1, forward strand.
GATTTAATTTGCCTTTGTGAAGTTTAGAAGTAGCATATTAATTCTAAAAACAACCAGAAGCACATGTCCCCTCACACCACCCTCATGTGTACAAATATGTAACACATATTCTCATTTAACATTGCTCTTTAGGTCACTGTCTTTACATTTTCATGTGATTAGGAAGAACAGGGAATGACCTGTAGGCCTTTTAGAGGATACTTGTAGCATATCCTCTGAATAGTTTTTTTGGATCCATACTGGCAAATTTCCCATATGGGACACAAGATTCTTTGACCCAAAATGACCAGACGCAGTTGGTTTCTAATGTTTTACTGGAATCAGTCGTTGTTATTTATGCTTTGTTTCGGAAAAGGACCAATGACATCATGGGATGATGTTCTGACTCATGTGTGAATTCGATTCAAATGAGGGAGAGTTGCACAAAGTCATCAGCCTCACTCTCTCTTCTAGAGTCATTGAAGTCCAATGGCAAAACAAAAGTCAAGATGACTGGTGATAGTCTGGGATATGGTGGGTGACCTTGGCATCTTTGATATCTGATCAAGCTCTAAGCTCTCCACAGCTACTTCTTCAGTTTTCTTCATGGCCACTGGAACAAATCGTTCTCATCCACTCATTCTGCCAAGGAAAGTCTTCAAATGCTTGGAATAAACATTCCCCTAACTCACTAATGGATTCAAGGTCCATCGGTTACCTTCAACCTTGTGTAGCCCATGTGCCAAGATGGTTTATTGAGGTGGGGTTCGTACACGTTCTATAGCCTCTTAGAGCCACAGGTGAGAGTTGGGTGCCAAATAGAAAGCAATGGTGGATGAACAGCCCTAAACAGGGCTCAGAAAGTCCTCACACCAGAGGTACTACTCCTCCCTGAATATCCCAATCACCACACTGGAATCAGTATAGACCCAGAAATGAATCATATTTACAGAGTAACTGGAGAAAATAGACCTAAGCACAGAAAAAATAGCAAATGAACATTACCAGATACTACCTGACAGACCTAAACTGCCTCAAGGAGACAGACAGTTAACAAAATGGGAAGAGAATGCAATTAAACTTCAGGTTGGTTAGATCCTAACCCGAAACCTCACTGTAGGCCTGTCTCCAATGAACAGCCAGAGAAGTTTTACAACCAAGGACAGTAAAATCTTATGTTTTGTTTTTGGACTTTGGAAGCATCACTGGATCAGAGGCAAAATGGAATCATGATACATTGAATTGTATTGGGATGATATTCTCCTGCTTTAGTCAAGGACTGGTGATGGTGATGGTACCGGAATAGTCCATCACTAAACAATAAGATGGCACCTGCTTCAGAAAGGAGGAAACTGATCCTCAAAGAGACTTAATGAGACTCCTGAGATGAGAATTATGCTGACCTGAGAGACCAGGGACACAGCATATCAGAAAGAAGTCAGCCATATTTCAGTAGACTTGCTTTTGGTTAACTGAGAAAAACAAAACATAAGATTTGTCCAGTAACCAAAAGTGCTGATTCTGCTGCTTTGAGCCCAGGATAGGGAAAAAAATCTAAGAATTCAGGCTCTCTATTACTTTCCAACAAATTGATTTTCTCGACGACTTCTTATTTCCTTATATAGTTTTGGATCCATTTATACTAGTACAACGTAGACCTCATTGCAGTGCCACTTTTTTTTTTCAAATGTATTTTATTTTTCCCCAATTACATATTAAAGCAAATTTTTAACATTTTGGGTTTTCTTTTTTAAGTTTCGAGTTCTAAATTCTATTCTTCTCTTCCCTACCCCTCCTCAAGAGGTAAGCAATCAGATACAGGTTATATATGTGCCATCATCTAAGACATTTCCATAAGAGTCATTTTTAGAAGGAGACTTGAATAGAAGAAAAAGAAAAAAAGTGAAAAATAGCATGCTTTAATCTGTATTCAAACAATATCAATTCTCTCTTTGGAGGCAGATAGTACACTTCATTATTAGTCCTTTGGGCTTGTCTTGGATCATTGTGTTGCCGAGAATAGCTAAGTCATTCACAGTTTCTCACTGATAATATTACTGTTCCTGTGTACAACATTCTCCTGATTCTATTCACTTCACTTTGTATGAGTTCATGTAAGACTTTCCAAGTTTTTCTGAAATCATCCCATTTGTCATTTCTTACAACTCAATAATATTCCATTACAATTATATACCAGAACTTGTTTAGCCATTCCCCAATTGATGGGAATCCTGTTAATTTCCAATTCTTAGCCACCACAAACTCTTCTTCACTGTAGATGAAATCCTTCCAAAAATTAAATACATTTGGAGAGAGTATTTTTGAACAGAGAGTCAAAACCAGAGAACTTAGCAATCACCATATCTTGGGGAGCCCCAGTCATGTCTCTCACGGCTTAACTCTCTCCAGCCCATTCCCCTTCTATCAGCTGCCTTCCCTCGATCCCACCTGAATTCATTTACTTTTTTTCATATTTTGTCTTTCCTATCAGACTGTAAACTCCTTGAGAGTAAAGATTATCTTGTTTTCTCGCATTTTGATTCCCAGACCTTAGCACAATGTCTGGCCTGTAGTAAGTGCTTAATAAATGCGTCATCTAACTACTTTCTATGCTGAACAAATGGGAATAATAATAATGAATGATGTAGAAGTAAAATGTGGTAACAAACAAATGCCTGGAATTGGAGTCAGAAAGACTTCAGTTCACATACCACCTCTACCTCTTACTAGCTGTGTGACCTTAGGAAAGTCGCTTAACCTCTGTGCCACAGGCAACTCCTTAGGACTTATCTAATAAATCAGATATTAGTTAAGGTTGAGACCCAACCTTAATTCACAGATCTTGTAGACATGTAATCAGAATAAGTCGTTATACAGGTACAATATGATTTATTAATAGCAGTAACCATTTACATTGATATAGCAAAGAACTTTTCTCATAATAAACCTTCAAGATAGACATGTAATTCTTAGCATCTTCATTTTATGGGAGAGGAATCTGAGGCAGCTAGAGTTAGGACTCCCACCCAGGTCCCCTGGCTCCAGGACCAATGCCCATTTCCCTGCAGTGTGCTACTACCTTAACATGGATTTCTTCCTGATTCTCACCACTGCCCTGTAGAATAGATGGGATACATTCCAGATGAAGAAAGTAAAGCCCAGAATGCTTAAAACACTTGTCTACCAGGTACACAGCTCCAGTGGCAAATCACATTTGATAATTATTATTCTGCCATCCCTCAAAGTTGGGAGTTTTCACCTTCCCATGGTTTTTTTTTCCCCTCCTCTTGCCTTTTTTCTAAATGAGCTTCCATAGACCAGATGTGCAGCATTTAACAACTTTAGCAATCCTGGGAAACAGAATGGTAACACACCATGATTGACTGTAAGTCTTTTTTGGTCACACTTCAGCTCATGCATTGTGGGAAAAAAATGTGATATTCAGAATTATAATTATGCCCTATCAAAGGCATCGAAAGCAAAGGCAAAAAAAGTCAGAGTATTCATGTAGCACATCTCACATCAAGACACAAGCAAGGGAATGCAAACATTATTCAGGCAGGCTCTGAAGGAAGCATATATATTCCCCCTCTTTCCTTGCAGTATAATAAGGTACATAGCATTCAAGGTAACAATCGAAAATACTGTTTGCAACATGGATGAGCTATATTATAGTTTGTAGTTTTTTGAGTTTATGTATTTTATTAGCAAACTTAACCTTGCCCAGGTTTTAATTAAATTTCTTAGGAGCCTTTTCACACAAAGATGAACAAAAGGAAGAAATAGCATTTTTTGCCATTGTTTTTATAAGTGTGAAATAGGAAAACCTCTAGCCTCACTAATGTTAGCATTTGAATGCAGAGTTAATTGCAATATAATGAAGGTCTAATTGAAATTTTTATTCATGCATGATCATTCTGTCTAAATTCTTATACTGTAATTTAATCTTTTTCAGACTATAATAGATTAAGTGCTATAACATTTAGCAAATTGTGTTAAGTGCAAAAAAGAATGTCAATTTTCACCTAATGTTATGTCTCAAAAGGAATTTTATTCAATTTCCTTGAGCCTTTTCTAGGAAAATTAAGTGATGGCCTGAAGAAAATAGCAAAGTGCATGTCAGTTTCGTTGCGCCGTATACTAGCTGTATGACCTTAGACAAGTCATTGACCATACACAAGATCTTCCTCCTGTTGTAAAATAAGGAAGCCGATACCTACATTATCTCATCAGCAGGTTGTTATGAGGATCAAATAAGAAAATTACCAAATGCTAAAGTGCTTTAATGATCGTAAAGCACTATACAAAGTCCTTATTATTAATATTATCGATCTATTATTTCAGTCATATCTGACTCTTCATGACCCCATTTGGGGTTTTCTTGGAAAATACACAGGAATGGTTTGCCATGTCCTTCTCCAGCTCATTTGACAGATGAGGAAACTTAAACAGGAATAAGTGAGTTGCCCAGGGTCACACAGCTAATAAGTGTCTGAAGCCAGATTTGAACTTAGGAAGATCAATCTTCCTGACTCCAGATCTGGCACTCCATCCACTGCGTTCCATTATCAAACTTACATTTTATATTTATAAAGCCATAACAAGCAACTTTTGCATTCAGGGAAAATAGTACAAAAGGTGAAGAAGAGATCCTGGATTACTTTGAAGTACCTTCTTAAGAGACTATAATTTAGGAGCAAGTGGCAGGGGAATACCATGAGTCTTGGGTAAGGGTGAGGTGGGGGAAGGGAGAGGCATGTGCCATCTATTACCTTCTTATTGAATAGATGATAAATTCTGCCTTTTTCTACACTTTTGAAGAACTGCAAATTCAGTCCGAGTCCTGTAAAATATCAGTGTCTAGGTCAGATCCCAGGTCACCTGACCCTAGTTATAGCATCTATCTATCAATAGATAGACCTACACATATGCACATTGGTGTTGTACAGTCATTTCAGCCATGTCCGACTCTTTGTGACCCCATCTGGGGTTTTCTTGGCCAAGATGCTGGAGCGGTTTGACATTTCCTTCTCCAGATCATATACAAATGAGAAACTGAGGAGAATAGAATTAAGTGACTTTTTCAGGGTCACATAGTTAGCAAGTGGATAAGGCCAGATTTGAACCCAGGAAGATGAATTTTCCTGACTCCAGGCCCAGGACTCTATCCTCTATCCAGGGCCTCTTAAATTTTTCCTCTTCAATGCTTCTTAAACTATGCTCACAACCCACAGTTTAAGAAGTGCCACATATCACCTGGCCACCCTACATGTATACATATAGATAAAAATGAATACATACATATACTATACATATGTATATTTGGTTTCATATATACTCATCTGTATGTATGTTCATGAAACCAAATCTATAGAGACCCAGCAACAGGACAACTATTTCCTAATTCAACTTTTCATTTCTGCTACCTAGAAAAAGTATCAATTTGTGTTACTAGTTCTATTATTCAGTTTTAAGAAGCATTATTTATTCTCTTACTTTGATTTACTTAAACCACAAAAATGTTGATCATCATTCCTAAAGCAGAAGATAAACAGATGCTCTTATCTCCCATGTGTTTTGTATACTAGTTAAACTAGAACTCCAGCCTATCCCCTCCCCTTTTTGATTTTTTATCAGAGATTTTTTTGGGGGGCTTCATTTGTCATGAGGCTAGACTATAGATAGAGACTTCTTTGAGGGGAAGAATTTCACCACGGATAAATTTATGTCTCCATAATAATATTTATCAAAATTGTAATTGAACTTGACTGAATCAGTATTTGTTAAGCACTTGTTATGTAGAAGGCATTGTGCTAGGTGCTAAAAGAATCCCAGCCTCAAAGAGCATATATTTCATTTAGCCATGCAAATAAGTCAGATTATAAACAAATTTAAGATGAATTAAGGACGACCAGAGCTCTAGAATCTTAGGGGATTCAGGGAAAGCTCCTCATAGGAAACAGACATGACCTGAGTCATAAAGGAAAGTAAGGATTCTCTGAGACAGATGTACATCACTCTCTAGTCATGGAGAGAGCATGAGGGAGGAATGCACCCGTATTTGAAAAAGTAGGCAGAAGAGCAAATTAACAAGGGCTTTCAAGGCTAAGCTGAGGTCTTTCTCTTTTATCCTTGAGGTAATAGGGAACCACCAAGGATTCTTGAGCAGGAGAGTAACAAAGTAAGACTTCTGTTTTAGAAAAAAGTAAAGAGCCTGGAAGTTTGGAGGTCCACTTAGGGAGTTATTGGAACAGTTCAGGTAAGAGGTCATGAGGATCATAGGATCATAGCTTAAAAACTACAGGAGCCTGCCAGTCCAATCCTCTCTTTTTATATACCAGAAAACAAGCCCGTGGAGGTTAAGTGACTTGTCCATGGCATGACAGTAAAGAGGAAAGAACTTGAAAGACTAAATAAATATTTGTTGAATTAATAAAGCAACAGATCCATAACATCTATCCTTAAGAGTTAGAGCCAGTTGAAAATGTGACTTTAGCTTTGGCATATTATATTGCTTTGAACAAGTTGAATGTTGTTTTTGACATAGCTTAACTCCCTCAGAAACTATGGATGATAATCTTCACCCTATCCCAGAAAAAATGATGTAGATTAACCAATTAACATTTACAAAAACTCTGAAATTACAATGAGCCACCTAAAAGCTAAGCATAGTTATTACTTGGAATTGAAAGTACTACAGTATACAGAAGTGGTATGGGCAAGGTAATATTTAGATTTAGATTTTTTTTTTTAATTTTATTATAGTTTGCATCATTCATTTCCACAAGATTTTGAGTTACATATTTTTTCCCCTTCTTTCCCCCACCCACTGCCCCAAAGCAGCCATCCCAGTGTGTCCCCCCTCCCCCAGTC
>CM053585.1:439665501-439708505 GCA_028646515.1 Pseudochirops corinnae
CTCCTCCTCCCTCTCTTTCCCATGATCTTTCTTCTCCCCAAAGAAGGAATCTAGGGTTTGGGAGCAGTTCTTACTTTGCCTCTTATGCTTATTCTTACTCATGGTTGTTCAGACCATGATTTTTTTTTAAATCTCTGTGGGTCTCTGCTTCCAGAAGGGAAAGCTCTGTCCCAAATCGCTGGGGTCCTCCCGGCTGCCATAGCTCTCAGGAAGATGCTGGGACTCTTCCTACTTACTTCCGGCTGACTGGATAATGAAGACTCCAAGACCAAGGCCCAAGACGACGATCTGGATCCAGGCTGCTCAACGCGAGAGCACTGGCCTGAGAACAATCGCTTAGTTCCCTTGCTGTCTGCAGGCCGCGGGCAGGAAGCTACAATGTGGAGGCGGGTGCAAAAACCTCTGCCTTTCGCTTTTCCACTCTGGAGGCCTTTCAGCTGGACTGTTTATCTCCCCCTTTTGCAGTCCCCTCTCGCAGCTGCCGCTAATCCACTCACCAGAGAGGCTCCTCTGCTTCTCCCGCCCAGCCGCCCCAGGCCGCGGCTTCAGGCCAGGCTGGTTTCGGTTCGCAGTGCTGATATGGTTCCTCATAGCCGAGCTGACTTTAGTGGGAAGTATCTTTGTGTGCGTTTTGGAGTTCTAGGATTGGTTTAGAGTCCTATTTTATGGGTATTATGGGGTGGCTATGTGAGAGCTGCAATATGTTGCTGCTGCTACGCCACCATCTTGGCTCAGCCCCCCCTAGATTTAGATTTTTTAAACTTATTTTTAAAAATATCACCAGATAATAGGTGACCATTTCCAAACTTAGCAACCTAAAAGGAAGGGAAGCAAAGTTCTATTGTGTATCAAGCCAATTTCCAAACAGAAGCCCCAGGTTCCCACTGCCTGTGTGATCTATACTCAGTGAGATTGGTAGTCTTACCACAGGTCAGAGCCAGAGCTAGCTTGGTACAACCAAAGTGTTAATGTCTGCTGGAGGTAAGGGGAGGTCACGCTTTCTTTCTCACCAGGGCAACCCTCCAGTCCACTGTTGGCACTCCCCCAACTGTTCCTAGGTTTTTCAGGTACAGGGAAGAGCCTCTTCAAAAATGCAGAGGTAAAACATGGAAGGTCAATTTTGAAAAACTGTAAGGAGTTCAGTTCAACTTAAACGAAGCATGCACGAAGATGCAAAATATCCAATAAATCTCCCATGCTCCTATTACTAGTGAGGAAAGTAAGGATTAGGTCAGATACAACACCAAGTTCCAGCTTGAGTATATAACTCTTATTTTCCACACTATTATATTCCTACTACTTTTGCTGTTCTCTTTGGTCTTGGCGCTATGTCCTATCCAATTAGGAGTTAGTGTCTTTAACAAAAGGAACTGTAATAGGGTCTAACAAGGGGCTATATGCCCTACAAAGTTAAGAAATCCTAGGGAGATTGCCCAACGTCAAACCTTATAGTAAACGGGAGAGCAGATGAACTACAGATAGTAGATAACTCTAAGGAAAGACTCATGACTGACAGGCAGCACAGTACAGGGGAAAGAGCCCTGATTCTGGAGTTAGAAAACTTGTGTTCAAATCCTGCTTCCAATGTGTGACCTTATGCAAGTAATATTACTTGCCTCAGTTTCTTCATCTGTGACATGAGGAGTTAGATGAGGTGACCTCTGAGATGCCTTCCAGTTTTAGGTTGGTGCAAGCAACAAAGAGAATATTTGCCTGTCCCTATCCCAAAAGTCAAAAAAGTTTTCTCCCAAATAATTTTCTCTCAATATTTAACCAACTTTAGTTTGGTGAAGGAAAAAAAAAGTTGCCAGAATTTTTTCCTTACATACCTAAAATATTTGAAAGAGTATTTTATCCTTTCAGCGATTAGAGAAGACTTCATTTCTTTCTGGCGCCATCATTCCTGAGAGACACCAAAGCATTGTAGATAGGTTTCCTTTAGAGTGAGGAAGTTCTGAATTCAAGTCATCCTGCCTATGACTGAGAATTTGGTTGTTTTTAACCACATAAACTCTCAGTGCTCCAAGCAAGTCTGAACAATTGCAAGTTAGAGATTACTTATTGCAACAGTGAAGAGAAATTCCACATTGGAAGCTCCCCACACTAATGAAATCACAGGTCCATATCAAAACAAAACAATCATTTCTAACTTTAGAGGCAATGCAAATAGATGTCACAGTATCCTTGATTCATAGTTTTCTAGTGGTTGTCTCAAAGCCATCTGAAGTGGAGATTCTCATATGACAAATGAGTAATGATGGCATATATATGTATATATATATGTGTGTGTGTGTGTATGCATAAATATAATGGAATATATGCATATAAATAGATGGTAAATAAAGATAAATAGTACATATATGGCTTTATTACTCAATGATAATATATACATACATATACATATATGTGTGTATGTATATATGTATTGTGGAGAGTATGGAGACAGAGTCAGAGAGAGAATTCTAGGTTATGGGGTAAGTGGTTGATCTCAGAGTAGGAGTATTTGGAGAACTTCAGTGAGAGTTGTAAACTTGAGACCATTTTAAATGAGAAGGAAGATTACTAACAAGCAGGCTAAAAGGAATTCTCCCTCCACCCTCCTATAATTCCACTTTTCTGCTTGAATATGTATTTGCATGTTTATTTTTATCCTCAACTGATGGGCTGATGTGTGTATTTGATTATGTCGTGTGCTTTGCCACTAATTTTAATTTGCCACAGTTGCAATTCAGGCCTAAATTTAATTCACATGGAATTTTTTTTTAGCCTTCTAAAGCAGGCGAGTATTTCCCAAGTCAGTTTACTTTAAATGTTTTTTAAATATGTATAGAGAAGAAAGACATGGCTAGTGATTAATGCCTGAGGAGGAAATCAGAACCGGCTTGGACTTACATGGCTTATTATTGGTCAGATACATAATTCTTAACTGAGGACCTTGGAAAACAGAGGGAAATTTCTCTCTAGTGATTTAGATTGAAAGTTTCTCTGCCTTTATGTATGGGAGCTATTAACCCTCCCAACCATGCTGAAACAATGTGCCAGGATTGTTTTCTAAAACTCAATTAAATGCCTGATCTGGTATTAGGGGATTCCATTGGCTCTATCTTTCAGGTCCTGGGATTTCCTAGATTTTGGTTTCTTGTAATAACCATTTGGCTTTGGGAAACTAATAGAATTTTCTGGTAAATAAATCTTAAGGATATTTCCCCCCATTATATGAGGTTTGCATACTGTTTCTTATGCCAATAGTAGAGAGGAGTTTCACTTAATGAGCCTTAACAATTCAAGAGTAATCATAGATTTGATGATGAGGAAAGTGTGGGGTGCAGGGGGATAAAAGACACAAACCGCTGAGTGCCAAATCACATATGTGATGCCCACTCCCACCCTGCTGCCCTCCTACCATCGATAGCAATCTTCAGTAAAATGAGGAGATAGAAGTAGGTGATTTCTAAAGCTCCTAAAATTCCATGATTCTAAGTTTTGGCCATTCCTAGATCTGACTCTATGGGATCTTTGAAAGCTTGATTGGATCTTGGATATCTCCTATTCTAAAGACAGGAAATTATCTGCACAAGGTCACAAAGGTTGACATTTAAACATAGATCCTTACATTCCAAATCTAATCTACTCTTTTCCATGTTGTTCCTTTTTGAATGGGTTAAGCCTCTTCTAAGTATACTTATTCATATTATTTCTGATTTCTCATCTACCCAGTCTTCAAACCTTAGAGTAGGAATCTTTTTTTTGGTCTTTTTGGAGGGGGGAAGGCAGGGCAATTGGGGTGAATTGACTTGCCCAAGATCACGCAACTAGTAAGTATTAAGTGTCTGAGGTAGGATTTGAAATCAGGTCCTCCTCACTCCAGGGCCAGTGCTCTATTCACTGCGCCACCTAGCTGCCCCTAGGGTAGGAATCTTTGAATCCTCTCTTTCCACATCTAATCAGCAACTGAATTCTCTCTTCCTTCTAGTTTGGCAGTATTCCTCAACCATCCTGCTTTTTCCATTCATACTGCCACCAGCTCATTACTTCCACCTGGATTATTCCAATAACTTTCTAATTACTTTCCCTTCCTATAATATCTCCCTCTTTGATTCATCCTACACACTGCAGCAAAATTAATCTTTCCAAAGAAGGACTCTGGTCCCTTGCTCAAAATCTTTTAATGGTTGCCTAATAAAGTCCAAACTCCTTCCCTTATCATAAAAGGCCCTTCACAATTTAGCCCCAAATTACTTACACAGCCTGATTTATGATGAATAATAAATCTTTTCAACATGTAGTTTTTTAACTTGTGTCTGCAGAGACTCACACTCTTCTCTATCTATAATGTTTTGTCAACCTGAAGTGCTTGGTCTCCAAACATGCTCTGTTTTCCACCTTTGCTCCCTCTGTTCCCAGTGCCTAGAATGCTCTTCTCACTCTCTCCTCCCCTTCCCTCCCTTCCCCCTCACCCTGACACTACTTGTCCTACCATCCTTCAAGGCCCAAATCAAATACCATTCCTTCCACACATCCTTCCTAGTTCTCTACATCAGAATTTCTCTCCCCTTGCTCTTTGGTGCTATCTACAATAGCATTTTGTACCTTTCTTATTACACTTTCACATTCAACTTTGTATTATAACTATTTTCAGAGGTTTAACTAGGATTTTTTTTTACCTGGGACCAAAAAAAAATAATAATAAGACTGAAGATAGAGAAGAGAATGAAGGAAACACAAGGGATAGGCTGGAAGCAGGAAGTGTTAGTAGCTTAAAGGATAGTTCCCAATCTACCTCATAAGGAGAAGGCAACCCATCTCTTCCATCTCCGTGCTCCTATTCTCTTGCTCCAAAACTCCTGGGGAGTTTAAGACATATGGCATGTGGTATCTAGACCACTCTGAGGAGGAAGCATGTTCCCCAAAAGTCAATAAATAGGGAAAACTCCCAAGTACCTTACCCTAGTCATGCCTCTGAGTCTCTGTATACATGTCATCACTCCTTACTGGATTATATAATGTCTATAAGGACTGTGTTTTATCCCCCAGACATTCTTACATAAACTTGCCACTAAAAAATATTTGGGGAATGGGTATAAATGGGGGAGTCAGATGGTGCAGTGATTAGAGCACCGAGCCTGGAATCTAGATGACCTGAAGCCTCAGACACTTAATAGGTGTGTGAGTCTGGGTAAGTCACTTAACCCTGTTTGCCTTAGTTTCCTCATCTGTAAAATGAGCCAGAGAAAGAAATGGCAAACCACTCCAGTGTCTGCCAAAAAAAACCACGTGGCCATGGGACCACAAAGACCATCGGACATGGCTGAAACAACTGAAAAACAACAACGATATGTAAAGGATCTTCAGGAAGAGTCCTAGGGGCCAATACAAAGAGTCAGGTTGAAACAGTAAAAGAGAATTAGCTTGTTTTCCCATCTATATGTGCATGCCCTTCATCATGCCACTTCACGTTATTTCTTACAGAAAGAAATTTTATTGTTTTTAACCTTGGAGTAAGCTTTAGCTTACATCAAGGTCTTGTTTTCAATCCAATCCTCTCCTCTCCCACAATCTTAATGACCATAACAGTAGCAGAGATGACTCCCATCATGTCCTACCTTCTAGTGAAAGTGAAAAATGCTACCAGAACATTGAGTGTTCTAGACTGTTCTTTGAGTGTTCTAGAACTTGAATCATTGCCAGCCAACTGAGCCTATGTGATTATTGTTGATGATTCAGTTAGGCTTTGGAAGAGACGGTGAGAAGGTTAACACCACCCAAGCCCGACAAGAATACAAGAGGCTCTAGTGTCCTTTATAACACATATATATATGGTTATGCTATTGCCATCTACTCTGGAAAATTAAAAAGGGTTGTCACGTTTGTTTTTTTCTTTTTGTTTTTGAGAGACAGTATAGTATAGTGGATAGGGCCCTGGTCTCAGAAAGACATGAGTTCTAATCTTTCCTCAGATGTTTATTAGCTGCCCAACCTGGGGCAAGATGCTTAACTTCCCAGGGCCTCAGTTTCTTAATCTGTAAAATGATGGGGCTAGATGAGATGGCTTCTGACATCTCCTCCACTTGGAACTCTATGATCCTGTTGAAGGAAAGGGTCTGCTCAAAATCAATTATACTATCCACTGTACTGTAAGAGACCAGTCTCTCCCATGCAGGTACTCTTTTCTTTGTTTACATGACAGCAGTCAATTGAAGGGTGGGCACTTTAATCAAGTCTACAGTGCAGTAAAAACCTCTCAACTCTAATTTTCTGGTGACTAGGGGAAAATATTACAGTTGCGAAATAGAATAAATTGAGGGAAAATTAGGTATGATATTGCCAGTGATTCTTTGAGATCAACATTAAAGCGTACTGCGACCACTGACTGAAGGATTCATTATGGACTTTCTGCCAAACTTGTTTTCTCAAGGGGCAGAAGGCTTTCTCTCCTTTCCTGTTGTTAGTTTGGATCAGCCTGAGAGATTCTTTAGGAGGTTTACAGCATAGAGGTAGCTCTGGCTCAAGTAGCCCCTGCAAGGCATATCCAAAAACTAGCTGTGTGACCCTGGGCAAGTCATTGAAACTCTTTGCCTGAGTTTCCTCTTCTGTAAAATGGGGATAATAGTAGCACCTATTTCCCAAGGTTGTTGTAAGGATCAGATGATGTAAGTAAAGTGCTTTGCAAGCCTTAAAGGCCTGTATAAATGCTAGTAGTTACTATTTTCATTGTCATTGTTGTTGCTGCTGCTATTACAGTAGGGATAGAAGAGACCAACTACAAATTAGGAAGTTACTAATTAAGAGCTCTCATACACTCAGAGATATTTGCTAGCATTTCCCTGAAACCTTAGAGCCTCCATAAAACACAACATTTACCTAGAGTTTCTACTTCTACACTTAAAGGAATTTATGTACTTGCTAACAATCAGATCCTCAGCTGTTTATGACTGCTGTGTATAGAGAAAGCACAAAAGGCAATGGAGAGCAAATAGGTCGGAGAAAAGGCAAAAAAGAGATCACAGAGAGAGGGTGCCTTTCTCTTCCTTCATAGATAGGAACTGCAGAAAAATATAAATTGCTCTAATATAAAGAGGCCATGTGTTACACTCCATATATTTTCCCTTCAAAGAAATTATTAGCTTACTTAAATTAGAAATGCAACTCTTAAAAAGTAGGGTTTGCTCCCACATAAAACCTCTTTTGCAAAGATTATTACAGAGAAGCAGAAATGCTTTATCAAAGGGCTATTGCTCTGCATTCATTATATAATTGATTATCACTGTCAGAGTCTGATAGCAGTACATCATTGCTAAGTAGTAATATTGGTGGAGAAAAGCTATCATTTTGGATGAGGCTTGGGGCATTTAAGCTAAAGCCCAAAATTACATGGTGTTTTTTGAAGGCTATCACCCTTCGGTATGGAAAGAAAGATGATGTTAACAAATGTTATGGTCTCTAAAGCAACTTTGGTTCACAGCTCACTGGATAAAACGTGAGTTACCATGACAAGTGTCTCTCTTAGAAAAAAAGGTCAGATGGACAGACCAGAAATACAAAAATGCAGGAGATGAATGAGTGGATGGCTTCTGCAGGAGAGAGCTTCTGAGAAAGGCCCACAAGTAAAAGGAACAAAGGAGTATGAATTATCCTCTTCTCTTCCTCATAGCTCTGGTAAGGGTGAGGAAGGAATGATATGAGGAAGGGTGGGAGCAGAGTTCATGCCAGAATGTCTTACCTCAACTCAGAATGCATGGTATGAAATTGAGTCCAAAGAAGAATTCAAACACTCCCTCTCTGTCTTTTCCACTTTAAGGCTAGCTTCAAAAGTGACAAATGTGCCCCAGCTACCTTTACCTATTGAATACAAGGAACAGGTGGATCAATGGTGGGAAACCTGTGGCCTCAAGGCCACATGTGACCCTCTAGGTCCTCAAGTGCAACCCTTTGAATACAAACTTCACAGAACAAATCCCCTTAATAAAAGGATTTGTTCTGTAAAACTTAGACAAGGCCACACTGGAGGACCTAGAAGGCCACATGTGGCCTTGAGGCCAAAGGGTCCCTACCCATGGTATAGATGATTAAACACAAGGGATTTGACCTAAGCAAGTCTGGGAAAGACCAATTTTGAAAAGACTCATCTTCTGCGTACATGATGCCCAAACAACCAGTTGTTATATAAACAAAATATCACCCCCTCAAAAAAAAGTGTTAGAATTTTTTGTTTGTTTTTTTATTGAATTGATTCTTTTCTTAACTGAAATGATAATGAGTTTTCACATGGCATTGACGGTTTCTTTCTCCATTCTGTTTAACCCACCTGCATTCCCATAAATCATATAAATTAAACAATAAAAAGTTGAAGTACAAGAGAGAGACCCTCATCTTAAAGTCAACTCACATTTTTGAGAATCCTTGCTCTTTTGATTAGAAAAAAAAAATAGAGAGATGTAAACAGCAGCAAACAGAAATGATTTTGTAAGGGAAGCCACAAAGGACTGGTGGGAGGAAGAAAATCAAGGACCTTGCATCTCAGCTTCTGCAAGTTCTGGAAAAATTCTAAAGAACTGCTGGATGGAATCCAATGGGATGATCCAATAAGAAAAGACATGGGGAAAAAATGGAAAGTGTTCAGAGGAAAATTACGTTTGACCCAAGGGACATACATGACACGTAGCAATAAGTGAATTAAGCAAAGCCCAGATTGCTCTTGCAAGAAAAAAAAAAGCAATTGAAGATCAGCAAAAGGCCTGTGAGGGACAGAGAATATCATGTATAAAGGAAAAGAAAGGGTTTAAAGGAATGTAGCTGAGGGAGAGAAAGTGATCATTTCTCTGATTTAAGCTTTCACAGGGGGAAATGACAGTTTTCAGACATAAAAGCTGCCAAAGGTTACAAAGAATTCTCCAGAAGGACATGGAAATAGAAGGGGGTTAATTTAGGTAAAGGGGAGAGGTGGAAGTGGCAGTAGATAGAGGGGAAGATGTAAATTAATTCCTTGCTTCAGTAATCTCAAGAGACCGGATAGAGCTGATTCAAGAGATGGAACTCATTTTACCTGAAAGAGGAAAAGAATGCAGGAAGAAAATCGGGGCGGATAAAGGAATGAGAAGCAGCAAAGCTAGAAGGAGTGCCTCAGTCAGATCTGCTCTTGTTCCAGGTTCTAATTCCAGCATTTGTTTTAGGAGTAAATCATTGTGTGGTTCTAGAAGAGGCTGAGGACAGAGTGGGTTGGAAGGGGGGACAATCTCAGAGCAGCAGGAGAGACACAAAGAGATCAATGGATGAAGGGATGGTGAATTTCATAAAAGGGAGCAAAGAAGAGGAGGAGCTGGGGAGGGACTGGGGAGGGACATAGGGAGAAACCTAAATATGACCTGAACCAAATTAGTTTGTGGGAGGTTTCAGAAGGAATAACATACCTCACAAACCTAATCCAGCCCATTTGTTAGGAAATAATTCTGTTTTGAAGCTCTTAGGAGAGAGAGAATGGGAAAATAAGAGAGTAATTTATTTCAACTCCAGGCAATCCTTTGATAAAGTACAGTACTGAGAAATGATCTGTAGGGTCCTACAGTGGTCAGAACACTCGAGTGAGAGAAAAGACTTGCTTCCAGGAACAAAGACAAACAGCGATTGTTAATAAGAGGAAACCACTAAGGAAAGACTTATCACAGGGAAGGTACTTTAAACTCAGTATTGAGACATGCTGTTTATATTATAATTAGCTAATATTTGAAAAGTGTCTAGTGATTTTTATACACTTTAAAGATCCATAAATTAGCATGTACAAAAGATGCTTCCTGGATGAGTTTTAGGAAAACAAACAACATTTTTAAAAGTCAGATGAAAGGCAGAATGGTAGTCCCTACTAAAGAGATCACAAATTTCTAAGGTGTACCAAATGAATAATACTCTGAATATTTGGAAATAGGACTATGGAAATGCAAGTATGGTGACTTATTAAAAATCTCAGTGTACCTCAGAGACTTAATTTCTTCACATGATTTCAGGAGCTCACAACATCTTGGGGTAAAAATTATGACTAAATTTTATGTTTTTCCAGCTAACTCATCTATACTATGGAAAGGTTTTTATTTTTTTCCTTCTGGTTAGCAGAATATTCAAGACCTTAATTTTTATACTTTATCACATCAGTGGTCTTAGATCTCATCAGTGGGCACACCCTTTACTAGTACAGATTGAACCATAATATAAAAGTCCACTTTCTCATGCTGGACATGTTTTGTTCCTTTTTGCTTCCATAAACCCTCCACAAAATTTTTTCTCCACATTAGAAGCCCTCCTCCAGGTGTTTTACTAAATATTTCATGGATTTCACTGCAACACCATGGCAATCTCTATTTTATCTCTTATTCTCCCTGCATGACCAGATCACTTACAATTTTCTTGTGACCTGAAATGCTTCCCTCCCATATTCCATCCAACCATCAAGCCATCCAACCAGGCCACTTTTTCACATCTGGATGTACCCACCACCAGACCTGGTCTTTCTCACCCACCTTCATTTCCTGGGAAATGTAATATACCCATCTTTGAAGTTCTCATGCTTTACCCCATACCTCTGCTTTCCACCTCTTGCTTGCACTGGGCACAGTAAACAATTCAATAATGCCATTTGTTTTGGGAAAGGCATGTCATTTGACTGCTCTATATATATCAACTCTACATTTCTGTGACTTCCTAGGGGAAACAAAATCCCTTCCTTGGCCACCAATCACTCTCCTATATGTATCACTTTCCCTTATTAGAGTGTAACAGGAACTGGTGTTCTTTCTGCATTTGCATTCCCAGCACTGGGCACAGTGCCTACCATGTAGTAAATGCCTTTTCATTCATTTATTAATTCATGATGCTCTTAATGCTGCTTTCTACACATAGGTCATTGCTGGTGATGTACTAAAATTTACTTAGACCTGTAAAGCACTTGGCACGGTGCCTGGCATGTAGTAAGCGCTATTTAAATATTAGCTATTATTAATATTATCGTTACTTATGCTCACCAGGCATTTTTATTGCCCTTTGGGTCACTTCAATAGTGAAGCTTTTGAGATAGTGGTGTTTAAAGATTTACAACTATATAGCATCATCTGTAGAATATTAGTGTTTAAAAAGATGTGCTTTTGAAAGAATACTTCAGGGTCATTGAAAACGCTGTATGATTTTTCCAAGTACAATCCAGCCTCATCTCTCCCTTCTAATCAAATTTAGGGCCTAGCCCATAGTCCATTTTGTAGTGTCTTTCCTAGGTGGAAAGACTGATGTACCAACTCAACGAGTTGCCTGTTCAAATGAACGTCATAATCCAGTGATTCTCAACCTGTGGGTCATGACCCCTTTGGGGGTCGAACAGGGTCGCCTAAGACCATCGGAAAACACATATTTCCAGTGATCTTAGGAACTGAGACACTGCTCCTCTATTTGTCCCCAGGTGGGTCCACTCACATGCAGATATGCCCACATACAAGTATTAAAGGGTTGCGGCACTAGGAAAGTTGAGAACCACTGGTCATAATCTAATATCATATATTCTTCATCCTCTTTGTTTTTCCAGTGTGAATGTCTGGGTTACTTTTTAAAGTGAGTATCTCCTTCCTGATTGCCAACAGTGATAGTCCTTTAGTAATCCAGAGCTTGCTGCAATCAGCAGAGTTAGATAACATTTCTTTTTATTTCTAAGTAGAAAGCTTATGGAAAATAGGATTATCAGACACTTAACAAAAAAACTAGCCATGTGACCTTGGGCAAGTCACTTAACCCCAATTGACCTCCAAAAAAAAAAAGCAAAAAAAGGAAAATTGGATTATCTCTGGCACCACTTTAGAAAGAAAAAAAGAGGACTACCCCTGTTGCTTAACTTATGCATCCTGCATCTCCTCAACAGGAAGGAGAGATATTTAACAAATTAGGATGGAATATATTAAATGGAGAGTAAATTGCTGTTACATAATGCACTGATTCCCTCTGAAAATTTTTCATTTGCCTTTCATGAATTTCATTTCAGTTTTGAAGACTGAGTTTCTTGATGGCTCATTGCTGAGTTTTTGTTTTGTTTTATTTTGTTTTTTAGTGTTCTGGGAAAGAGAAAACAATCAGATCCTGAATAAATCCTTAATCTTGGTATTTTTGTTCTGTGTATAACTTTGTTCTGTAACATGGAGAGCCTGCGTTCCAGTAATTGATTCCAGCCATCATTTTAGCACATTGTATTTCACCATATTCTTGACAATGCATTGTGAAGCTCAGCAAATCTAGGGAGCAGGTGATCTTTATCCAGAAGAACCTCAGGAAGTCCTCCTCCAGTCTTATTTTGAAATGAAGGGGGAAACCACTGAGTGTTTGTTTCTCCTTTTTCTTCTTTTTAAAAACAAATAATGGAATTGTCCAGATTCTCTCATAGGAATGAGATTTTTACAGCTTTGAGGGTAATGTTGTATCTTCTGCCCACAACACCAGCTATATCTGCAATGAGCCATTATAGGGCCATGGGTGAACTTCTACTCTAGGGATTATATTGATAAAGTAGTAAAGGTCAAACTCTAGAGTTGTATGAAGTCATGGAAATTCTCTGAAAGACACCTCAGTAAACATGTAGTCTAACTCCTTTGTTTTGCAGATGATGAAACTGAGGCCTTCAGAAAGTTAAAGGACTTGCCCAATCTTATATAGGTAGGGGCAGCTAGGTGGTGCAATGGATAGAGTGCTGAACCTGGCCTCAGGAAAATTCATCTTCATCAATTCAAATCTGGCCTCAGACACTCACTAAATGTGTGACCCTGGGCAAGTCACTTAACTCTGTTTGGCTCAGTTTCCTCATATGTCATCAAATAAGCCAGACAAGAAAATGGCAAACCACTCCAGTATCTTTGCCAAGAAAACCCCAAATGAGTTCGTGCAGTCAGATACAACTGAACAACAATAACAAACAAAAATATGGATTTAGATTTGGATTTTGTGACTCCAAATCCATTTGTTCTCTTTAATATTGTCTCCCCAATTAGAATATAAATTTCTTGACAGGAGGACTTATTTCATTCTTTGGTATTTGTATTTCAAGCACTTAGTGCGGTGCCGGGCTCATAGTAGGCACTTAAATGCTTATGGATTGATTTACTATACAATGGCCTCCACCAGTTAGTGTCTGAGCTAAGTCTAGACCCAAAATACTCTAAGTTTCAGTCTTTCTACTACACCAAGCAAAGGACCATATTAAAGGACTCTCTACTCTGTTTTGGCCTGGACCTTTAATCATCTAGTTCATTTTCAGCACACGCTTATAAACATTTGCACTGACTTCAGAACACATAGTGGAGAAAGGAGAGAAGGGAAGTTAGGGTCCCTCTAGTCAATGATGAAAATTGGCACAATGTTTGGTGAAATCTCTTTGACTATGATGATGAAGAGAATGACACCTAGGAGCAATATATCATGACAGCTTCTGCAAGATTGGAATTGCCTTCATAAGATGTTGGTGCACCCCAACACTTACTATGGAAATTTCAATCTAGAGTGGATATGATTCACTGGAAACAGTAAAAGGTTAGGTTGTTGCTTAGTTGTTTCAGACTCTGACTGTTTGTGATACCATTTGGGACTTTCTTAGCAAAGATACTGGAGTGATTTGCCATTTCCATCACATTTGACAGATGAGAAAACTGAGGTAAACAGGGTTAAGTGACTTGCCCAGAGTCACACAGCCAGTAAGGGTCTGGGCCCAGATTTGAATTCAGAAAGATGAGTCTTCCTGACTCCAGGCCCAGCACTCTTTGTACTGTACCACTTAGCTGCTCTCATTTCCTTTGTAATTAAATGAAATCTTGAATATTTTTAGTCCTGTGTCAACATGTAAAATTTCATTGCATACTCATAGTGGCAGGGTTAGATAACATTTCTTTTTATTTCTAGTAGAAAGCTCATGGTCACCTTCCTAAGCAATACAAAGGATTCAGTTGTGTGAAAGCAAGACAACGGGAATAAACAGAACCAGAAATTCATGAGACGACGGAACTTTATTTAGCTTTTAGCCATCTCTAAATTTTAGGTTGCTCAGTGACAAACATGGCAGCCAGGAATTTCAAGCTCATGACAACATTTACTTCCAATCACAATGACCATCTGCTCGAATGAGGGATTCACTTCCACAAGAGGGTGACTCCTAGAAAGGCAAAAGGTTCACGAAGGTCCATTCTGGCTCTGATTGTATAATCATCAATACTGACTCTTACCACTTTTTGCACCTCCACATTAGGGTGCCCAACTCTGACCTAATATTTTCTTTTTGGTTGTTGTTCAGTAGTTTTCAGTCATGTCCAACTCTCCATGACTCCATTTGGGGTTTTCTTGGCAAAGATAGTGAAATGGTTTGTCATTTCTGTCTCCAGGTCATTTTCCAGATGAGGAAACTGAGACAAACAGGGTTAAGTGATTTGCCCAGGGTCGCACAGCTAGGAAGTCCCTGAGGCTGGATTTGAACTAACTGCAGATGAGTCTTCCTGACTCGGGTCCTGGTACTCTGCGCACTATGGCGCCACCTAGTGACTTCTTTCAGTAAGTGATATTCTACAAGATCATCCAACTAAAACTGCCAGTGGAAGAATAGAAGAATGGAGAAAGTCCTTTCCAAAACTGAATATGTATATCCTCCACAACAAACCCCAGCAAGATGCAAAGCAGCTAGGTATCACAGTGAATAGAGCTCGAAATTGGAAACAAGAAGACCCAAGTTCGAATCCAGCCTTAAACACTTATTAGATGTATGAACATATGCAAGTCACTTAACCTCTGTTTGCCTCAGTTTTCTCATCTGTAAAATAGGGATTATAACAGCATCTGCTTCACAGAATTGCTGTGAGGGTCAATGAGATCATATTTGTAAAGCATTTCACGAAATTTGAAATACTATATAAACATTGACTATTATTATCATTATTAAATGCTGACAGCTAATGCCCTCTCTACACTGGCAGACCTTGGCAATACTATCACAAGGACGTGGTATTTGTCTTATTTTTCCTACAAAGTCACATGCTCTTCAGGACAGAAAATACTTGCTATTGTTTGTATTATTATTTTATTCTGAATTTAAATACCAAAAAAAAAAAAAAAAACATTTCCATATACAGTAGAACACAAAAAGGATTTTATTCGAGATTGTGTATCTCCATTTAGTATAATTTGCTTTCTTTCTTTAAAGTATACAATAAATTCCATATGTTACTTTCAGGACTAACCTGCTTATCCATGCTTCCTTATGAACTTTCTTCTGTGCATTTAAAAAAATTATTTCAATTAGTTCAAATCCATCTTTTAGCATCACTATTGCCTGTCTCTTCTCTTGGATAGCCCTCCCCAATTAAAAACTAATTGAAAGAAAGGAGAGAGCCTCGTAACAAATGAGCATAATCAAGCAAAAAGATTCCTCATAGTTGCCATGTCCAAAAATATATTTCTTTCTACATATTCTCCATTACCTGTCTGTCAGCAAATTAGAGATGTGTATCACCACTGGTCTTGTGGACACACAGTTTGCCACTGCATTGATCATAGTTCTCAATCAAGTCTTTCAAAATTATTTTTCTTTTCAATGTTGCTATAATTGTAGAAATTACCGACTTGGTTCTGCTCACTTCATTCTGTTGGTTCATATTACCCAGAATTTTCTGCAATCATTTCTTTCATTGTTTCTTATGGCATAGTAACATTCCCTTCCATTTATGTCCCACAATCTATTCAGCCATTCCTCAGTTACCTAATCAACAATCTTAAGGCATCACCCTTAAATTTTAGCTTCTTGCTTTTCTTTTTTTTCTTCCTCTCAAATCCCACCACAACCACTTTCAGTATTAAGAAGTTTGGTTTGTCTCCTGGATGTTATCATCTCCTTAACTACATTCTCCCTTATTTCTAGTAATTTCTATGCTTAATTTGATATATTTCTACATTAAACTCTATGTGTATGTTTAACCTTCCTTTCTCAATTTCATATGAGAGATGTTAATCTAATGCATGCTCTCCTTCTTCCATGTTTTTATACTTTTTTTTTCTCAAGAGCCACAATAATGAGAAATGATTCTTCTTCCTTTCTATGATTGTGAGTGCCTTTTAATTTCTGTAAAATCCTTTAGAAAAGAACTAATCAACCCCGCCCCCCCCCCCCGGACCACTTTTTCCTATTTATCTCTGTCAATACTGTTTGAAGACATTAAAGTTCTGAAAAGACACTTGTTTCCTTTCCTCCTATTAGAATGTTAGCACTACATCATCATACAGTTTCTTCCAATTGCTCAAATAAATTTATCTTTGTAGATTTATCTTGGATTTTGTGTTTATATTTCAAAGTCCCTACTGAACTTGAACCTTTTCATCAGAAGTGTTTGAAAATCTTCTATTTCATTAAAAGCCTATTTTTTTTCCCTGTTTTTTAGGGTCATTCTTGGTTGTAAGCTTAGCTCTTTTGATTTGGGGAATATTTTATTCCAAGATCTCCTCTCATTAACAACAGAAACAACCAGATCTTGTGTAATCCTGATTATGGTTCCTTGGTACGTGTACTGTTTCTTTCTAGATGTTTGCAGTATTTTTCTTTGACATGGAAGCTCTGGATTTTTTCTACGACATTATTAGGGCTCTTCTTTTGGGGGGAGTTTCTTTCAGGAGATGATTGGTGTATTCCATTACCTTTATTTTATTCTATAGTTCTAAAAGATTTGGGTAGTTTTCATTTGTGATTTCTTGAATTGTAGTGTCTAGGATTTTTTTTATCATGGTTTTTTGATGATATAATGATTCTTAAATGGTCTGTCTTTGACTTTTTTTCCTACATCATTTGTTTTAGATATCAAGTATCTTATGTTTTCTTCTATTTTTTTCAATTTTTGAGTTTGGTCTAATATAGCTTGTTATCTTATAGAGGCATTGATTTCTATTTGGTTTATTCTAGTTGTCAGCTGTTACTTGGTTAAATTTTACCACTTTTTCTTCTAAGTTATTTATTTTCATCAACTTCTTTCTTCTAGAGCTTTTACTTCTTTTTTTTTACTTGTGCTTTTCTTTTAGGGATTCATGTAGTTCTTGTGAAAAAATCTTTTTTTTAATTTGTCTTTGGATGTAATTGTTATAAAGGTATTCTCTCCTTCTTTGGGGGGAACCCTAAATCTACAGTAATTTTTATACTGGGGGTGATTTTTTTCTTTTACTAATCTCTCTAACTTTAGTTCCTGAATTTGGGGCTTTGTCCCAGCTCCAGGTTGCACTTTTAAGTCACCCGAGTTCCTGTACTGATTTCCACTTCCCAGAGTTAGGACCCTCCTTATCTTTCAGATTTAAAGCACTGGATCTTCAGGGTCATCTCTGGAGTGTTAGGAAATTGTTAGGATCTCACAACCCCTAGATACTAGTCATTGCCTGCCTACTGCACAATATCCTTTGGGGCTTCCGAGGTCCCCAATCGGGGGTCTTCTGTCCACCCTGGAACTCTGTTTTTGTTTTCCCTGACAAAGAGTCTTGCAGTAGGCAGCCATATTGACTGTAAGTCCTGAACTGTGCATTATTCCTCTTTTGTATCATAACTAGCCTCTAACACAATGCTTAATAAATGCTTGTTGGTTTATTGATTAATACATTTTAATTTAATTAAAGTATACAAAATGAGTCCCATTCCATCATTTAAAAGACCATAGTTTCCTCCTGCCTGATTATAGACTCAGATTAATTCATCTTCATTAAATTTTTCCCAGTTTGGGGTTAATCTAGT
Organism: Pseudochirops corinnae; assembly: GCA_028646515.1. Classification (NCBI taxonomy): domain Eukaryota; kingdom Metazoa; phylum Chordata; class Mammalia; order Diprotodontia; family Pseudocheiridae; genus Pseudochirops; species Pseudochirops corinnae. The sequence goes on from CM053585.1 coordinate 439,683,260, forward strand.
TAGGGTCATAGGTTCAATAGGTTTATAAATTCTCAGAATTAAATTAGAGCCCACTTTCATAGGACCCAAGTGTCAATATCCCTAGTTAGAGAGAAGATTAGGGAAAGAAGGTTGGGGAAATCAGACAATTCAAAATTGGTTAATAGATTCCACCCAGAATGCTAAATCACAGTGTTTCTCTTTCCTTTTTACACTAACAGGTCTTGAAAGGATGTTCATCAGCCATGCCCCCAGCAGGTCAAGTCCATGTGTTAGAAATTAAGTCTCTTTTGTGATCTCTTTCATTGACAATTTGATGCTAGGTTGTTTCATTTTTGCCAACACAGAAGGTATTTTTTCCCCTTCAGTGTAAGTATTGCCTTTCCAAATACCACACACATTTTCAGATTTCACCTGCCAACTCTAAAACATGATTTTATCAACTTACCCAGCTATGTCTGTCATTTGTCAAAGTCAGGAAATGTAGCAGGAGGTGGGAAGGGGTCTTTAGCAGGCTATTTAAAATCCTGACTTCTCATTTCCCTTTTTTACCTGCCTCCCCCCCACCCACAGGGCTATTCCCTTTGTCCCTACAGTTTCTTCCTAAACAGCTGAGGGATGGGGTTGCGGAGAGCAGTAATATTTCTTTTGAAGTTTCAAAATAAGTATTTCTCATTAAACAAACATCATTGACAGGTTTTAGGATACTTTTTCTATTTAAGATCAATCAACAAATGACACTTACATAGGCATTTAAAATTTTCATATATCATCTCATTTGAGTCTCACAACAACTCTATGAGGTATGTAGTGAAGGTGTTGCCATGCTCATTTTACAGAGAAGGTACATCTCAAATTATTCTTTATAGTCTAGTTAAATTGTCTTTAAAAGAAAAGATGAAGAGACTATATAATAGAAAGAACAGTGACTCTTGTGTCAATAGATCTGTGTTCAAATTTGACCTCTTAACATTTACCACCCCTATGACCTTGGGTAAGTCACTTAGCCTCCTTGGACTTTGGTTTCCTTAACTATAAAATGAGAACCCTGGATTTTATGACTTCAGAGGTCCTTCCAGTTCTAGATTTATGATACCATTGAGTTGAATGGTCTAGAAAAAAAAACTGAAAGTAGAAAAGACTTTGCACTTTTTTCCCCCTCTGTTCTGTTCTCTGGCAACTCTATGTTTCAAATGTGAGTATTTCCTTAGAATAAAGCTAAGCATTCCAAGAAAGAGAAGAGGCAGTCAAATAAAAAAGGGAATTGGGCATAAATGGAATAGGATTTAAACCAGAAAGATCTTAGAGTTCATCTTATGCAGGAGTTCTTAACATTTTTCATGTCATGGACTCCTCTGGCTATCTGGGGAAGCCTATGCTCCTCCTCTCAGAATCATGTTTTACATGCATAAAATAAAATACATGAGACTATAGAAGAAACCAAGTATATTAAATACAGCTATCATTGTTTTTAAAGTCATAGACACCAAGTTAAGAACTCCTGATCTACTCCAGTCCATTGGTCTTACATATGAGGACTCTCCAGTGCAAAGAAATTAAGTCATTTAACCTGAGATCACACAGCTAATGAATGCTAAAATTAGATTCAAATTCAAGTCCTTTGACATAAAAATTAAGATTCTTTCTATTATATAATACTGACTCTCAAGGAACACTCATTTTTTATGACATCCATACAATCTAGGATACCTTCTTCTACACATTGAGGGGAGGGAGTGATGGGAAGTATGAGAGAGAATGAAGCTTCCCCAGTATTGGTGGGAATATGGTTCACAGGAGCTCAATCAGCTGCAGGGATGCCCAAAAGAGGTACACTAATACATGTATGCACGCACACACATACAATGAGAAAACTTTGGGGGCTTCATATTTTAAAAAATTTATTTAATTATTTTCTTTCTATTTGTCAGTTAAAAGTCCAGGGAAAACTGGGGATGACAAAGGGAAGGATAGGTTTAGGACAGGGAGGGGGAACCTGCAGCCTCAAGGCCACATGTGGCCTTTTAGGTCCTTGAGTATGGCCTTTTGACTGAGTCCAAGTTTTACAGAATAAATTTGTTCTGTGAAGTTTGGATTCAGACAAAGGGGCACATGAGGACCTAGAAGGCCATATGTGGCCTCAAGGTTGCAGGTTCCCCAACCCTGGTTTAGAACTTGGATTTCACTGACATAAGGAACTCTCTGTCTATCAATATAGGTCAGTACCTCATGCATCTGTGTGTGTGTATGTGAGTGCATATCTATCTATCTGTGTGTATGTGTATGTACATATATGTGTGTATGTGTAATGCTTCACAAACTTTAAAGGACAATATGTTAGCAATCATTTTTATTAGAGAGTGTTTGCAGGAATGGAGAAGTTAATGACTTACCCAGGGTCCCATGGCCAGTATGTGTCAGAGGGTGGATTCAAATCCAAGTTTTCCAGGCTCTGAGGACAGCGCTCTACCCATTATTCTACACTGACTCCTACTGAAGACCCTACCGCTCCCCTCAAATTAAAAAAAGGTAAATACAGAGAGTCTGAATGAAGAATTAGCATGGGTGCTAAATTCATAGTTAGATGACCTGGATTTGAATCCTGGTTCTGCCTCTTACTATCCATGTAGCCTTGGCTAAGTCTCATAACTTCTCTAGACTTGTGTCTCCTCATCTGTAAAGTAAAGGGATTAGATTCAATGAACTCCGCGGTCATTTCCAGCTCCAAACTGATGATCTTATATAAAAGTAAATTGATAAACTTATGTAAAAGATCTTATGATATTATGGAAAAGTAGAATATCCTAGAGTTATGTACATCTGGGGATCAGTTACTTTTTCCAATGCATGTCAGATTTCTTTTCCAATCAAGAGACCCTTTCATCTTTATGAACTTTATGAAGGAAGTTTAGAGAAAGTCATTAATGAGTACCAATCCTCCTAATTCTTTATAAGAATGTTTTTATGCAAAGCAGCATGGCTTCAAATAGTAGATGAAGATTGGTCTGGGAATCAGAAAAGCTAGAATACAAGTCCTGCTTCTGACACACAGTGTGTGAGTGATCACAAGCAGATTACCAACCTCTTGGTGCAACAGACAACTCCCTAAGACCATGAATGACACTCGAGTTGCTTTTCTACAATAGTGAAGAGAGTTTCCACCCTGGGACTTGGTTACACCAATAAAATTCATAGGATCATGTATCTAAAAATGGGCTTCCAACTTGGGATCTTAACCTGGGGGCCATGAACTTGGTGTTTAGATAGATACATACATACATAAATATATAGACAGATACATAGATAAATGGATAGATAACAGAGATGATATATATATAAATGACAGATGACAGATAATATGATTGATAGATGACAGTTTTATATACTATTTCAATACAATTGGGTTCCTTTGTACATATATATGTATATGTATGCATATATGTATATATGTATAAGTATATAATATATATGTATAAGTTTATAATATATGTATATATAAGTACATAAGTATGTAATATATATAAAGTATATAATATATATGTTCTAAATAAATCAAATATATATGTTATAAATACGTATATATGTATTTTTGAACAATTAAAAGTATGATTCTGAGAAGAGATCCTTTGCCTTCAACAGCAAACACAAAAAAAGCTTAAGAACACCTGCTTATTAAGGCTATCTAATTGAATGTCTTTAGTTTAAAGATGGGCAAGCTGTGGCCAAATGAGCTTAAATCCTTTGCCCAAGGTCAAATGGGTAGTAAGTTTCAGATCCAGATGACCACAAACACCCCCAGGTTATTTTTTCAAACCATTAGAGGTTTAAAATCTTTGAAATGGTACTTTAAGAGAAGCAAAGAAATATGTATAAGGAGAAAAAGAAATAGCCAGCATAGGGCTGTACCAGTGCCAAAGAGTATTTTAGGACAAGTACAGAAGAAGGCATGCCAGTTGCAGAGGGTCCTTCCAGCCATCAATGTGCCTATATTCATTTTGAATGAATTAAGTGGTTCCTGATGCCACCCCCTAATGAGAAGCAAAATACTAGTGGTCAGACTGGCACTGGATGTGTAGTAATGGGATTATCTGACCTTGTCCAAGTGTAGTCAACAGATGACTTATCTAGTGAGTCAGAGGATGAGAGTAGCGGGTCTGCCAGTGACTCAGAGCAAGGAGCAGGGCTCCCACTCTCTGGCACACTGTTCTGGAGGAAGGTATACTTACACGTTGAATTATTTATGTATGCATGATAATGGCTCATATTTAAATAGTGCCTCAGAGCACCAAGCAATATATTTCTAAATCTCATCTTTATTTTGAATAGCATTGGGAGGTGCCTTCAAAATCAATCCCTGATAGGGGGATCCACACTTTACAGATATGATGACAAAGCCACAGACTTATTGGCTAAGGTTACATACCAAATAACTGGTGGAAAAGGAATAAATCTCACTGCTTTAAACCTCTATAACAAGAAATGGAAGACAGACATTGCAGGGAAGATCAGTAATGTAATGTATTAATTAGGGTGCTGATTATCCTTTCGTTGTGAAGGATAATCATTGGTCAAATTAAGATCTTGTGCCTTGCACTGAAAATGTTGACTAAGTCCCTGCTACAAATTTCAAACATACAGTAGTTGTGAAATTCAAACACATCAGTCATTAATTCATTCATTTACAGATAGGTAATATTGGACTCTGTGAAAGCAGAAGAGGTTAATTAAAATAAACAAATGGTAAGATTTTTCCAGAAGTCCAAACAGGACTCCAGTGAATGAATCTCTTAATTACTCTTCCCTGATGTCAGGACTGGCCCCTGTTCTCTCTTTAGTTCCAGCATATTTAAGTACTGTACCATAGGTATGGCTATGAAAGCAGTTCAATTACATATGGTAATTAATTCATGTATGCTTATATAAATGGAACAAGCAGCTAATTGGGAATAGGGAAAAGGGTGGCTTGGGTTTTTATTTCTTTCCTTACTAAAAAAACAGACCAATTGTTTTGATCTCTTGTAAGCCCATCCCAGAGAATATATATCTAAATAACTTTATACACTAAAACTTCATTTATTTTCATTCCACAAATTTAAAATTTGTGATTATTCTAATCCTGGACTACAGTATACCTTAGCACTAAGTGGGGAGGGGAGAAAGACTAGCTAAGTCAATTAGCAGTGTAAACACAGGAAATGTTTAATCTGCTTTAGAGGGAAGACTAATAATAAACAGTTTCCAGGCTTCATTTTAGCAACCGCTTTTGCATTAAAACAATGAATTTGCCAATTACAAATGATTCTTATTTATTTTTAAGCACTCAGAAGATTCTAAAAAGGTAGACCCAACTACTCCTCTTCTTGTCTTGTGAGCCATGTTGTTGTATGAATTTTGAGGGTAATTAATACACTTCAGAATGCCTAGGTTAGAAATCAGATGAACTCACACATTAAAGACTGATTTATATCAGTCTATAACTGAGTACACAAGGAACATGCTGTGGCCCATGCTATGCAACCAAATCCGTGTTATGATGGTGTTCTACTGTACATAGCTACTCTTCTTTAAGAAGTTGTGGCAATGATTCTCTTCCTTTGTCCTCTTCTCATTGCACCCTGTGTGACATCTTTCTAGTACAGTCACCCCTCCTAGCTAGTAGAGACCTCCATCACCTTCCTACCTATCTATAGGCTACTGAAATAGCCTCCAAATTGGTCTCCTTGACTCTGTTTCTCTTCTTTTTCCAATCTATCCACCCCTCAACTGCCAATATGATTTTCCTAAAGCTTAAGTACTGGTGTTACCTTCCTACTCAAATAAATCTAGCCTATTATAATAATTTGTACCCTGATTAGTCCCACTTTCTTCTATTCTAGTCTATTGCCTCTTCAATCCATTTTTTTATCCTGCTCCCATCATTTGAATATACCATTCCAAAAACCTTCAGTGGCTATCCATTCATTTGTTGTTGCTATAGTTGTTGTGGTGTCATTTCACTTCTGTCGCACCTTCTGTGACCTCTTTCAGTGTTTTCTTGGCAAAGAAACTGGAGTGGTTTACCATTTCCTTCCGCAACTCATTTTCCAGATGGAGAAACTGAGGCAAACAGGATTAAGTGACTTGACCAGGGTTACACAGATAGTCAGAGTTTAAAGCTAAATTTGAACTGGGATCCTCTGACTCCAGGCCTTGTACCCTATCCATTGTGCCACCTAGCTGCCCTCTCCATTCATTGCCTGTAATATAAAGCATAAATTCTTAATCCTGGCATTCAAGACCCTCTAAAATCTTTCTCTAAGCTGTCTCTTTAGCTTTATCTTGTACTACTTCCCTTTCCTTAGTCTGTGTTCCAGACAAATTGAACTATTCCTTGTTCCACTTCCCACTCCCCTTTTTTAGCCTGCCCTTTTTTATTTCCATATCTTTGCTCATACCATCTTTCTGGAATGGGAAATCTCTTCCTTTCTTCAAGACCCACCTCAAGAATCAACTCCTTGATCCCTTCCCCTCAGCTGAGGAGGTCAACCACTTCACAAATTAGACAAATACTAATTAGCAGCAGCAGCCTAAATTCACTAGACCTGTAACCTGGTGTGAACCCCATTACCTAAGCCCTGTACTGCACTCCTTCTGAGCTCAAGTAATGGTAAGAGAGCAAGTCAAGGGTGTGCTGATAAATACTTAACAACTAAGCTTTGGGAAGGGGGGAATGTGAACACATACTTTTGAATATAATCTTCATTAATTATACTTCCTTAAGTCTAGATAATCAATAAAAACAATAAGTCAAGCCCTGATTTGTAAGAATTGCTGATTTCTGTGGTATAAATGCTCTCCTATAACTTTAACAATGGGCTTTTTGTTACAAGTGGGTTAGAGCTGGCTTCAGCACACCCGTGAGATTCTCTTTTCTCCCCCTTGCACGTAGCATAGTGCTTTTGCACATAGTGGACTCTTAAACAATGTTTGTTAAGTTGAAAGAGGTATAAATTCTTTTTTTCAATCACTATCCCTTCTTCCAATTTGAGCAAATTAATATTTGTTTTAATCTTTTAATATTTCTCTGTCTCTGTCTCTCTCTGTCTCTCTCTGTCTCTCTCTCTGTCTCTCTGTCTCTCTGTCTCTCTCTGTTTCTCTCTGTTTCTCTCTCTCTTTTTCTTTTTCTTCTCCATTCTCTGGTTCCATTTTCTATCACCAAAAAAAGTCTCCCTACCATGTTGCCTAACAAATACACACATGAATCTCTAGACTACCGCCATAAGGACACAGCTCTGCATGCACATGTCACAATTGATTCCCTTGAAGATATAAATCCCTTTACTTAGAGTGGATTAAAGGTGAGTGGCAACTTGACAGAACTGAGAAGCTCTTTTATTTTCCTCCAAACTTTTTCTCTATATTTCTTCCCAGTTGGCTTCTATGGTTGTTTAATCTCTCCTCTAGCCCACCTTCCCTTGCTTATGGTTATTTCTGACATTTTAGGACCACAGACTAAAGGCCCGTCAAATTATCATTAGGTTTTAATGCCAAATATTTACCTTGGTATAATTTTTGGACTCCAACCCACCAGTACTTCATGTCTCAGGTGGCCCAGTTACCAGTTTTCCCAGAGGTAATAAATATCATGGCTCCAGTTCCCATTTTCCATGTGCTGATAGAGAAGCTCTAAGGATGAGTGTATCTCTCTTACCAGGTGTTTCATTACAGTGACAGACAATCTATGTGTGAAGGTTCCCCCTTCAGTAACTCGGAAACTCTGCTGGCATCTATTTCGTGTCAATTACTGTATGCCTGAATAATTGATAGAGTTAAGTGAATGCAGGCTCCTCTCTCCACCAGGTTCCCCTCGAGTGCTTTAGCAACATAAGGCAATTTATCATGCTTTTTGTGCAACAGTGCAGAGACTTCTTAAAGAATGAATTTAGAATTCCTCTTCCCTTTCAGAAAATAAGTACTTATCAGCTTCCCAAAGCTAACAGCCTTGATTAGGGCAGTTAAACTACTGATATCTACAGAGCCAGTTACTAATGTCATTCCCCACCCACCCATCCACCCCCAACCCCCTACCATTCACTTCATCCATCTCCTTTCATTTTCCCTTGGAGGAAAGCCCAATTATAAACATTTGTGGCTTTTTATAAAGGTGTTTCCTTCACCAGGTTAGATAGATCTCTTTGGCCAGAGAAAAGCTTGTATAATTACTCACTCTGAGGAGCAATTAGCTACTTTTGTACCTGTTTGGAAAACTAAAGTTGTCATGGGTATAAGCACCATCTGCACAAATAACCTCCTTTCAGAATTGGAAGCCTCCTTGCCACTTTGGGAAATGTAGAAAATTAAATCAGTGGTCAGTTACTCACAATGAGACCTTGGACATGTTCTGTGTACTCAAAGGCTCCACAAGAACAGCTGTTTGTTCATTTCTAAGAGCCCTAGTATATTCTCTGATTTCTTCTCTCTTCAGCTTGAGTTAGAAGCTTTTCATTTCCCTTTCTCTTCAAGTCCACCCTTAAGCAGATTTCAAGAAAACCGATAGAATGAGGGAGGGTATAGCTGTCATTTCTAAGTGATGTTCTCTTTTATACAGGTGAATATGTAGGACTTTTATATGATTGAAATGTATTTATTTAAATACCACAAAGGATCATGAATTCAGAGCTGGGAATGTCTTTAGACATCATCTTATCCAATTAATCTAATCCATCATCTAATCTAATGAATCATTTTTGTGTCATTGAGCCTTTTGTTAATCTAATGAAACCTCTGGATCTCTTCTCATAATATGCTTTTAGGTGCATGAAATAAAGGATATAAGATTACAGAAGAAACCAACTTTCTGGAAATACAATCATCAAAATATTTTCAAAACAAATGCATAGCCCACTGGCTAAAAATCCTGATCTAATCCAACCCTCTCATTTTGTAGATCAGGACAAGTCACAGAGAGATAAAATTACTTATCCAATGGCACATATAAGACAGAATCAGGATTCAAACTCAGTCTATCTGATTGTTCCTTAAAAGAATAGAAGTGTGTCAGTGGAAAAACAAAGAGGAAAGAGAATCTGAAGAAGCAAAAGGGAAATCCTAACCTGTGTTAAAAGTGTCATGGGTAAAGAAATCTACCCTCGAAAATGAAGGGAAGAAAAAGGGTCCCTGAATAATTGGAGCCATGTCAAAGGTATATAATGGCTCTTGTGATAAAATGAGAGGGCTTGACGTTCCAAGGAAGAAGCAGTTTCTTGTGTTCCAAGGACTGACAATGTGAATCAGGCTATATCTAGGAACTTTTGTAACTGAATCGTCCCCTCAGTAGTGGAGGCAGAGTCTGTGGGGGCAGACATTGTCCCATGGGAAAAGGAGACAGCAAATCCAGGACAGCAACTGAGGCTCGCTCCTGGAAAGGCCACTGAGTGAAAGAGAGAGGACTAAGGTGAGGCAGGGGAGTTTAACTCGACTTATTATTGGGTAGCACTAATAAGCATTCTTTTGACCTAGATGCTAAGTCATCTTTCTTTCCTTCTTAAGAGCTGCAAGTGTTATCATCACCCTCTAAATTCAGTGTTCTGGGATAAAGGCTTTGTTGCCTCACCCTAGTGATAGCTTTGGGGCAGCTAGGTGGCTCAGGGCATATCGTGCCAGGCCTAAAGTCAGGAAGACTCATCTTTCTAAGTTCAAATCTGGCCTCAGAAACTTACTAGCTCTGTGACCCTAGGCAAATAACTGACCTCTGTTTGCCTCAGTTGCCTCATCTGTAAAATGAGTCAGAGAAGGAAATAGCAAACCACTTCTGCCAAGAAAACCCCAAATGGGTTCACAAAGACTCAGACACCAATGAAAAATGACTTAAACAACAAGTGATGGCTTTGCTAATTATTCTTGATTTAAAGCGTTTTCAAAATGTAAATAAGATTCTAAAATTACACCATCTTTTAAAATCTTTATTTCAGATTTTGGCTCCATCTAAATTTCAGTGTTCTGAGACAGTCCCCAGGTACCCTTCCTGGTTCTAATTTTAATGAGAATTCATAGCTATCAGTAGGAGAGAGGTCATCCAGTATGGGTCTGAAGAAGAAGAGACGAGACAGTGGATTCAAAGCAGAAGGGGTTATAAAGATTTCTTTATGATGACTAGTATGGAAATATGTTTTGCATGACTGCACATGTATGATATATATCAAATTGCCTGCCTTCCCAATGAGGGGGGAAGGGGAGAGGGGAGGAGAAAATTGGGAATTTAGAATTGTGAAAAACAAAGGTTAAAAATTGTTTTTATGTGTAAATGGAAAAAATAGAATATTGATTTTTTTAAAAAAAAAAACAGAATGTGAGGTCCTTAGGGGCAAGGTTGACCTTAACTTTTGTATCTGTAACCCAAGTACTTAGAAGAGTGAATGACACATAGTAAGTGGAGGAAGAAAAAGAAGGAGGAGCAGGAGCAGGAGGAAGAGGAAAAGAAGAAGAAGAAGAAGAAGAAGAAGAAGAAGAAGAAGAAGAAGAAGAAGAAGAAGAAGATGATGATGATGATGATGATGCTTCCTGTTTGGACTTTGTTGTTTAGTCATTCGTCACTCATATCCAACTCTTTGTGACCCCTTTTGGGAGATTTTGGGCAGAGATACTGGAGTGGTTTGCCATTTCCTTCTCTAGTTCATTTTACAGATGAGGAACTAAAGCAAATAGGGTGAATTGACTTGCCCACGGTCACATAGCTAGTAAGTGTCTGAAACCAGATTTGAACTCAAGAAGAGAACTCTTCCCGATTCCAGGGCTGGCACTCTGTCCTAAAGCACCACCTAAAAGTCCCCGTTTGAGCTAGAGGACATCTGAGGTCCTTTCCAGCTCTGAGATTCTGTAATGTATTCATATAATAGAATGTTATAATGAAATTTAAAAGGCTAAGTATGCAGAAGACAGAAAAAGCTGGAAATCATGAAAAAATTAAAAAGTAGAACCAGAAGAGTATCCGCCTAAGTACAATTGTATAAAAAGAAACATATTAGAGAATGATTTGACAAAGAAAGCTATTAGAGACCTGAAAGCAATATCGGAGATGTTAAGAACATTATTTTTACTTTGATTTTGAAATTTATTTTTTTCCAAATGTAAATACTTATAAAGCAAGTTTATTCAATTTTGTTTAGATTTAATGTGATGTACAATCACTTTTTTAAAAGGGCTGTGGTCGAAATATGAATTGGAGGCATGGAACATTGAATTTTAGTTCATATTTCTGCTGGGTTCCTAGGTCTAAAGAGCATTGATTCTGTCTCTCTCCTTTTTACCCCATTCCAGGACAAAAGGTCACACAAAACCTTCTTTTGTGTAGTTGGATTTTCAGAGCAACCTCAGGGCCATCTTAACTCCTGGTTGTCTCTTACTGCCAATATCCATTCTGTTAACAAATCTTGTCAATTCTACCTTTATAACATTCCTCAGGTAACATTTCACTTTCCCAGCTCCCACTCAGTTCAGACCTCATCACCGCTCACATAAACTCCGTTTGTTGTTTTTGTGGAGTCTTTTTAGCTGTATCTGATTCTTCATGACCCTGTAGACCTCTGCCCTTGGGGTTTTCTTGACAGAGATACCTGAGTTCTTTGCCATTTTTTCTCCAGTGGCAAACAGAGGTTAAGTGACTTGCCTGAGATAGCATAGCTAAGAAGTTTCTGAGGCTGGATTTGGACTCAGGTCTTCCTGACTACAAGTCTAGCTCTCTTTCCACTGCACCACCTAGCTGCCCCTACATCCAAGCTGACAATAATCATTTAATTGGCCTCCCCTACTCAAGTCTCTCCCCACTCCAGCACATCCTCCACTCAGCTGCAAAACTGATCTTCCTCAAGTGCAGGTTTAAATGTCACTCCCATAGCTCAATAACCTCAGGTGGTTCCCTATTATCTCCAGGATCCAATATAAACTCTTATTCTTAGCATTTCTTCACAGTCTGGACCTTTCTTGCCTTTCCAGTGGGTTTACACTTTATAACACACAAATACTCAACAATTCAACTACAATGAACCTTCTCAGATATAACACCTTCGTTGCCATAACAACAATGACAATAATAACAACAATGGGTGGCTAGGTGGTGCAGTGAATAGAGTGCCAGGAAGACTTTTCTTCCTGAGTTCAAATCTAGCCTCAGACACTTAGTAGCTATATGACCCTGGGCAAGTCACTTAACCCTGTTTGCTTCAGTTTCCTTTTCTGTAAAATGAGCTGAAGAAGGAAATAGCAAACCCCTCCAGCATCTTTGCGGAGAAAACCCCAAATGGGGTCACAAAGAATAGGACATGACTGAACAATAAATGACAATAGCTAGAATTAATATAGAGCTTATCATGTTCCAGATACTGTGCAAGGTACTTTATGAATATTATTTCATTTAATCTTCACAATAACCATGGGAGGTTGCCATTGTCCTCCTTTTACAGTTGAAGAACTGAGACAGAAAGTAAGTGACTTGCCCAGGGGCACACAGCTAGTAAGTATCTGGGGCTAGATTTGAACTCAGGTGTTCTTGACTCCAGGTCTAGCTCTCTTTCCACTGTGCCATCCAAATGCCTTTACACGAGCAATAACCCATCAAAATCATCATTTTAAGCTTTTAAAAATAGTAGCACTGTGTTACAAAGTAAAGTACTGGTCCTACAGAAAGAGTTAAACACTTTCCTCTCTTTCTTACGAGCTATGTAATCTCAGGCAGGTCACTTCATTGCTCTGGACCTTCATTTCCTCATCTATGAAATGGAAGGTCTAGACTAGTTGGTCTCTGACATCACTTGTGGTTTGGACAGTCTACAGTTTGACCCCTATCCATGATGGAACCTCTAATGCATATAGTTTGGCCAATAACCACTTGGGACCAAGGTGTTTATTGGGGCCATCGTCCTGCAAGCCCTAGGCTCCAGTAAAGCTTCCTAGCCCTGACTAATGAAGGAAAATTAGGAAAGGCTGTTTGCAGAAGGGAGGACTTCAGCTCAAACTTGAAGGAAGAAGCTAGAAGATAAAGATGAGTAGAGCCTTACAGGCATGGGAGATGGGGGAGATAACCATTGAAAACCTGTGGAGTCAGGAGAAGGAGTGTCCTGTGTGAGGAACAGCAAGGAGACTTGTGTCACTGGATTGCAGAGTAGATGGCTATTTGTGGAGCAACAAGGTGTAAGAAGACTGGAAAAATGATCCAGGTTATGAAGTTCTTCAAAAACTAATTGGATTTTATATTTTGTCCTGGAGATAACAGGAGCCACTTGAATTGATTAAACAGGGACAGGGGGATAATAGAGGGATCTAATGTATTTTAGGAAGATCTATTTGACAGCTGAGTGGAGGGTGGATTGGAGTGGCAGGAAGGGCAACCAGTAGGCTATGATAATAATGCAAGCATGAGGTGATGAAGGCCTGCACCAGATGTTTCATATTGTTTTGTTTTGTTTTGTTTAAAACATAAAGACTTTTCTTACTGAAAAAAAAATCATTTAATCTACTTAAAACAATTAAAATATTTATCCCAGTTAAAATAGCAAATAACCCATGTTTCACAGCTGCAGTTTCAGTTCAAAGATCTATGATGCTCTAAATAAAGTCTCATGACTTAACTACCTTCAGAGATACAGCTCGTGATAGAGAGTTTACATATTCTCCAATTATCAAATGTTAGAACCAGAAGGAACTTTAAAGATAATTGGAAACAAGGACCTTTAGTAGTCCAGAAAGCTTAGCTTTTCATGTGATAGGTTCTCTCTGATCTCGAGCCAACCTCTCCTTATGCTGGCATCCTTTTCTGGAATCTTCTACCACCACAACTTTCCATGCTAGTAACATCTGTACTCTATGTTGTATTCCCCCTGGTGCCTCCTTACCTGTAATTAGAGATCAGAAATCTTTTCTGTACCATCCACCTTTCCCCAGCCAACCAAAATGATCTTTGCCCGACTTATTGCTGCCCTTGCAATTGGGCTACCCTATGTTTCCGTAACTGTGGGATGTCCTACTATAGATGTGTTATCAAGCCGTTGCCACTTGGTCCCAGTGTCTGCATGAGTTTGTGAAGGGTAAGGGGATAGTCTGGAGTCCCTGTGCTGCCAGGGTATAGGTTTAAACTCACCAAAATTATTCAACTTCCTCCATGCCAGACAACTATTTATGATGTAGATAACAGTATGATACAGAGAGCCCTGGAATACAACCTAGGCTCTCTACCCAACTTTGAGTAAATCATTTCTCTTAGGCTCTCAGTTTCCTCAACAGTAACATGAGAAGACTGGATGCAATGACCTCTGGAGTCCTCTCACACTTTAAGTATTTATTATTATTAGTCTACAAAAAGCACCTAAATTCCCAATATGAAGCCCAAGTCAGCATCTAAAGTTTATTACAGGAAATTAGTCCCTACCATCAAAGTTTTGGGAAGATCCTACATGGTATCCATTTAAATGACAACCATATTTTTTAAATGTAAGAAAACATTTTGTCACCTGGTGGGGTGGAAAGAATGCTGAATTTGGAATCGGGGGCCCAGGTTCAAATGTTGGCTCCACTACTTCATAGCTGGATGACTTCTCTGGAATTCAGTTTCTACATCTAGAAAATGTGCGTTGGAATAGAAGAACTCAAAGGATTGTTTCAGGTCTAAATCAATGGGCCTTTTATCATCTCATCCTTTCAAACTAAGCGTATCTTACTCAGTAATGTGGTGCTTGCTCAACTATTAAGAAGTCCATAAGTCCTTAGGGATTTAGTATGGGATTTAGTCTCTAGTAATGGGCTATTGGCCACATCATCAAGTTGGTCTCACTAAACAAAAAGGTACCAAATCTAGGCACCTAGATTAATGGGGAGTCAGAAACCAGTTTTCTGGATCCTTATTTTCAATGAAAGTATCTTGGAGATTTTAACCATCAAGTCACCAGCTGCATTTCTTTTACCGGCAAAATTGGGGGGACATATTGTACACATAACCATCTTGTTCCTTAGGTATGCTATTTTACAGTAAGAGTCTAGTTTTGAGTTAGAAAATCTACATTTACTTCACTTCCACACCACTTGTATGACCCAGGACATCATTGAATTTTGCTGATTCTCAGTTTCATCACTTGTAAAATGGGAATCATAATATTTTTACTCCCTGTTTTTACAGGATTATTATGAAGAAAATGCCTCTCAAAATATAAAGTACTATATAATATAAATGAAGAGCATAAAATTCACCTGGAGGCAAGAGACCAGCAAACCTATCATGGGGACAAACCACATTAAAATATAACTGGGAAATGTTTTAACAAAATAAATAAAATACAAGATAATTTGATAATATAATAATAATATATTAATAATATAATAATAATAATATAATAAAATACAAGATAATGTTAACTGGCAGATTTCTAAGCCAATATGAGGGATCTATCTCCATTTAAGTTTACAACCACTGATGTAAGCTGTCATCACTGAACATAATTAATGGTGATCATGATGTAAAATTCTGTGATCACCAAAATCCTATGAAGTAGTAAAGCTTTTAAATACCCTCACAACCGTATCCCAACGTTACTCCTAAAATGCTAGTGCCTCCTTCCAAAACTACTCTGTATTTAACTATATTGTATTGATTCTTTCGTATTTATTCTGTGTGGATGACCTTTGGCCCTTCTTTGGTTCACATTCTTCCGACTGTTCAAGCTCAAGGTACTCAGACCCTTAGGATGCTGTATGCTACAATGTAAAAAGTATCTTTCTAAAATGTCTAATCCCAGTACAGCATCATGTCTCTTGATAACATGCCCAGAATCCATGCCGGCAAGGAAGGAAGAGGTAATCCCTCTTGCTAGCTTTGGGGATTGGTCAGTACTACTATTTGGTCATACCAGTGTAACATGATTATCCTTCAGTAGTAGCTTGATGGCTTTAATAACTTCATTAAAGAAGTAATTTGAATCTTTGGAACTTCTTATGTACCCTCAAAACTATAAACTTCTAAAGATTGTCTCCTCGGTAACCTAGTTTTTATAGAATTTGAATATAACTCATTTTCAAACCAGATAATCCACTCCTAGGGAACTAAATTGAATGTAAGATGTTAACAATGACCACATGGAGAAAGTTTATCTGGATCCCCTTATTTCATATCATTCAATTGAAAGAACATTTAAATGCCTACCAGGTGCAAGGCACTATAATAGCAAAGACAAAAAGAGGTAGCCCTTACCATCAAGAGGTTTACGTTCTTCTGTGGAGATACAGTATACACACATCTAAGTAAATAGAAATTATATACAAAATGATACTAAGGAATTTCAAGAGGGAAAAACTATTAATAACTTGGGCAAGGGGAGGGGGAGAAATCAGAAAAGATTTCATAGAAGAAGGTTGCCCTTCTTCTGTGAGTGGTATCATGAAGAAAGTATGGCATTCCAAGAGGCATTGGTGAAGAGGGAGTGAGTTCTAGGCTTGGAGGAATCACCTCTCAAAGGCATGAAGGCAGAAGATAGAATATTATATATAAGACATATGTAGCAATTGACTGAAATATAGAATTCACAAATTGGAGTAATATAAACTAGTACCTGAGAGGGACTTCAAACAGTCTTAAATTACAAGATGAGGCTTTTTCATTAGATATTTAAAAACAATAGAGACATTGATGATTTTCGAGTAGGGATATGGCATTGTCTGATCTGATTTTTAGGAATATCAATTTAAGAGATTTGTGGAGGGTAGATGGAAGAGGGGAGAGACTGGATGTGGTGGAACAGGAAAACCCATTAGGAGAATATTACAGGAGTTTAGGCAAGAAGTGGTGAGGGCCTATAATAGATTGATTGGGATTCAAAGAGAGAGAAGAGAACAGATGCTAGAGATGTTAAGATGAAATCAGGTAAGCTTTAACAACTGATTGGCTGTGAGAAGTTGCAGATTATGCTTAGGTTGAAATTTGTGTGATTGATGGTGCCATAGACAAAAACAAGAAAGTTGGGAGTGAGTTTGGAGTGTTATAGGTTATGTTTTGGGTTTTTTTTTTAACTTTGAGTTTGAGAGATTAGAACTCTTTCATCACCAAAAGATGTGTAGGATTCCCTAAATAATGTTTAGGAAACAGTATATGTCTGTTCTTTCCTTGAATTTCAGTTTCTAATAAAGCTTTGCTGTACCATTCTCCATGATGAATATTTTCCATTTTAGTTGCTATCATAGCCCTATAAAATCAATGCTGCACCCTCGCTCTGCAGTATTATGAGTTAATTCTTGGCAAAAGTCAGCAATGGAAGCCAAAAAGAAATGTTTGATGTTTCTTAAAGATGGTCCCTTTCAGAAAATCCAGACTCTCCCTATAAAGCCCAATGTCAGAGCAAGTTTAGGTGAAGAAGACCTATTGGATCTTTGCTTTTAAGATAAACAGAGGAAATATCATGGGAGGGTTGTGATGATAAACATTGGTCCTTTGAGTGATATTTTATAAAATCGTGATTTGTAGAATGGTCTAGAACAGTGCTTCTCAAACTTCCTAATGCCGCAACCCTTTAATACAGTTCCTCGTGTTGTGGTGACCCCCAACCATAAAATTATTTTCATTGCTACTTCATAACTGTAATTTTGCAATTGTTATGAATTGTAATATAAATATCTGATATGCAGGATATATTTTCATTGTTACAAATTGAACATAACCCACAGGTTGAGAACCGCTGGTCTAGAAAGATGTTAATAAAGTGAGAGTTGTGTAAACACTTTCCCATTTTTCTCTTTGTGCTTTTTCCCCTTTCTTTCTAAGCTGCCTGTCTTGTACTTGGCTGTATGATTTTCCCTGATGGCTGGGATTCAGACGAGGTAAAACGAATGTGCGGTGAAAAGACAGACAAGTACACACTTGGGGCTTGTTCAGTCCGCTGGGCGTACATCCTGGCTATTATTGGAATCTTAGATGCCCTGATCCTCTCATTTCTGGCATTTGTGCTTGGTAACCGACAAGACAGTTTGATGGCAGAGGAACTGAAGGCAGAAAACAAAGGTAAGGCTGCTTTAGGGAACTATCTCTGGGCAACCTCAAGGACAAATCTTAAATGGTGATTTCCTTATTTTTCCCCATCATTAAATACCAATGCATGCCCTGTGGTTCTAATTGGTTGCATCATCTAGTTCACAATTTATTTTTGTTTAATTCTTTCCAATGGTATCAACTCATGAACTTCCCCCTACAGGCTTGAAATAAGAGCCTATTTCTTTAGACATTTCCAAGGCTTCAATTCCATTGACTTCATTTAACTAGCCCTTTTCCAGTTTCTTGTTCTCATTGTCCCATTCTGATCTTATTTTGATGTTTGCAAATATGGGGATGCCACAATGTTTTATCTATTTAGGTAAATGGAGAAGCAACTGCATTGGTCTCTAGAAAAAACATGTAACTTTTAGCTACTTGTGTACCTGATTAATACAAACTCCTAGAAAGAATCATAAACTCTACAAACTTCATTGTAAAATTACAAAGTTTTAATTTCAGACTTTGTTCTATAAGACTGATATAGTAATATCCAAATATTCAGATGGATCCAAGCTTATCAATGGGGATGTTCCCACCAATATTGCAAACTGTTCCTTGCCTGCCCATCATAGGCAGCCCTGGTTCCTGCCTGTGAGATATTATTGACCCCCAAATCATTAGAGCTGGAAGTTAAATTAATTTTTTAGTTGGCCAAGTTTTAAACAGGTCATTGGGTAACCAGAAGTTCTTGGGCCAAGTCAGGGAGAAATTTCTTACCCAAAACACTAAAAACCAGGACAGTAAATAATGAAGAAGCCGTGAATGATCATAAATAATCCAGTACACAACAATTGATAATAGTACAAGCAATTGTTCAAGACAAGTCTTTTAATTTTCTTACCACATTTCTAATTAAGCTTCTTGTAATAGAATTTCAGTCCATCCTCTGCTGCCAATTTAAGTTCATCTAACTAGAGAACTCAGTTTGTCTCATCATCAATTGTTACAGTTTGGACCTATATCACCACCTTCAAATGATTGTTTTGTTTCTCTAGTTTTGTTTTGGTTTTGCTTTTATTGTAACTTGGAATGAAACATTCCTGAAAATAGGAAACTTAACTTCCTACTTAAATTGGTGCTCAATTGAAAAACCCCCAAATGTATTTTAATATGTGTGCTAACATCCCTATGTGAACAAAGCATGTTTGAGTATACACTAGCAAGGTTCATTAGGAAAACTTGTGGTAGGAGACTGTGAAACAGGGAAATTCAGGAGAGCAGCAATCACTTGTGGAGATCTTCATTTCTCTGGTCAAGGAATCTGGAAGTAATGTAGTTGGCTAAATGGGGACAGATTGGTATATTCTGCTCTGCCACTAGTGAGTATATTTTAATTGCAAAAATAGTACTGTGGATGTTTTGGGTGCTAGATTTTGAGTTGGTGCTGAAATAAAGTCAACTTAAATACTGATAATTACTTTTTAGAGTAGACAAAGCCCTTTTGTCCCTCTCTAGATTTGCTATTCCCAGGATAAACATATCAATATTGCTATTCACACTAATGATAACAGAACATGTAATGGCATCAATTATGATAAATTGATATAAAACAATAATAATGGCATTGTTACTGCAACGGATCCATTAGGTCATTGATTTCAATCCTTCTGCTGACCCATTGGTGTCTTCTCACCCTGTGAGATTCCTAACCATGTCAGCCAATCAGTTTTCCATAGACCATCTGAGCAACAAACTAGAAGGAGGTTTCTTCTAAGTTATTTTAGCATTCGGTTTTTCTGTTTTTATGACCAGGGATTCAGTTATTGTTATTATAAGTAAACATTGCCAGTGATTAAAAATAGTGCTATTATCAATAGTGATGTTATTATTACAATTAAGAACAATATTAACAATAACCTCATTGGCAGTAATTATAGCAAGAACATCTTGTGTTCGTCTAGTACTGTCTGGTTTTAAAACACTTTCATATTCACTAACTTACTGGATTTAGTGGACATAGTTTTATGGCACTTGGTGGAATAACACAAGTTTCCAGTCCCTGAAGAACAAGCTTGTGTCTTCCCTGGCTTCCTTTGTGACTCAGCCCAAATGCCACCTTCCCTAGGAGAACTTTCCCAATCTCAGATCTCCCCCACTGCATGTGCCTTCCCCTTAAATACCCTTCCATTTGGGCAGTATATATCTCGTATGAACAGTTGTCTCCCCCATTAAAAAAGGGAATTCCTTGAGGGCACAGACCTTGTTTTCACTTTTCTTTATACCCTTGACACTTAGCATGGGGCACCTGGCATGTAGTAAGCCCTTGTTAAATATTTCTTTAACTATCTAATTGACTGACCAACTGACTGACTGACTGGAAGGAGCTAATTACATTTGGGGTTTTTGTTCTAAAATGCCAACTTTAAAAATCAGAAAAGCTCTAGAGTAGAGTACTTTGTGTTTATCTTACTTCCATATAATAAGAGAGGCACAGCAATTTTTCCCCAGGAGCTAGTATATTCATTATATAACTCAAGCAACTTTAAAAAAAACACAAACCTCCAGCTTTCTAGAGGGAATATCATTCAACTCTGGATGGGAGAATAAAAGAAAGAAATTAGAAAAGAAAAAGGAAAAGCAAGATTAACAACAAAAAAAGCCATCTGGTAGCTGGCCAATTGTAGGCCTTAGTCTGTTCCCTACAAAGATCCTAGAGACAGGAATACCACTATCTTCTCTGCATTGTGAAGGAAGTGAATGACCAGAAGAGGGGAGAATGAGAAGTGAACAGGCAATAATATAACACCTATTATGTGGCAGACATTACGCTAAGTACTTTACAACTATTAGCTCATTTGATCCTCACAACAACCCTACAAGGTAAGTGCTGTTATTATTTCTTTTTTAGGTTAAAAAAATTGAGGCAAACAGAGGTTAAGTGACTTACCCAGAGTCACACACACATAATTTTCTGAAGTCAGATTTTAATTCAGATCTTCCTAACTCTAGACCCAGGGCTCTATCTGCTGCACAGCCTAGCTGCCTCTCCCTAAACATATCAGATCTTTGTCTGATCATTGTAGGCTATTACTGAATGAGAGAAAAAAAAATATGGATTTTGAAAGAGATGATGGTATACAGGAAAGATCACTGACCTCCAGACAGCGACAGGTTGGAGATGCTTTTTGCTTGTGTGACCCTTAAGCAAATAACTTCTGGAACCTCCAATTTGCATGTTTATAAAATGAAGATGATGATCTAGTTTACAGATGAGACACTTTTATTCCCTACCTCAGAGAGTATTTGTAAAAGTTTTATGAAATTTACTGTGCCGTTTTAGTCAATTTTATTTTTTTATAAAGGGGCAGATAGCTAGACAAGGGGCAGAAAGACCTGAGTTCAAGTCTCACAAACTAGTTGTGTGACCCAGGGCAAGTCACTTAATTTCTCAATGAAATGGACATTTCTGGCACTAGAAATTGCAGAAAAGTTACTGATTTGCATCATTAAAGGAAGTGGGGGGAGGTGTTCCCTACACCCCAGGTGCATTCACTTATCTCTCCCCATCTCCCAAAAAAGGGCATGTAAAATTTATTATAGACACAAGTAACATAACCAAGCTACCATAAAACCTGGATATAACTTTTCTGAAAACTAGACAATCTACCTCTAGATAGTTCAGATTGAATTGAATGACAGTGAGGTTGACAACTTAGAAAACATTTTCTTGTACCTTCCTATTTCATACTATATGTATTTTTTTTAATTATTCCTTTCCCAAGTTTTTACATAATTTTGTATACAAAGATGCATACAATTCCCTACATGATATATATGCTATCATTTCCTGCTTTCTATTAAACTATTACCTGGACAATTTTTAGAAGACTCATTCCTGAATGCTGGAAATTCAAATCAATCAGTTTCTCTAATTGCTATTAGTTTCAGGGTTGGGGAAAGATCTATTAGAGAAGGAATCTAAAGCTTAAAACTAAATTGAGATTTGGGAATTGTTTGTAGACAGTTTATCTTTGTTGTCTCTCCATCACCATTAGCATGTGTAATAATCAGTAGGTTTTTTTTCTATCAAAGCCTAGTAGCATTTCATTTACTTTATCAGATGAGATGGATCCAATAAAGTAACAGCCTTTAGGCCACTTTGACCAAAACAAACAAAAAAAATGTTGACAGCACATTTTTGTTACTATTCTGAAATTGGAAAAGTAGAAGTGAATAGATAACTAGCCTTGAGGCCAGTGATACTGAGAGTCACTTAACTCCTGGGCTCCCTAGGCCACTTTATGAGCCTTCAAGTTTCAAAGAAGGTGCCAATCTGCACAGGAGGGGGAGTTTTCCTTACCCAGGAGATCCTGATGACCATAAAATTGAAAACCTAGTCCCTCTCATATTGAAAGCAGTTTAATATGTTCTGTTTCTTCCACGGTGCCAGTAACTCAATCTTATGTATTTCTGACCTTTCCTAAACAGTAATATAGATGCAATTAGCCTAGGATTTATAAGTTATGCACCAAATATGACCATATCATATTTTTGTTATCCAGAAATAATACTAGCACTGTCATTTTTGGCCACAGGAATACAAGCCAAGAGAACAAGTATTCTTTCCTATTTTCAAGTTCAGCCATGTGATTTCTCAATGAGAGAACAAGAGTCAGCATTTCACCTAGCTGTTCTGCTTAATAACATCTTTTAACACTTTGAACTGTGAAGCCAATTTAATTATGGAAAATAAAAGTTTTATCCATATGAAAAGAATGAAATGAAAGCTTCATTTTAAATTTATCTTATCAATTGCAAAAATTACATTTTCCAGAGGTCCCACACTATAAATATCTCTCTACTTGTCAGATATCATTCATAAAGAAGCCTCTTTCTACCATATAGGTAGATGGTCTTAGGAGCTACTTATCAAATAATTGAGTTCTCCAGAGAACAGATTGGAAGACTCTTTGACTTCCAATACTTAACCTCATTTGCAGTTTAGCTAACAAGAGGTAACTTACATTACCAATGATGTAAATGGCTTAAGCTCGTTGTAATGTTATGACACAGAACTAGCATGAAATTCATTTTATTTAAATAAATAATTGTGAATTACTTCTAAAGCTGTTTTATAACCACAATTAATCATGCTCTTCCAAATGGACTCAGCATAATATAAGGTGTCTATTAATGGAATGGGGCAGCTAGGTGGCACAGTGGATAGAGCGCTGGGCCTAGAGTCAGGAAGACTCATCTTCTTGACCTCAAATCTGACTTCAGACACTTCATAACTGTGTGATCCTGGCCAAGTCACTTAACCCTGCTTGCCTCAGTTTCCCCATCTGTCAAATGAACTGGAGAAGGAAATGGCAAACCACTCCTACATCTTTGCCAAGAAAACCCCAAATGGCATCATGAAGAGTCAGACATGATTAATAAACAACTGAACAATGATTGAAGGTAGCAAGAGAAGGTAGTCGTGGAACTAGGAGATGGAGTGTAATGTTCTGTGATGAATAGCAAAAAGGCCTGTGTCATTGCATTATAGAAAAGATAGATGAGAGGAAAGTATAAATAAGAAGAACATAAAAGTAGAAAGAGCCCCAGTTATTGAGGGCTTTAAAAGTCAAACACAGGATTTCATATTTGATCCTCAAAGTAATAGGATGTCATTGGAGTTTATTGAAAAGGAAGGATCACATGATCACACCTGCACTTTTGAAAGATCACATTGGCAGCTCAATGAAGACTGACTAGATGGACTAGGGAAAATGTGTAGCAGGGAGGTCAACCAGAAGGTGAGTGTAGTAGTCAGAGTGATGTAGGTGCAAAGTGAGGAGGGTCTGCACCAGGGTGGTGGTATGTGAGTGGAAAGAAGAAGACATATACCAAAAAATGATGCAAAGATAGAAATGGCAGGATTTGGTAATAGATTGGATATGTGAAGGGAGTGCAAAGGAACATTGAAGGTGGCATGAAAGGAGGTGAGCCCGGGTGACTGGGAGGATGCTGGTGACCCCACCAAAGATAAAGAAATTAAGAGTAGGGGAGAGAGTTGGTGGAAAGAAAATGAGTTCAGTTTTGGGCATGTTGAACTGAAGATATCTACAGAATACCCAGTTTAGATGTCTGAAGAGAGTTGGAGACACAAGTGAGCAGAGAAGTAGATTTTAGAAGTATCTACATAAAGATGATAATTGAATCCAAGGGAGTTGATAAGATCACCAAGTTAAAAATAGAGAGAAGAGAAAAGGACCCAGGACAAAGTCTTGGAAGGTACCCACAGATAGTGAGTGTGACCTTGGTGAGGATCCAGAAAAGCAGACTGAGAAGGAGTGGTCAGAGAGGTTGGAGAAGAACCAAGAGAAAACAATGTCATAAAAACCCAGAAATGTCACAAAAACCTGATTGTAGATAGTTTTCTCAATGAGTTTATCTATGAAAGAGAGGTGTTATGATTAGAATTTGGAAAAAAGGTAAACTGAGGCAAATCTCTGTGCAAGATAACATTTGTTAACAGGGGCATGCTTCCTGCCAATAAATGCATCAGTGGCTTGCCTACATTTATACCAAGGACCCCAAGCAAGAAGACAGTCTCCTTTTTTAGGTTTTGGACAGGACAGAACGTAGGGTAGATGATGTCATGGGACTGAGGGCAGTATGTCTGATTAAAAAACTGAGGCAGGAGGAACAACATGGAATTTTGGTAATGGGGCTAGCAACAAACTCCCTTTCTTCTCTCATGAGACTAAGAAGTGTTTGTTGTTTGACTGCAGGTGCAAGAAAGCAGCCCAGACTTTTGGACAGCAAATCAGACATCCTTGAAGGATAGCTTGGGGATGTAAAGATATTAGGGCCAAACTCTCTTGCTTTCATACACATTCCCCAAGGTCAGTTAAATTCCTTGAGGCAAGAGTTGGATTTTTAAATTTAACCCATTATAGGCCAGCCGAACTCTAAGCTAAATTCAAAGACAAAGAACCATGACTTAAGCAGTTACGGAATAAAAACATTTACAGGACAAAATAAATTAATTGTAAATAGGGTCAAGAAACAAATAATATAGGATCAATCTTAATCTTCTCAGAGGAAAGGAAGAGTCAGAACAAGTCAGGGGCTTTTTTAAGAATGGATGAGACCACAACGCACAGCTAAAGACAACTCTACAAACCTCAAGATGGAAGGAGATACCTAAACTCAGAGAAAGATATAGAAAGACTATAGCTTAAATGGAGACTGAAGCAAAACTCGTTATCGTTCTCTTTCATGTCTGGTTTTGCTTTT
>CM053585.1:439709005-439787453 GCA_028646515.1 Pseudochirops corinnae
TTCACCTTTTAAAATATCATCCTTTCCTATTCAATTGATCCTGTGCCCTCTGTCTATGTGTACATATATATACACACTCACATATGTATTCATATGCATATACATACCTTCCTATATAGTCATATGTGTATGTACACACACACACACACACACACACATTTATATTCCCTTCACCTATCCTTATACTGAGAAAAGTTTCATAAGTTACATTTATTGTTTTTCCATGTTGGCATGTAAATAGTTCAACTTTGGTAAGTTCCTTATGAATTCTTTTCCATGTTTATCTTCTCATGCTTCTTGTATTTGAATGTCAAATTTTCTATTCAGTTCTGGTTTTTTCATCAAGAATGCTTGAAAGTCCTCCACTTCATTGAATGACCATATTTTCCCCTGAAAGGGCAAGTTTTTATTGTCCTCCATTTGACATATTAGAAAATCAAAACAAAAAGTAAATGATTTGCCTAAAGCTATATAACTAGTTAGAGATAGTAGAAGACAAAAACCAGTTCTTCCAGTCTGTAGCCTTAAATTCTAGAGGGCTGAAGGGACAGGGTAGACAGTGAAGGGTGGAAAGAAGAGGATGAGAAAGAGGCAGGAATATGTGATCAAGCAAATCAAAGGGTGGGATGACTCTCCCACTCTCCCTTTGATAGCCAGTCAGGAATTGGTCACTCTCCTACTCATTAACCTTTGATGGCTCCCTATTCACTTAAGCACCAAGTACTATTTTATTTCTATTTCATCCTTTTAAAATGTCCATTTTTGTATAAGTTTTATAATGTACACTATCTATGCCTATGCATATACATATGTTTATATGTATGAATATATATGCATGGATACATAAACATATATATACATAGATATGTCAGTTTCTTCATAGATTAAAAAAGGAAGCATAATTAGATTAAGGTCAGTAACTTTTTAAGAGAGAACCATTTTTGGAATAGTCTTAGAATATACTTTTTGAAGAGTCATGTTATATTTTATAACTCATTTCAAATGATGTAAGGGAGATTTATACCGACATCATCTATGCTCATTTGTGCATTCATATTATATTATTTTATTTATTAAATTGTATTAAAAGTAATAAAATACAGTAGAAAGATTACCTAATTATTTGTTGTGTCCAGAAGCTCTGAAATAATGCATGTGACCTAAGAAATGAAGGAAGATCCCTGTGGAGCTCCTATCACTTTCTTCCACAAATAGCACCATGAATTTATCAGATTAGTCACCTGGAAAGCCAGGAAGAACCTGACCCCTAAAGGATAAGATGGAGGAGAGACAGGACTCTTCATGGTGCCATTTGGAGTTTTCTTGGGAAAGATGTTGCAATGGTTTGCCATTTCCTTCTCCAGCTCATTTCATATATGGGAAGGAAACATGGTGGCTTCTATGGGACCTTGGGGTTGGCGGAGGTGGGGTGTATAGAGAAAAGGGCAGGAAGAGAATGGGCAGAATGTCCCAAGGAGAGCAAGGAAGCCCAAGAGGAACATCTCAGTGAGGTTTCTGTTCTATAAACAGTGAGGATTAGGGAAAGGGCAGCCTTAGAACTCTAGTTTTAAGTCCTACTAGCCTTCAAGGTTAGCTATTTATTGTTGCTAGCTACCAGTGGAAAAGTGAAGGTAGAGCCTGAAATTTAAAAATTTTTGCATCTCTTCAGGTTCATCATATGCCTTTTACATAGTGGGCACTTGATAGATTTTGAATTTAAATTTAAAGGACTGTTATGACCATGAGAATAACCACAGAGACATAGACTCATCGATTTATTCAGCCCCTAGACTATATTTTAAGGCCCACATGGGGCTTTACTGTTAAGGGTTAATGACCACTTAGCTTGATGAGATCTAAAATTCTACTTAAATTATATGCCAATACCTTCTGGATAAGAGGAGACCGTCCCCTGTCTTTATCCCATTCCTACTTTTTGGACCAGGTCTACTCATTGTAGAATTCCAAAAGAATTGGAAAAATTGAGGAAAAGTGAGCGACAGCAGCCACTTGAATGGTCAACATAGGACCATTGCTATCCATTTTAACACAATATTCCTAAAAATCTGGATTTGACAAGAGCAAATCAGAGCACCAGCCACCCCCAATCAAAATAGATTCCAGACAATCTAAGTAGTTAATTATCCCTTCTACATTGTGACTTTATCCTGGTTTCCATATATAGTGGATTGGCATAAGAAATTAAATGGGGGGAGGAGTGGCTAGGTGGTGCAGTGAATAGAGCAGGAGTCAGGAGGATCTGAGTTCAAATCCAGCCTCAGACACTTAACACTTACTAGCCATGTGACCTTGGGCAAGTCACTTAATCCCAATTGCCCTGCCTTCCCCCCCTCCAAAAAGTTTTTAAAAATTAAATGGGAATTTTGGGGGCATTTTACGCAAGCCACAGACAACACACAAAGGTCAACAGATGTCAAAGAAAAAGTTTAGAAACTCAGAAATGTATAAAATATATGTATAGTATTGTACAATATCAACATATTTTATCTTGTAATACCATAATAATTCAAACTTCTTCATTAGTTTGAAGGGAGAGCCAAAAAATGTTATATGGATTTTCCAGATCTCAGGGCCACCACACCCATAACCCCTGTGATGTGGAAGGGATAATTGTAATTTTTTCAAAAAGGAAAAAAAAATAGGAAGTCTATGAGAATAGAAGAAGGAAAATGCACTGGGGTGGCTAAAAATTATATTACAAATAAATTTTAATTCAAATTTCCCACTGTTACTTTAAATTGTCTTGAAGCTAGCTGAAAATCTCCAAGACTTTCCAGCATTTTACTATTTTCAAAGTGATGAGACATATGAAAACAGTAAATATTAGTGAGACACAGAAGCAATTTCACAGATATTTTTTGGTGTCTATGTTGCTGGTCCACAGCTTTGTTTCTTTCTCTCTTTTAAGATCTACCCTAATTTTGAGTCTCTGAACTAAAGATAATTTCAGTTGTTGCCCCAGCATGTATAAGCTAACAAGTACAAGATTGCCTCCTTTTAAATGGGTTATTTTTATCTTGCTAGGTAATATTGTTTCACCCTTTCAAGCATGTTACTTTTGTTTCAGTGCAAAACTATTATTTCTAACCTTTGCAATTGCCACAGCCACTTTTAATCACTGTTTTAACATTTCTCCAACAAAATCCTACTCTAACAGAGCCTCACTCAGCACAGTAGAGAACACTGGCTTCTTAAGGGCTATGCCTGTGTCTCTACATCTGGGTCTCTGTGTCTCCACATCAAAAGAAATGTGAGATGCACAAATTTAGAGTCATCTCCATTCCAAATGTTCATATGAATCATTTGTGCCCAATCTGTGGCAGACCCTTCCGAACTCAGGTTGGTCTGATATGCCACAGCTGGACATGGTGTACCTTGACCCTGACATTCCAATGTCATTTTGGTCCTCTTAAAAAATGAATGACAAAAACCAGTCTCTACCTAGCCTCTGTGGTTGCTACAAAGTGCCAATCATCCAAGAATTAACCCAGCCCAGGGAGGGAGCTTGAGGGAGGCACATCTCCAGGGGTTTGGCTACCTGCTGATGAATTCTGTTTTGACCACTGCTTAAGGAGCCCTCTTTGATGTGTGGGATGGTGAAGCAAGGGTGTTTAGGTGGTATAGGGTTAGAACAAATACTCGAAATGTTGAAAACACATCCCTGAAGTGTTGGAGGAGAAATGCTTATTAACTTCTAATAATAATGATAATAGTGAGCATTTATATAGCCCTTTAATATTTGCTAAACACTTTGTGTCTGTTATTTTATTTGAAACTCACACAACCCTGCAAGCTAGAGGCTATGATTGTTTTTATTATACAGAAGAGGCCACTTAGCTAGCAGGTATCTGAGACAAGGCTCAACAGCAGGTCTTTGTGACCTCTAGAACGTTAAATCCTGGAGGGAAGAGGCCATGTTTTCACCATTATTCGCATATCCACCACTTGGCATAACACGTAGCACATAGTAAGTAGTTAATAAATACTTAATTGACTTACTGATTGCTACAACAGTAATGTAAAAGTCAAATAGAAATGAGGCTGCTTATATAAGAATCCCTGAAGACATTATATGTCAACTTAGAGAACCATATATTAGCATTATCTATGTTTTATTGCATTTTTATTCTGTTAAGTACTTGTTATTGTTTTGTTCTTGAGTAATTTCATTCATGTCCAACTCTCCATGATGCCATTTGGGGTTATCTTGGCACAGATACCTAGAGTGGTTTGCCATGTCCTTTACCAGCTCACTTTACAGATGAGGAAACTGAGGCAAATATTTCTTAATTATACATTTTGATATGATTTGGGAGGCACTCAGGAGAGCAGCAGGCTCTGTCCTATGGTACCTCTGTACTTTATTACCTAGCTGCCATCAATACATCACTTATAGGAATTCTCCCTGAGCCTCTCCCCTCCAGCACCCAGCCTACTTATAAACAGCATTTATTCTGATGTTTGATGTGAATTATTTTCCACCACTCCCCATAAAAGTTTGTCCTCTGAGTCCTTTCAAACACTATGTTCCATGTATATGACCTGCTCTCTCCTGCCTTCATATCTTTGCACCATTTAGACCCTATGTCTGTGATACACTTAGTCACTCAATCCATAAACATTTATTAAGTGAAACATACTCCTTTCTCTCCTCTGCCTCATACAATCCATAGGTTCTTTCAAAGTATAAGTCAAATAACTCTATCTGCATAAGACTTTTCCTGATCCCCCCAGGTAGTAATTAGTTAGCATTCCTTCTTGCAATTACGTTTACACCTGTGGGCATGGCCCATCTCTTCCCGATACAATATAAGCTCCTTGAGGGCAGACACAGTTTCATTTTTGTTTTTCTATCTCTAGGGCCTTGCACGTGGCAAGCCCATAGTGATTGTCCATCAAATTGAATTTAATATGGAAAGGTCCGAATTGTCATAAAGGGAAGGTACTGATATTCTCGGTTCTAATCCTAGTCAACTCCTTATGATTCCTTGTGTTTCCTCCTTCCAAAAGCCATATGACCATCAAATTCAGCAGAGCTGTCCCTGTCAAAATGATAGAGACATTCAGTGCCAATCATCAGATCTGGTCTTGGAGAAAGTATACAAATTTAAGCTCAAAGGAAAGTGAAATTTCAGCAGGGAGTGAAAGGCTTCAAACCTCATAAGAAAGGGGGGGGAAATAATGATTTTTTTTTTAAATTCTGAACAGTTTCCTCAATATCTGTTCTATGTCATCATTTTTTTTTCTTTTGATATCAGGGAACACTTTGAAAAAGAAATGATGACTAACACTTTCTCTTTCTTCACTTGATGTAAGTGCCCTTCACTTTGGAGCAGGATACTGTATTCATGTCCTTGACACTTGGCAGAGAAGACACAAACTCAGTTCCAAACAAAATACTGCAGAGCTCTATAAATGTAGGCATATTTTGAGGAGTCGGGGGATTTAGACACTGTTCTGCTACTGCCTGCTTTTGTGACCTTGGGCAAGTCACTTCTTGTGAGGTCATTCAGTGAAGCTCAGTTTCCTCATCTGTAAAATGGAATGGGAGGACTAGCTGTCCAAGGTACCTATCCTGTCCTGTATTCTATGATAAGATCACTAGTCCTACATTCTATGACTGTAGGCTGGCATTTGGTTTGGGAGTTGCTCCTTTACAAAATGAATAACTGATTGATTATAGGTCAAGGCTCAAACAGCCTCCTTCAGGAAAGGTAGGGGCAAAGGGGGTTTGAGTGACATAGGTAAGCTACCCTAGGATAATTTGAAGTGTAAGGTTTCATCATGTAGTATTCCCAAATACATAGCCCACAGCGAAAGAAAAGTGAGGCAAATACCTGAAATAGAGTTTAATCTCTGACTGCCATCAATCACCAACCATTCATTAAGTACTACATGCAAGGTGCTGTTAAGTGCTGGGGAAATAAGGGGGAAGTGAAGAAAAAGGCCCTGCCTTCAAGGAGTTTCTATTCTAATACAGGAGTTGTAAACTTGGATAGAAAAAAAAATACACCTTTATTTAAATATAATTGGTTTCCTTTGTAATCTTATGTAATTTGTTCTATGCATTCAAAAACATTATTCTGAGAAGAGGTCCACAGGCTTCCCAGACTGCCACAGGGGTCCATAACTCCCCAAAAGTGATGTGAAATGAGGGAGAAAATATATATTCAAATATATGGTACATAAGGTAGTCTTATAAGGAAAGATTCTACCAGCTGGGGAG
The DNA here is from genome assembly GCA_028646515.1 of Pseudochirops corinnae. Taxonomy (NCBI): domain Eukaryota; kingdom Metazoa; phylum Chordata; class Mammalia; order Diprotodontia; family Pseudocheiridae; genus Pseudochirops; species Pseudochirops corinnae. The sequence goes on from CM053585.1 coordinate 439,715,253, forward strand.
GACTGAGAAAGACTTTCTTCTTTTGAGCTGAATACCAAAGGAAGCCAGGGATTTTAAGGGGTTGAGGAGAAGGGAAAGCATTCCAGGAATGGGGAACAGCCTGTATAAAGGCATGGAGACAGGAAATGAAGCATCATATGCAGGGGTGTACTGGAGCTATCTCATACCAGCTCATGAGAGCTGATTGTTAAGTGTTTGTTGTGAGCATTTACACCATGGAAATCAGCATTGTTCTGTTGATTGTCTAGACTTAAGTAAGGGGAAGATGTTCTTGATGAAGATGAAACTTAAAAGTGTGTCATGCATACATTTTTCTTTTGGTGAGCTAGTTGTTAAAAATTCATCATCACATCCTTGGTTGTATGTGAAGAACAACAAGGGGGCCTGTATGGCTGGATGGCACAGAGAATGGAGGAGATTCTATCAATGTAGATACCCTTCACAGATGCAGAACGATAGCTCTCTGTGGGTCGGTCAATGATTTTATGAGTCCTTCTGACCAAAAAGAGTCTCCCTTGGTGGTCAAACTTATGGCAAAGAGCAGCCACCAAACTTAGCTTGGTCAGACCTCTCTGATACCCATCCCATACCTGAAATTTTTCCTCCTTGGTGGAAAGAATGTATCCGAATTTGGGCTGGTATATATAGAATCTAGGGCAGCTAGCTGGTACAGTAGATAGAGAACTGGGCTTGGAATCAGGAAGACTGCTGTTAATGAGTTCAAATCCAGCCTCAGACACTTACTACTTGTGTGACCCCGGACAAGTCACTTAACCCTACTTGCCTCAGTTTCCTCATCTGTAAAATGAGCTAGAGAAGGAGATGGCAAACCACTCCACTATTTCCACCAAGAAGACCCAAAATGGAGTCACAAAGCATCAGACATGACTGAAATGAGTAAACAACAACATGGAGAATCTAAGAATCCAGAGTCTCCTCACTCCACAATGAGGCATCAGACTAGGACTTCAGAGGAGGATTTCGGCTACTATGGGATGCAAAATAAAAGACTTTTTAGATTAAGTGGGCCAGACTTGTTGAGTGTGTATTTTGTGTTATTTTCTTTTTCTATTTGCTTTATTGTTAACTTTTGGGGAAATACCCAGGAGATTGAAGAATATTTTTCTGTTGATTCTTTGATCATGGGATCTAGGAGGAAAGATACAAAATTAAGCAAAGTGGGTGGGGGTGGGAGAACAAAAGGCCATCAACGCCTGTTGGGTTGGAAATTGCCTGTATTTCTGACGTCGTTCTTGCTAAGCTCTATCCTTGTGGAGGGCCTACCAACAGATTCTCTAAAACAACAACATTTACCTATTTCCCTTGCTTGCATTTCCCGCTTTACTGTTTTTGTCATCTGTGCCTGACTTCATAATGGAGAACAATCAGCTTGCCCTCAGCCCACATTGTCCACCTACTTTATTAACTTGACATTCTCACATCTGCTGTTGTGACTGGAAGAATGTGCAGTTTAAATACTGAAACTGGAAACCACAATGTGATGCTTTCAGAAAGTCCAACACATAGATCAGCTGTTCAAACCCAAGGGAGTGAGTGTGACCATGTTGTCAAGGCCCCAGAGGGCAGAGTTGGGGAAGGCAGGGAAGGGAAGGGTTATACAGCTAAATGTCAGTCACACAAGCACATGTTCTGAAGGAGTCACCTGAGAGACTGTCACTGGAAAGAAATAGAGCCAAAGAGGTGAATGCACACTCTTGAAATAGCTAAGAGGTATTACCAGGAGGAGAAACTCTAAGTGGTGGGGCAAGAAGGCTCAGTGTGGAGCATTCATGGGTTATTGTAGCCTAGCCCCAGAGGTCACCAGTATGAAACTCTGGAGAAGGGAAGCTATTGAGCCTACAATATGTAATGTAATCATCAGGTACATGCTGACCAATGAAGTGATAGAGAAATTCAGCATCATCAGTAGATCAGTGAATCATTCAGCATTGATTAAATGTCACCTGCATGCCAGACACTGTACTAGGCACTAGGGATAAAAAAAAAAAAACAACCAACAATGACCTCAAGGAGCTTACATTCTAATGGAGGAAACATATACAGATATATAAAAACACACACAAAATGGGTACCCTACCTTGAGGGGGTAGAGAGAGGCACTAGCAGCTGCAGGAACACAGGGAAAGCCTCATACAGAAGATGGTACCCAAGCAGAGACATGAAAGAATCTAGTGATTCCCAGAGGTGGAGGTGAGGAGGTGAGGACCTGGTGGAGCAGGCATTTGGATTCCAGTGGAGTACATAGTGAAATTGCAGAAGAGGGGAGAAGTCTGTAAACCCCCTTTGCAGAGGTACAAAGAATTAGTTGGTTTAGGATATCAGGTTCATTGAAAAGAGAAGAGTTTTGAATCATACTCATTTGAAAATCCCAGAGAAGGAGTCAAATGTGAGTAAGGTCCAAACATACTGTGTGGACTGATTTATTCTTGAGGAAATAATTGTCCAAAGCCTCATTTAGCCAGGAATGTTGGGCATTCTCCTGCCTCAGATCCTGCCTTTCTGAACTTCTTTAGGTAGGAGTATTTGTCCAAAGATCACCAAGTGAGACTGTGCCTTGAACCTCTTGGTTTCCTCAAGAATTGTATTGGAGATTATTGTATTCAAAAATGGCCCCTAGACCACTCTGTTCTGTTCTTACCTCCCAGAATATTCCTGAAAATACCGGGCATTGTCAAAATAATGGCTGACATTTATGTAGCACTTCAGATTTTTACAAATCACTCTATATATACATTATCTCATTTGATCTTCACAAGATACGGTTTTGTCTTAAATAAGAATAAAATAAATAGCTCTCTCCTTTCCCTCCCTCTTCTACCTCATCTATCCCTCCCTCTCTTCCTTCTCCTCTCTCATGTAAATTTTCTCATTCAAGTTCATAGACCCTCAGGTTAAGAACTGCTGACATAGAAGAATTTTACAGATAGAAAACAGAAGCTCAGAAAGATTAGGCAATTTGTCTGTAGTCACATTAAGAATCTAAGATGAGATTTCAAACCCAGCCAATTTCAATGTATTTTCCTCTGCACCATGCTGCCTGCGGTTTGGTTTTCACTCTGACATTTTTGAAAAATAAAACCAAAAATAGTCATCTTATATTAAAGTTGCCCATTAGGGAAAAGATGTGCTCAAAATAAGAAAAATGTAGCTGCTTTATAAAAGGACATTTGAAATTTCCAGTGGGCTGATAAGCATGTAGCCTAAGATAAGCCTCTTTAAACCCTATGGACATATGCCAAGAAAGAATAGAGATACTTATTTGGATTCAAATAATTTTTTTTCATGTATCAAGAGCCAGTTTCTTCTTCATAAGTCTTACTTTGGGACTTATTTGCCTGTTGCACTAACACAATCCATTCCTCTATAAATATTAAGTCAGGAGGTTCTCCCAGTGATAAATTTCCTTGCCCATTCATCATGATGGGGAAGGTGCTATTCTCAGAGAGTACCACTAGGGAAGTTGAGTTCTTTTTTTTTTTTTTTTCTTTTAAATGCTAGCAGCTAGGAGCTCCCTATAGTACATAGGAAAAGAGATCAATAAAAAAAACCATAACCTCAGAAATAGGAGTCTTCCTCAATATGGAATCACACCCATCAGCCATAGGCCAGATGGTCAGAACTTTTGATCTAAATGCATTTCCTTTAGTTCAGAAACATTTTTCAATGGATTCTGCTGGAGCCATAATATGTGATTGTTTTTTTTAGATTGACTAGAATCATAGAATTCCAGAATTTGGAACCTGGAAGATAATTCAGTAACCATGTAGTCCAGGGGTGGGGAACCTGCAGCCTCAAGAACACATGTGGCTCTCTAGGTCCTCAAGTGCAGCCCTTTCACTGAATACAAACTTCACAGAACAAATCCCCTGAATTAAGGAATTTCTTCTGTAAAACTTGGACTCAGTCAAAAAGCCAGACCCAAGGACCTAGAGGGCCACCTGTGGCCTCAAAGCCACAGGTTTCCCACCTTTGATCTAGTCTAAACCAGTAAGATATCCAATAAACGGTCATCTAGACTGTTTAAAGATGGTCCAAAAACGGCAAGCCCATTCCTCTCGAAGAAGTCCACTCTAAGAACAGTTCTATTGTTAGAAACCATTTTTTCAGACATCAAGGATGCTTTTGTTCCTCCCAGTTTCCACCCATTGTTCTTGGTTCTGGTCTCTAAGCCCAAAAAGAACAAATCTAATTGTTCCTCTATATGATGGCCCTTCAGATACATGAAGACAGTTATCATGACCCCCTGAGTCTTCTTTTCTATTTGAAATATCCCTATTTCTTTCTTTTGATCCTTATATGTCATGAACTTGAGATCTTTCATCATTCTGCTTTGTCCTCCCTTAGAAACTTTCCAAATAAGTATGATACAAATGTAGTTTCCTCACTCTGCCAGACCCCTCTCTTCATAATTGTGGGGAGGACGAGGTAGAGGGGTCATCAAAGTTTGGTAACCAAAAAAGAAAGGGATGGAAAATAGCTCTTTAAGAACAGAAGAAAAGTTAAAGGCTGTGATGGGAAAGACAAGATGGTAAACAGGATAATCAATCAACAAGAATTCATTAACCACTTGCGTTGTGTCAGTCATTGTTCTAGGCACTGTGACACAAAAACAAAAGGGAAATAGTGGAATAATCCCTGTCTGGACTTCTCTTGACTCTTTCAGCAATGTACAGTTGAGGATGAATGATCAGTCAACCCACCAATGAACAGTTATGCAGTTGGCAGTTGTAGAGATGATTGGAAGTTTCCGTCTTTGATATGATATGAAAAGAAGAGTGGCATCACTCAGGGTCAGCTCTGGCTCCTGAGCTTCTCCTAACTTCTCAGCTCTGATCCACCATCATTCCATTCACATATCCAGATTTCAAGATGAACAGAACTTACAGATCATGTTTTATTTCTTTCAATTCCTAAATCCTGAGGACATCAATAATAGTTAACATTTATACAATACTTACTGTGTTCTAAATCTATTTGAAATTCCCAACAATCCTGGGATGTAAGTGCCATTATTATCTCCATTTTCAGTTGAAGAAACTGAGGCAAGAGGTTAAGTGACTTTCCCAAGGGCATATAGCTAGGAAGTATCTGAGGCCAGATTTGAACTCAGGTGTTCCTGACTCTGAGTCCCATGTTCTATCCATTGTGCCATGTAGCTATTCTTTTCCCACTACTCAGAAGAATAATTGTCAGGTAACTAAGATAGCTGAACTACCTAGTTCCTGGAACCCCTGGGTTCTAAGCGTGCCTATACATTTGTGGAGAAGCCTAGGTCTAGACTGCAAATATCCACTCACACTGTAGATGTTTTATATGTATTCATTTTTATGCCTCTATTAATTTTATGCAGAAAGTAAAATACAGTATACAGTAGACAAATATTTGCAGTATATAGTCTGCAAATTCTTCTGTCTGGTCATAAAATGGGTTGATTGTATTGCAAGATCATCTTACCAGGGTTTGGAGAAATATAGCTGATTTGGAAAGGAAATGGAGTTTCTCCTAGGTGGGGACTCAAGAACTCCTAATTAGTTAAATACACATTAACCATTTCCAATAGACTAACAAGATAAGTGCAGCTACCCAGAAAGAGACAGAACTAGAGTAATAAAAGGTTGCCTATAATGTAGGAAACACTGAGAACCTGGCATTTCCCTGGTATGAAACCTTCCTCTGCAGAGAAGGTAGAGCACATAAGCCCTGGAATGAGCACAGTATTTCACAGACAGTGAGCTCCTTTTTAGTGACTAGGAGCCTATAACCAGGCAGTGTACAGCAATGCTACCTGGTGGTTAAACAAGGTAAGGTGTAAAGGGAGGGGAGTGGGGAGAAGGGAAGAGAGAAATAGAAACAAAGAGACAGAGACAAAGATCAGACAAAATGCTTTAGGAAAATATGAGTCAGCAATGAACCTCACAAAGGGTGGGAAGTAGTCAGAAGTAACTAAAATCTGCTCTGACATCATTGAAAGAACTGTGGACCTTGCTGAGACGTGTGTGTGTGTGTGTGTGTGCATGCAAGTGCATGTGTGTGCACGTATATATATATATTATATGCATGTATGTATGTGGAAGTTATATATAAACATGTATATGTATGTATGTACGCACACATATATCAGGAAGACTCTCTTCATGAGTTCAAATCTGGCCTTAGGCACTTACTAGCTGTGTGACTCTGGGCAAGTCACTTTACCCTGTTTGCCTCAGTTTCCCCATCTGGAAAATGAGCTAGAGAAGGAAGTAGTGAACCACTCCAGTACCTTTGCCAAGAAAACCTCAAATGGGGTCACAAAGAGCCAGATACAACTGAAACAAGTGGAACAACCACAAGTCTGTGTATGCACATTGTGTATGTATATGTATATGTGTGTACATGTGTGTTTACACACACACATGTCTTATATGTTTGTAAACCATTCTAAACTTTCACACTCTCCTCTTTAGTCAAACTGACCTGGTAGCTATTCACCATATACAGTCATTCAAACTCTTGCTTCCGTTCTTTACCCAGACTGATTATGATATCTGAAATGATGGCTTTTTTTACCTCCCCCAGAATCCCTTGCTTCATTCAAAAGACAATTCAGGTGCTACCACCTACAAGAGATCTTTCATGATCCCATTAATTATTGAAGTTCTTTTCTTCATGAAAACATTTTATACATACTTTTTGCTTACTTAGCTGTTTCGATGTTGTATTCCCTAGTATAATGTAAGTTCCCTGAGGGTAAGAATGCCTTTTTTGTCTTTGTATTTCCAATACACAGTGCCTTGAATATATAATGAGTTTAACAGATGTTTGTCATCCAAAATTGAATTGTGTTGAATCATGGGAAAGTTCACTCCACCGGGAGAAGTTCTAACTGCTTGGTAGATGAGGAACAGTCACAAGTTTGAGTCTTCTGAAAGGGTCTGCCTCTGAAAAAGAGGATGAAATGTAAGAACACTTAGGCACAGGAAACAATGAAAGTAGGAAAATTCTCCAAATAGAAAGAAGCCAAATTGCTTTCTCCCCCCAGAGTGTTAAAAGTTGAGCCTTGTGGAATCACTGGATTTCCATACCTCAGTCAGAATGTTTCATTTTTTCCCTCACCATAAGCATCGTAAACAAACTCAGTGCAAACAGAAGTAATAAGAAATGAAGCCTGGTATAGGAATAAACCTTGAAGGGAAGAGAGTGGACATCTGTATTTAAATATCTTCAGTACTGGAAGGCAAAAACATTCTTCCTTGGGGCTTCCATGTTTTCTTTAACTCGCCTGGCCTTGCCTAGATGAGATTCCAAGAACTCACCCATCATTTGCAACTCTATCAGAGGAGCAAAATAACCCACATTCATATTGCAGTTTCTTTGTTTTTCCCCAACTCTGTCAGGTAAGGAGTTATTATGCACATTTTATATATAAGGAAGCTAAAGATCAGAGAGGTTCAATGACTTTTCCTAGGGTCACACAGCTAATATGTATCAGAGCCAGAACTCACACCCAGGTCTTGTGGCTGTGAGAAATGATTCATTTGGACCCCTACTCTATTCCAGTCAGAATTAATCAGTTTGATATAATTCCATAGGGGTAGAGATTATAAATTCTGTGTATTAGGCCTCAGAGCTGTGAACTGCAGATTTTAAGTTCACTTGCATAATCATAGCTCATGTTTTTCCTTGTTTTTTTCTAGTTATAGTTACCAAGTCTAGGGCAGTAGAGGTGACTCAATTACATGGAACTTATTTTTGTACCTCCAGACCATTGTCTCTCCTCCAACATGGGCAGGTGACCATCTTATGACCACTTAGTCAATGGAGGTACCCCATACTTCGTCCAATCCAAGCTACTGACGTACCATTTTTTGGCTGATACATTATTTGTGGCCTTCAGACCAAGGTCTGTCAACCAGTGGGATTCTATACTTTCTGTAGTACCTCTAGAATGTTCAAAGTATCAAATTTAGTATCAGACTTTATAAAAATAAGATCCTGGAAAAAGGGGATATCTCACAGCATGGGAAAGGTCTGGAGTCCACTTTGTGAGAGGGGACCATGTATTCTTTAACAACATGCCATTGGCTCAGATCTCTGCCTTTGTGGTTTTTCTTGCAGATCGGGTAATGATAATTCACACATGACTCCAAGGCTGGTAGTGCCCTATGCACTACACTATAATGTAGATAATAACTTCACCATCCTCTTAAGAAAACTTGTTTTTGTTTTCCTTGCTTCTGCAATACTTTAAGAATCGATAATTTGATCAAAATGGGTACATACTTCACTGAAGCAGATCGCAATCTTTCTACGACTTAGTAAACAGTCTTCATGATTTGCCACGGCCTAAAAATTCATCACTTGGTTGATAGCCTTCTGGTAACGAGCCTCTTGGAATGTAGCTGGGCTTGTCCAGAGAGAACAGAACTATGGTTCACGTCTGACTGATACTCAAAGCCTTTTCAAATGGGAGGAATCAGAAATAGTTTGGGCTCAGATGTCACACACTTCAAGAATCCCAACTCACCTCCATAAGGCACCAGAATAGGACTGCAGGGAAAAAATGGCTTCTTTGCTAAGCGTGATATTGTAACCAACCGTAGGTTGAATGATCTTAACTGATAAGCCTAAATTTCTACCATTTCTGATATGGAAGGATAAAATGAGGAGAGAACAATGTAGAATTGCCATTCAGTCCAAGTGAAAATGGCCATTCAAAATAAATAGCTTGTGTGGGCAGCACTTTGTTGTAATTATCATGGTGTGTAAGAGAGGGGAGGGCAATTTTATTCCACAGTCAGGTACAGTCTATTAGCAAAGGCAGTCCTAAGTAGAATATGCAACCACCTACATCATATAATTTGAACGGTGATAATAGTATCCCTACTACCAATTTTAAAAATAAAAAAAAAACCTCCTCCTGTTGACCTTGTCATGGTACCTGAATATTACTACTTTTAGAGTGTAAAAATGCTACCTGCTAGAAGGTATGGGAATTTATTTAATCAGTCAGTTAATAAACATCTACCATATGTCAGACATATTTAAAACTCCTTTTTAGCTCAACCAAACATATTAAGAAATAAATATTTCTCTACTCTAAAAACCCTTTCCATACTTAACCTTTAGGAAAATAAGCAGAACAAAAGCTAAGGGCTTTCTTGGAAAAAATGGATTACTTCTTCTCTAGATAAGATCTTAGCCTCCCCACCCCCAAAGTAATTGGTGCCTAGATGTGGATCCCAGGAAGAAAATCTTTATTTTCTGTCCTTGAGGGGGGAAATAATCAAGAAAGGCGTTAATAATGATTCTTGCTCTGGAATGTTAACCTCCAAACTGTCTTTTAACATATTATAATGTTTTTCTTGCTCAAGATTCCTATAAATGTACTCTAAAATTGTCTTGGGGTAGAAAGAGATGCCTGAGTTCACAGGTAGACCATGTATGCCATTTTGGACAATGCCCTCTCTAAGCTAGAAGGGACTCGAATTTAGAATAATAATAAATTAAATAAAATTATTTTGAGCACATTGTGCCTAAGATGCAGAATACAATACTAATACTTTTTTTTCTTCCATTGGGACAGTATATTAATCACTAAAATGTTAGCAGCCATTAATCCCATGTTGTGTTGGTTTTATTGGAGTAGCTCAAGTAAGGCTGGGAAGGAATGGGGTGCAGGAATATGAAATTCATTTAAATCTGAAAGAAGGAGAGTGAAATGTTGAAAGAGAGAGGAGAGACCTGGAACAAGAATGGGGAGGTGCTCAAATAGAATATGGGGCCCTGAACAGACAGGGAACATCATCAAAGCACTAGCTGAAAGGTCCAGAAACATTCAGGTAGGGAGAGGCACCAAAAGGGAAGAAGGATGGTAGAGAGAGGATGCAATTGGGAGTGAAGTGGATGGGATCATTGACTAGCTTTTCTGCCACTATGACTTTACACAAGTCATGCAGGCAGCAGATTTCACAGCTATAAAATAAGAAGGCTGCACTAGACGGTGTCTAAGTTCCAACTAGTATACTCTGTGATCCTGGGAAAAGGAAAAAGGGATGGGAGAGTGCCCTCTATCAATCAACAAGTATTAGTTAAGGGCCTGTTTTTTAATCTTGCCTCAGAGTCCTATTAGATGCGTGATCCTGAGCAAGCCACTCAGTCTCTGTCAGCCTCAATTTCCCCATCTGTAAAATAGGAATAGATAATAGCTCCTACTTCACTGGGTTGTTGTGAGGATCAAATATACTTGCATAGTGCTCAATTGCAAAATATAACAGATGCTCCAAATAGAAGACAGAAGCAAAACACTTATTCAGACACCAGAAAACCAAATCCCAACATCAGGAAACCAAATCCATCATAGCAACATAGAAGTTAATGCACCACAACATAGCAGAGAGCCACACCATCCTTTAGCCTTCCTACAAACCAACACAAGATCAATATTGACTCATAAGCCTAACCGTCTCCCTCAGAAGTGTTGTCCTCTCCTCTCAACTGTGTCTAGCTGTTCTGACTTCCAGCTTCCTGTAGGCTCTTCCCTACCCTTCAGCAAACGCCTCCCACCACAGCCTATTAGGGGGCAGAGTGTATTTTCAAAGCAGGAAAAGTCTTCAAATTCCCTTAGAGTTATTAAGGGGCAGGGGAGATCTTCAAATTCCCATTACCATTACACATATGTAAAGTGCTTTGCAAATATTAAAGTGCCATTTAAATATTAGCAATTATTAGGAGCCAGGGATGCAAATGCAAAAGTGATCAGATCCCTGCCCCAAATGAGCTTAGCGTCTATCAGAAGGCAAGGCAAAGGTCAGGGCTTGCCCTCCTAACCTTCTTGTCAGTGGATACATTTGATCCCTAGGCAAATCATGACATTTTGCTTCCTTTCATTCACCTGGTGGCTCAGTAGCCCTGTCACCAATGACTTAGGCCCACTTAGGGAAGGTAAAGAGATATCTTGCTGCTGTGTCTTAGGTATTCTATAGACATGGAAATATTCATAAGGATAAATAATAGCCACGTTAGGAAGGAGACAAGTAGAAGAAGAGGGAGAGGGCAAAAAAGGACTCATTACTTTCTAGCCCCAAAGCAATGACAGAGGTTTAAATCAGACAGAAATTCACAGGATATAAGATGGCTAATGATACATCTGTCCATCCATACATCCATATAATGATATATCTGTCTATACATATATAAATACATATATACAATGATACATGTGTCCATATATACATCCATACAATGATACATCCATTCATCCATCTGTCCATCCATATATACAATGATATATACATACATATGTCCATACATACATACTATGACATATCTGCCCATACATACATACACACACACACTGATATATCTGTCTATGAATACATGTATATATACATGCATACATACAATGACACATTCATACATACATACATACACATGCGGATACATACATTCATACACACACACAGATTAGGTGATAGATAGATAGATAGATAGATAGATAGATAGATAGATAGACAGAGTCTTTTTGTTAGGAAAATAATAGAAAGTTGGGGCAGCTAAGTGGCAGAGTGAGTAGAGCACTGGCCATGGAGTCAGGAGGACCTGAGTTCAAATCCAGCCTCAGACACTTAACACAAAAACTAGCCATGTGACCTTGGGCAAGTTACTTAACCCCAATTGCCCTCCAAAAAGTAAATAATAATAATAATAATAATAATAATAATAGAAAGTTAAGAATGTCCTCAATCTCTGCCACATAGAAAGCCATCACCTCTTTTCTACACTAAAAACAAAACCTCTCAATTTCCAAGGGACTTCCCAGAATTTTTTGCAGGACTGGAATTTTGCTATCCTTAATATTTTTTGAAATAACTGGGACACGTTATTATTTTAGATATATAGCGACATTTCACTGCAACTGCACTTATCGAGACAAATTTTACCCTATCCCATCCATGCCCTACATTGATCCGTCTGCCAGTGAGGAGTCTAGCCTTGCTTTTTAAAATGTCCTTTTTTACTTCCTTTCATGAGCCATAATGGGCCCGAACATGCATCACTAGGCACGATGCTTCCTGCCTGTGAAAAAGTCCCAGCAGCCCACTTACTCCTACCTTGACTACAAACACTGCTCCTCCTCCCCAATCTGCTCATCTCCTACTGGGATTGAGTAAACACCAAGATAATCAAGTCTCAAGTGAATTATTTGGACAGATGTCAATAATACAATAAAACTCCTCCTTCCTTAGCTACAGTTTTATGAAAACTGTAGAGAAATGTGGTAAATAGTGGGAAAGTATAAATTGATTTCAGTTAACAATTTCATATCAATAAGGTACACCATAAGTACTGGGGAAAATGCCCAATACTGATTTCTCTCATTTCAAACAAATCAAGAGAGCCTTCTAAAGGGACATATCATGATAAATCCCTTCCCAGCATTTGTACATCTCAGCTTATTTCTCCTGAATTATTACAATAATAATAGCTCAGATTTATATATTGCTTTAAAGTTGACAGTGGTTTTGTTGCAACAACTCTATTAGTTAAATAATGCAAGTATTAATTTATGCATGAGAGTAGCAGCTACTTAGGGTCAGTGGGGGGGGGGGTTCTTTATAGAGGCGGCTAGGAGGTGCAAAGAAAGGTGGATCTGAAGTCAGGAAAGCCTGAATTCAAAGCAGCCTCAGACCCTTACTAGTTGTCTGACCTTGGGTATGTCATTTAAACCTGTCTGCCTCAGTTTCCACAAATGTTAAATGGGGGTAATAACAGCAGCTACTTTGCATGTTATTGTAAAGATCAAATGAGATAATAATTGTAAAGTACTTAGCACTGTACCTGGTATACAGCAGGTGCTTAATAAATGTTCCTTGCCTTTTCTTTTCTCGCTAGGAAATTTCAGAGCTAGGATTTGAACATGAGTCTTGATTCAAAAACTTTCTTTCTTTGTATGACAACTCAGTACTACATCTTTCTTATTTTATTTTACTGTATTTTGCTTTTTGGAGGGGAGAAGGCAAGGCGATTGGGGTTAAGTGACTTGCCCAAGGTCACACAGCTAGTCAGTGCCTAGTCAAGTGTCTGAGGTCAGATTTGAACTCAGGTCCTCCTGACTCCAGGGCCAGTGCTCTATTCTCTGCACGCCCGAGCTGCCCTGACTACATCTTTCTGAAAGATAATTATAAATTATGTTCTTGCATGGGGAGGTGGCAGGGGGAGTGCTTCATTCTTATGAACTTCTGGGATAAGGTTGCCTGCCCATGTGCTTGCTAGAAGAAAGTTGTTACTTGTTGCTCTTGTTGGTATTCAGTCATGTCCAACTCTTCATGATCCCATTTAGGATTTTCTTGGCAAAGATACTGGAGGTGTTTGCCATTTCCTTCTCCAAGTCACTTTACAGATGAGGAAATTGATGCAAACAGGTTTAAGTGACTTGCCCAGGGTCACACAGCTAGTAAGTATCACAGATTTGAACTTAGTAAGATGAGTCTTCCTGATTCCAGGCCCTGCATTCTAGCCATCATGCCACTTAGCTACCTGAAGAAAGTTACTTGTCCTTACAAATAACGTTAAATATTTCCAAAAAATCTCAGTCTATTCTTCAAGACTAGACTTATAACAAGCAATGGCCATGTTCCCCAAGCACTTTGGAAAAATAAGTATGAGTAATATGAAATGTAATGAAAATGCTAGACAAAGGCACTGAGAAAGTGGGAAGCGAAATGTAATTTTTAAAAATGTAAAATGTGAGAATATATAAGGTATGACTATTTAAAGGGTATCCATAGGTAGTTAAAGTTCAGTGATATGAGTATGAATAACAAATGTTTTGTTAGCCCGATTCCCAGGCACTGTTAGGAATTTAAGAATAAGATCCCTGGATAGGCTTGGCCAATTCTCTTCTTGCTATAGTCATATGCATGCGGCTACAATTTCAACATAGAATTATAAGATTGATTTTTGTTTCTTTTATAGAAATAAGCATATAAGCACAATACTTTGTACTCAGTGAGAGCTTAATAATTGCTTTTTCACTCATTTATTCTTATATATTATGTATATACACCGACATATATACATATACCGTACTGGTCTGGATATAAGATACTTTTCTCCTAAATCTGTCTCATATAATACCTAATTTCATTTCATTTTAAGGGGTACAGTGTATACCTGAAGGAGCTCTATATTTGAATGAATGTTTAATGCATGTGACACATGGCTATTCTGGCCCCACTCTCAGGACCAGGTTTGTTATATCTTACCCTTTTCAGGATTGGGAGGTCTCTTTTTTTCTTCATTGATTCAGAGCTCCCACCAGTTCTGTTCCCCTTTTTTAGGGTTCCAATGATCAACACATCAGTTCCATTTAGCCACTTAAAATTGGAATAGTTTTTACAGAGATTTTTACTTCGAAGATATAGTATGAACAAATTTACAAATATTTCCCCCCAATCCCTTGATGGCATCATCCCCTTAAATTTATCACCTCATTCTCTGAGCATGATTACATTTACAATCTAATCTGCGATTCCCCATATAACATTAGTCCCATCAAATTCAAATTCAAAACCAGGCTAATATCCCAGATCTTTGACACTAGGTTGGCTGCAACACCCAGCCTGGATTCTGGAATTCCTGGATCTCTGGGCCTTCTGCTCCCCAGTCAGAGATTTCATTCCCTGGACCTAGAATGGTTGGAGAGAAAGGTCAAAACACCAGGCCCTGACTCCCAGGACCAAATGGCCTAAAGGGGAAAGGAAAGAATGCATCTCTCAGAACTGTCCTCCTTAGCATGGGGTCACCTGCTGTGGGTGAAGGAATATTCCACATTCACATGGACATACAGGAACAAGCTACCTCAGTTGTGTAGTCAAACTCTTTTAAAGATTTTTGACTCTTCTAGTACACGGTCCATGGAAAAGACTGCTCCCAACCATGTGGTAGGACAACACAGAATTTCCACAAATTCTCCCATCTCTTTGAAGAAGGTACCCTAGTGTTTTCCACATACATGATGCCATTTTCAGTTCCAAACTCCATTATATGTATGCCTTATATGGTTGAAACTTAACGTTTAAGAACATCAGATGAACCATAAATTAACCCTTCTTACCTGGTAACCCAATAACAGGCTATAAATTAAAATACTAAATTACTATAAATTAAAATACTAAACAAATGTCATGGGGAGTTGGCAGTGGTGAGGAGCCTGATTCTAAAAGTTTTAGCAACTATCTGAGGAATGAGACCATAGGAGTTAGAGTTTGTCTCTTTCAACTCTTTCTTCATTTCACAGAAGAAGAGATTGAGGTTCAGAGAGTCTAAGTAGTGTACCTGAGGTCACGTGGACAGCAGGTTAGAGGTGTCTGGCTTCCGATCCAGTAATATTGTCACCAGGCCAGATACTGTTGTCCTACAGGCAAAAACAGGACTGTTCTAAAACTTGCTCTAAACACATGGCAAATGTTGTGCTTTCTACTAGTAAGTGAGGGGGTTAAGGAACCAAGGAAGGAAAGTAAGGTGAAGAAAATTTGCTATTGACACTAAACCTAGAATATTTTCTTCATCTTGTATAGATTGGGAGGCTTAGTGAATGTATAGCATTCAATGTGGTCGCTACAACAAGCCTGTCAAAATTCACACACTTTCCAATACATTCTATATATGATCTTGAGGTCAAATCCTTACTGAAGTGAAAAAAAAATGCAGATCTCAACAAGGTGAGCTGTACTCCTTCTCTTGGCCCTTTTATAAAATGTCTCTCTCACACCCTCCAGCACCATAAATGTGTTGTATATTTTAAATTTAATTCAGTCTTGCCATTTCACCCAGTATTTCAGAGTTAATCATTAAGAGCTATAAAATAACACATTTTCTTCTCACCTTCCTCAGCTCCTCAGGCAATATAAAATAAATTATTTCCAAAATTTCAAAACCATCTGCTGACTTTTCCCCCATTTCCTCTCCCCCCTCCACTTTTTTTTTCATTTTAATATAAGCAAACATGATTTTAAGGAAATCACGAGGCCTATACCTAATGATAAGTTACCCTTAACCCTCTGAAATATTGATTTCTTGAGTTTTTAGAATGCTGACTGCCCCCACACCTACCTACTGCCTAGTGCTGGGCTAATCTGGAAATGACGGAGGTCAGCAGCTACAAGTCATTCGACGTAAAGAGTAAATGGAGAGTTCTCTATTTCTGAAGGAGAAATGAACTGTGACTAACTCACATAGGTCTTTTAAAGGAAAAAGAAAGCCCTTTTTCCCAGAGTCGGGGAAAGTTCCTGCTTCTCTGCTAAGAAAGGTGTTTTCCTGTTACAAATATAAACATCAAGAATTCTGGCATTTCATAGTAGTATTTTGTTTATTCATGAGCAGCGTCCTTAGCATGAATTCCAAATACAGCACGTACAAAAATCTCTTTTCTACTATTGTACCCAATTCAATCTCTTCCTTGCTGCTGAGATGAAAATGAAGTCTGCCTTTTAAATTTTAAAGGGGAAGCAGCAGAGCTGTGCCGAAGGCCTGGCATGTAGACTAGTAGTGTCTTACACGCATGCAAATACACAGATTGTTGAATAGATAAAATGGGAGAGATGTCTCTATGCATCAATGATCTCATTGGTGTAAGTACTGCCTCCAAGAACACAATTCACATTCTGTCTATGCCTGAGGACATAGTAGGTCCAACAAGAATTGAACTAGATTAATAAACCATCATTATTAGCTAATTATTAGATGACCAAGTATACCTTAATAGAAGCTTATTGTTGATTGTTAGCTAATTGTGTATGCACTAATAAAAATTCATTAGGTGATCATGTCAATTAATTATTGGCTAAGTATCTACCACCTCCCACACTGTTCTGTGCCTTGCCCCTCTTCTTGGACTATCACCTCACCTCCTCACTGATAACCTAGAATCTGTCCCGAGTCACTTGACTGTGATGATTTTGCTGTGGTCCAGGCAACCACATCATTTCCCAGGAATACCATGCCATATGTCCTTACCTTTCCAGTTCCCTTTTATGTGCTATTTTCTCATCAGAATGCCAGCTCCTTGAAGGCAGGGATTGTCTCGTTTGATTGTATTTGTGTACCCAGCCTGTCACACAGTACCTGGCACATAGTAAGGCTTCATAAATATTTTATCTGTGTATCTATCTATCTATCTACCAATATCTTTCTATCACAGGGGGTCCTCCTAAATTTGTTGACAGCGTTCTAGATCATTGGACATTACATGGATACCTACACAGTGGAAAGGAAAATCTTTAATATTTATTATAGTGGTGTCAAAATCAAATAGAAATGGGGACCACTAAACCAAAAATAGGGCA
Organism: Pseudochirops corinnae; assembly: GCA_028646515.1. Taxonomy (NCBI): domain Eukaryota; kingdom Metazoa; phylum Chordata; class Mammalia; order Diprotodontia; family Pseudocheiridae; genus Pseudochirops; species Pseudochirops corinnae. Next base: position 439,732,601 of record CM053585.1, read on the forward strand.
GCTAGGTGACACATTGGGTAGAGCATCAGCCCTGGAGTCAGGAGGACCTGAGTTCAAATCTAGCCTCAGATACTTACTAGCTATGTGACTCTGGGTAAATCATTTAAACCTGTTTGCTGAAGTTTCCTTTTCTGTAAAATAAGTTAGAGAAGGAAATGGCAGACTGCTCCAGCATCTTTGCCAAGAAAACCCTAAATGAGATCAGCATGATTGAAACGACCCAACAACAAATCTTGTGAGCCATGTGATGACTTTGTTTTTCAATGGAATATTATCTATGTTTTACTGTATTTTATTTGTTTAGTTAAATATTTCCCAATTACATTTTAATCTGGTTCAGGCAGCACTTGAGAGTGGTGTGGGTTGTATGATGCGTGCAGGCTCCTTATTTGACACCACTGATATATTACATATTTGTTATGTATTTACATGAAACATTAAGAAATTGATTTCTTTTTTCTCCAGGACCTCACTATGGAACCATAGGAAACAAAAAATGATAGATGAAATTAGCATAATGTTTGCCATATAGTAGGCACTTAATAAATGCTAGCTGGTTGATTGATCAAGTATATAATTTTCTATAGCAGGCTACAATCACAAAGCATTCTTTACTCAATGGGATCTCATTGGATCCTCCAACAATTTTTTGAAAGAGTAGTACAAGGATTAACCGTCTTTCTACAGATGAAAATATAGCTTTAGAGAGGTTCACATGACCTGCCCAAGAAGACACCAAGAGCACTTGGTAGAACAAGGAGGCAAACCCAAATCTTTTGACTACACTGAGCATTCTTTCTGTAAAGCAGACTACATTATAGTCTGTCTCTTTGATCAGCTATAAAGAAAGCATTATTTCTCTTCCATCAACTGCTGCCCCCCCAGGCGATGTGACTCATTCATCTTGGCATGCACAAGGATGATGAAGTCATTTTACTGGAGAGCTGACCTGCAGGCTTTCAGGACTGAATGATGTAAATATTCCTCAAAAGAGAACAACGGAATATCCGTTTTTATTAGGACACTTTCTGAGTTTTTTTTTTCCAATATGTTCCATCTCTATAAAAGTTTGATCTTAAAAAAGGAAAACTGAAATCACAGAGAATACACCTTCCCCAAATCCTCTCATTCCTAAATTCTTTTAGAGATTAGAACATGGTTCTGTTGTTTTGAATGTTTTAGGAGCGTGAAAGCAGGAAATCGTCAGTCATTTGAAACATCTCAGTTCAGCTAATTCTGTGGACTTTTTTTTGTCTTTACACAACATATTTGATTGACAGACTGTTTCATGGGCAGATTTTTAAAACACTGAAAGGTGAACTGGCATCTGAGGGACTAGCCTTTCAATTTCTTTAGTAAAGCAAGAGAAGATAGAGTCTGCTGATGCTTGAAGGACTCCTATTTGCTGAAAACTGACTCAGAAACATTTTTGAAGGGTCGATCAAATCTTTGGATTACACACCCAAGAAAAGATTGTCTTGGGAAAATAGATTCTTTTGAATGACTGAACTTTAATGTATAGGGGGAGGGAGACATTTGTAAATGATAATAATGGCCAGCATTTATGCAAGTGCTTTAAGGTTTGGCAAGCACTTTACATATATTATCTAATCTGATCCTCACAATCCTGGGAGGTAGGGGCTATTATTAGCCCCATTTTACAGATTAAGAAACTGAGGCTGGTAGAGACAAAGTGGTTTGTGCAGGGTCACACAGTTGGATAATTTCTAAGGCAGGATTTTAATTCACATTTTTTTTTTCTGATTCCTGGTCCTGCACTCTATCCATTATGCTATCTTGCTGCTAAGATGTCCTAAAGTTACTCAGATTTCAATTGAGCAAGCATTTATGAAGCACCTACTATGTACAAAACGCTGTACTAGGTGTTAGGAATACACAGACAATAATAGCCACCACCAACAACAATACTACCTGTCCTCAAGAAACTTAAATTCTCTTTAGTAGAAATAGCTTATATGGGGCAGCTAGGTGGTGCAGTGAATAGAGCACCGGCCCTGGAGTCAGGAGGAGCTGAGTTCAAATCCGACCTCAGACACTTAACACAAAAACTAGCCATATGACCTTGGGCAAGTCACTTAACCTCAACTGCCCTGCAAAAAAGGCAAAAAAAAAAAAAAGCTTATACACAGATAAGTAAATATACTCTCCCCCCTAAAAAAAACACTTTTTTTTCACTGACCAATTCTGTAAATGAATTAGTATAGGGAGTTCCTGGTGAACAGCTTCACCTACCAATGCACATCAGCACCTCCTCCAAAATTTACAGCCTTAGAGAGTTGAAAAAGGCAATCAACAACTGAATAATTTCCAGAGGGTCCCAGAGGTAGGATATAAAAGGACCAGAAGTCCTCAAACCCTGTTCTGCCTCACTCACTCCCAAGCCACTCCTATAACAGTAATAATAAACCATAAATACAAAGTGACATGGGATGTTGGGGCAGCACTATTGCTCCACCTGTGTGGATCCAGCTGTCAGAGTGGGAGTTTTGAAAGAAGCTAGGGATTTCAAGGTACCAGGGTGAGAAGGAAAAGCATTCTAGACAGAGGGAACAGCCTAAGCAAAAGCATGGTGGCTTGAGGTAGAATGTCATGAATGGAAAAACAGCCATTAGACTCATTTGACTAGCACTTGCAGTGAATAAGAGGGGAAAATAAGAAATCAGTCTGGAAAGATAAGTTGAATCCAGATTGGGAAGGATTTTAAATATACAATGGTAGAATTGTATTCCAGAAATGATAAGGTAGACACTACAACTTTTTGAGCAGAGAGTGCCTCAAGCAAATCCTGTGATTTAGGAGTATCTATTTGGCAGTGGAAAAAGCATGGGAACTGGGGTCAGGAAAGACCTGACTTCAAATTCAGCCTCAGACACTTACTAGCTGTGTGACCCTGGGCAAGTCACTTAACCCTGTTTACCTTAGTTTCCTCATCCGGAATATGAGTTGGAGAAGGAAATGGCAAACCATGCCAGTGTCTTTGCCAAGAAAACCTTTCCTCCACCACACACCTAAAAAGGGGATCACAAAGGGTAGGACATGACTGAAAAATGACTGAACAGCAATATTTGGCAGCTATGAAGAGGATGAAATAAAGTGGGAATCCAGTGGAGGGCGGGAGACCATTTAGGAGCTATTGTAGTTGGTGGTACAGTACATAGAGCTCTGGGTCTGAAATCAGAGTAACATGAGTTCCCATCGGCTTCTGACACCAACTCTGTGATGTTGTACGAGCCACTCTGCCTCTGCGTGCCTCATCTACCTCATCTGTAAAATGGGGGTAACAGTACCAACCACCAGGGATTTTCCAATGATAAAATGAGAGATTTGTAAAGGGCTTTACAAACCTTAAAGTGCTATGTAAATACTAGATAGTAATAGTGGTCTTCCTCATTGCCATCATCCGGGGGAGAAGAAATAAGGGCCTAAGTTAGAGTAGTGGTCATATTACTAGATAAACGGAAAGGATAGCTGTAGGGGAAGGCACTGAACCAGTGATTCATTAGTCTAGGGAGCTTCTGTCAATAGTCAATAAATCAGTCAGTCAATAAGCATTCACCAACAAGTGAAGAATTTCCTCCATCAATACAGGTTGACACCTTTTCTGTAACTTGTCCTAGAGAGTTGCTTGGGTCATGTTGAGGTTGAGAAATTTGCCCGGGGTTCATATGGTCAATATGTGTCAGAGGCCAGTCAAAACACTTCAGATTTTTCCCTGGAGTTTTGAGCATCCTTGTCAGATGTCCATGTTAGTAGAGAAGAGTGGTTTCTAACCACTAGGTTTAATTTAATTTCACTATGGGGTTGGTGGCTTTGTTGATGTACCCACTGGCCTCTGAATGATGAGCGTTTTAATGAGCCTCATAATTTCATAGCAACCTGCTTCACATAGGATGTTGTGAGGAGTAACTGAGAAAAAGATTATGGAACACTTTACAGCTATAAAAAATAAATAATCATTGCAGAGATGATGGAAGTAATTCATGAGAGATAATAAATATTCCAGTCTAGATGGCAAAGGTCAACTTTTAGCAAAAAAGCCAACATCTAAGCCTCAGATATCCAATGATAACAGGATGCATGGGGGTTGTCTGGTCTATGGGCCAGCCCCTTGATGGAAAGGAGTTAGAGGAATCCTACCTTCAGCTCAGGGCCCATAAATTTCAATAGGCTCTAAGCCCTGGTTTGAGATGGAGCTAATGCCTAACTCTCCTAGTTGGACTCCTCAGGTAATTTAAGCAAAGTTATCCATTAACAAGTATCCTTTATGAAAATAGCTAACACTTATTAGCATTTAAAATTTAAAACACTTTTTATTTTACTTCATTTGATCTTCACAATAATCCTGTGCTGGGCCATGGCCAGTCTGCTGGCCACTGAACTCCAATGACCCTGGAGGAGAGAGTGAGGCTGATGACTTTACACAGCTCTGCCTCGCTTAAATCTAATTCAAAAGCAAGTCAAGACATTAGCCTCATGACATCATTGGTCTTCTTCAAGAAGGAAGGACAAAGAACAACTCTGTAACATGGTCACCTACATCAGACACTAACTAGCTATGTGACTGGGGCAAATTACTTAACCTCTTTCAGCCTCAGTTTCCTTATCTGCAAAAAAGGAAAAATAGCATCAAACCCAGGGCTTCCAGAGGACAAGTCCAACATTCTAGACATTGTGCTATTTAGCTACCTCTCCTTTACTCAGAGACCATGAGAGTTGAAAAAACACTAGTAAGCATCTTGCTTACTAGCTTTGTGATCTCCAACAAGTCCCCTAGTCTCTCTCATTTCAGATTTTTAATTTAATTTTTAAATTAAATTTTTATCATTAAAATTAAATTAAAATGATTTTTTAATTAGACTTTAAATTTCATATTTTCTGGTTTTTTAATTTCTTAGATTTCCCACATATAAAATGGTAATTGTCCCATCTACCTCACAGGGTTATTTTGAGAAAATGCGTGGTAAAATTTAAAGACTCATTTAAATGTGACCATTATTATTTACAAATGTCAGGATGTATAAGATTACCCTAGTCCGTGGATCTATAATGTAAAGATGAAAAAACTGAACCTCAAAGAGGATAAGAAAGCTATCTAAGACCACAAAACTAAGTAGCAAAAAGTGGGAAAGGAACCACCATCTCCTGCCAATGATGGTCTCTATCTTAGCTATGCACTAGCAACCTCTCTTTTCCCCCCAATGGAAAATGAACCCTTCTCCTTATCAGATTTCATATTGACTGAGTCAGGTATTCTAGACAGTCATTCATCTACACTGTAATCCCTAGCTTACTCTTAGCTGGTTAGGAAGCTTTGAGACTGCTGGAAGATTCTTCTCGATCCAAGAACATATCCCTAATTAAGCATCATTTTTGTAACCACTCCCATACCTAACCGGTGGCGGAAAGGACTCCATTTAAGATACTCATGTAGTTTTTCTCTTCATCCAAAACAGGATCAATTTAACCCAACCCCAAATTAATAAAAGGTATATCTTTCCACATTCAGTACTCACCAGGGAAGAACAATCAGCAAATTCATTATTAGGGGCAACTAGGGGGGTGCAGAGGAGAGTATGGGGCCTGGAGTCAGGAAGACTCATCTTCCTGAGGTCAGATCAGGCCTCAGGTCACTTAACCATGTTTGCCTGGATTTCCTTATCTAGAAAATGAGCTGCAGAAGGAAATGACAAACCACTCCAGTATTTTTGCCAAGTAAACCCCAAAAGGAGTCACAAGGTAGATACAACTGAAAACAACTTAACAATTATATTTACACTTTAAAAGATAATCATTTTGGGGGCAGCTAGGTAGTGCAGTGAATAGAGCACTGGCCCTGGAGTCAGGAGGACCTGAGTTTAAATCCAGCCTCAGACACTTAACACTTACTAGCCTTGTGGCCTTGGGCAAGTCACTTAACCCCAACTGCCCTGCCTTCCCCCCTCCAAAAAGCCAAAAAAAAAAAAAAAAAAAGAAAGAGAAAAGTTATCCCTCATTTTAAATCTTTTAACAATTTTGTATGATTTTGATATATGTGTAGTAAAACTTTGTTGGTTTAGTGTTTTCTCACTGTTGACGGGGTATCTAGATTGTGTGGTGGATGGAGCACTAGTCCTGGAGTCAGGAGGACCTCAGTTCAAATCGGGCCTCAGACGTTTACTGTCTGTGTAACCCTAGGCAAGTCACTTAACCCTGTTTGCCTCAGTTTCCTCATCTGTAAAATGAGCTGGAGAAGGAAATGGCAAACCATTCAACTATCTTTACCAAGAAAGCCCTAAATGAGATCACAAAGAGTTGGACATAGCTGAACTATTTAGACATCCTGCTCCCTTCCTCTATCCCGAAGAAGGATCACTGTTGATTTTTGAGAATCAGCATGATGTTGTGGAATTGTGGGTGGGGTTGAAGTCTGGCAGGCCCACAGTTAAATTCTGCCTCTCATACTTACTAGTTGAGATGTGAGCTTCCCTCTGAACCTCAGTGTCTTCTTCACCTATAAAATGGGGCCAATGCTCCCTGAAATACCTCCCTCGCAAAGTTGTCGTTAGGTTCAAATACAATCGTATGCAAAACTCTTTACAGACCTGAAAGATGCTGTCTAAGTATCACTTAGTAGCACTTTGATAAATTTATGCAAAGCCTCTTTTATATGAGACTCGTTCAAATTCTCAAAGATTGGGTGGCATTTTTCTTAGCCACGTGATAGCCACTAAGCCCTCACCCCAGCTTAGAAATGTGCTTTCTGAGGTTGAAATTTAACCTATTGTATTTGAATCGCCTCTGCTGGGCTCAGGAAGCAAGAAATCATTTACTTTTACACTTGACTGCTGGTTTCCACACCTCTTGAATTATTAAGTAGCTTGAGGGCACTTTCAATCTCTCCGTACTTTGACCTGTAGCCCTCTGCAATTCTTGCAAGGTTGCGGGGAATAATGTCCTTTCCATGGCTCCTGTTTCTTTTTCCTCTTTTTCCTTAAATCCCTCTATTCTGGAAAATGGAATTAAAAAACACCAACCCCCAAATGCCCTCTTTACAGAAGCTGATTCTAATCTATCTCTCCTATTTACTTTTCCTCCTTTTTGTTGGTTTATTTGTTTTAATTGGTTTTGCTTTTTAAAAGCCTCCTATTCCGGAAAGTTAGAATTTAAAAAAAAAAACCACCAAATGCCAAATACCCTTTTAACAGAATCTCATTCTGATCTATTTCTCCTATTTACTTTTTCCTTCTTTTTTTCTGTTTTAATTTTTTTGTTGTTTTTAAAAGCCTCTTATTCTGAAAAGCTAAAATCTAAAAAAATCACTAAATGTCAAATGCTATTTTAACAGAACCTAATTCCAATTAAGGTGAGTGTTGTTAGGTTTTTTTCCCCCTACCTTCAGCCCTGCAAAGTCAGAAGGCACCTAGGTCTCTGCACCCTGCTAAGAATCATGTCAAAATGGGCATCAGCACACAAGAAAAAAATGCCACAGACTGAGGCATTTTCATCAGAAACTTCATTAGAAAGATGGGGAAACATCTGTGTGTTCAAAATAGGAAAGAAAGGCAGCTGGCCAAGCGGTCTTTTTTGCTCAGTTGTCTCTAAGAGGATGCAAATAAAGGGAGAGAGACTTGGGAAATCAGCTACAGGACACAGACAGAAAGAAAACACTTTGCTGCTTTACTAATTCAAGCTATTCGCCACTCTTCTTCACCTCAGAATTTTTAGCTCATATGCTAAACTGGAAGGAGATTTGTCTTTTCTTAAAAAATAAAAAAATAAAAAAACTTTAAAACCAAGAAGCAGCACTTTCAGATTTCTAGAACAGGAGAGAAAGGCCTTCTGGGGGTCTGTATTTGTTATGGTTTCATGAAATGGATCTGTACGGGAAGCAACACAGTTTGGAAGCATTGAAGGATTGAATTCTAAGCTATCTTAAAAAAAAAAAAAAAGGAGAGGATGCCAGATGTTTAAGAGAAAGAGTCAGAGATTTTATTTCCTTCAAAGGTGACTGAGAAAATGATAACAACCCACCCACAGGTCTACTTCCTCAGCTCCATGAAATCTTTAGAAATGTAATCTGCTTATGGATCATAGCCTCATAGACATAGACCTGGAAGGAAACTTAGAGATCCAAAGCCCAAAACTCCTCATTTTACAGATGCAGAAGCTGAGGCAGAGGCAACTTGCCAAAAGTCACACAGCTAGTAAGTGTCTGAAGCAGGATTTGAACTTGGATCTTCCTGACTCCACATCCAGCACCCCCAAGCCACCTAGCTGCCTGATCATTTACCTTGATGAAAATGGAATGGTCAGTATTTCACAAATGATATTCTATAGAAGACCATAATTCACTGTCACACAGAAGACTGAGAGAGACGGAGAATACAAATCTCACTGTGCTTATAATTCGCTGACTATAAAAAGGCATTTTAGTCCGTAGAGCAGAATCATACTTTAAAAATTGTCCTCCAAAAAAACTATCCCCCACGAACATGAAAAAAATCTTTTATCCTTTGAAAGGTATAATAAAGATAACTTTGTCTGATGACCTAATTATTAATAGCAAGTATGATGTCTTCCTGAGTTCAAATCTGGTCTCAGACACTTACTATCTGTGTGACCCTGGGCAAGTCACTTAACCCCATTTGACTCACTTTTCTTCATCTGTAAGATCAGCTGGAGAAGGAATGGCAAACCATTCCAGTATCTCTGCCAACAAAACCCCAAATGGAGTCACAAAAAATAAAAAAAGTCACACTAAATTGACTAAACAACAACAATGACATATAGGAACAAGAAGACATATATATTTGACATCATCATGAGGAATGTCCAGCACAAACTACAAATTAAAGAGGGATTCCCTATCGATGTTAAGGTCCCCTAAATCAGTGGCATCAAACTCAAAAGAAATGGAGGCCACTAAAACATATATACAGATCCTTGTAGGAAACATATTGATTTAGAAAATCATATACTAGCATTATCTAAGTTTTCTTATATTTATATTTATTTTGTTAAATATTTCCAAATTACATTTTAATCTGGGTCTATTCTAGGCATACTGTGGCATCACCTGCAGACTGTGTTTTTGACGCCTCTGTTCTAAATTACCTTGTTTGTGGATGACATTGTGCTAATTATATAAAGCCTCCAAACATTACATAGTCTATTCAATGAGATCTACATAATCAAATTCAAAAAAACTTGAATTAACAATCCGTGGAGAAAAAAAGCAAGTAGACAGAAATTCTATTGGTTATTGGCTAGTCCAGAGGTTCCCAAGCTTTTTTGGCTTTCTACCCCCTTAAAAAAAATTACTCATTGCTCTCCCGGAAATCTACTTTCTTTAACCCTTTAACTTCTTTTAAAATTTGTGTCAATTCAATATATATATATTTGTGAAATGACATCTTAAATTTAATAATTTATTATAAATTTGTGGGGGTTTTTCCTGCACTGAAATATTGATGATGCAATATTGTGTCATGTAAGCACATAGCATCATAGTGTAAACAAGTTATTACACATACATATTCCTGCTGATACATGCTGGACTTCCTGACAATGGGCGGCCTGCTCACCTGCCAACACTTGTTTGTTAAGACCTGTTGGTGGACTTGACCACTGATTGGTTATAACTTGCATTTTGTGTATTTATTTGGAAAACAATGTAATCACTAAGAGTTTAACTCTGTTATACAACAGATGAAACATGTACAAATGGTTTTTCAAATTTTTCTTCTCTTCTTTCCTTATGCTTCCACCTCCCCCTTATTTTTATTTAAAGTTCCCCAATTGCACCCCTTGGATCTACTACTTCCCCTTGGATCCTTACACCCTAGCAGGGTGATATTGCCCACTTTGGGAACCTATGGTGCTAGCCCATGAAATACAGCTAGATGAACAGTTTATGCAGCTTGTCTATCAATACATATGGCTTTGACAGATAATGGGAATGGACAGTGAACTGCCCTTAGAATTGAAACCTAAAAAAGTGGGCTGAATTTCTATTAGCTTTTGTCCCCCAGTGCTTTTAATGACCTCAGACTTCTCCCTGAAAGTCATCTTTTTAACATAAAAATTTTTTCAATACTCTTGAAAGGTGATAAGCCATGGAATGTCATGATCACCAAAGAACTAAAGTTTTAGATCCCCCAGAGACAATGGAGTGGTGCATAGTACGTGTTATCAGGCTTGAAAATATTACAAAGAAGGAATTCAGCCAGAAAAGTGGTGGAAAGCATATTATCCAAGTGAAGCATCACTGAAAAAATACAGAGGTGTAGCAAAAGCAAGGGTAAACCAATGGGTAGATAGCCCGTGTGCTCCACTGGAGCTTCTTGGGAGCAGGGCTTAATTCATGTTTGTCTTTGTACTCCTAGCACTTAGCACAGTGCCTGGCAGTTAAATTCTTAATAAATGCTTGTTTGTTTATTTTCTTTGACCTCCTTGGACTATACATCTAGCAGTGGAGCCTCTGGGTCAAAAAGTATGTATGTTTTAGTTCATTTTTAAGTATAATTCCAAACTGCTTTCCAGGATGGTTGGACTAACTCACAGCTTGACTGAATGTATTATGGAATTTCAAGCATTCTAGAGGAAGCACCTTAGATGTCCCAGCATCTCCATGAAGGATTAATGAGAGAACATAAACAAGAATAACTCAAAACTGGAAATCTTGAATGGGTTGCAATTTGTATCTGTGAAGATAGTAGTAACATTAATGAGATCATAGATCTATATCCAAGGCTCACATAAGTATAATGCTTTATAATGAAGAAATGGAAACTGTTCTGAAATACACTCTTTCCCTAAAACAAACCATTTGGGAGAAAGAGTACCAGTCCAGCCATTTAAACAAAAACTATCTACCATGCAAGAACAAAATCAATACAGCCAGGAGGTTGACAGAGAAAAAAAATCTTTGCATCAGATATCTCTGATAACGGTCTGATAACCCAGATATATAGGTTGCCAACACAAATAAATAGACCAAGATGCATTTCCCAATGGAGAAATGGTCAAAAGATAAAAACAAATAGAAATTAAAAGAATTGCAAACTATTAACAATCACATGATAGATTGCTAAAAATAATTAATAATAGCAGAAATGTATTTGTTTGCAAATTGGCAAAGATGGAACTAGTCAATTCTGAAAGGGCCATAGAAAGTTGGACTAACTAATACATTCAGTCAAGCTGTGAGTTAGTCCAACCATCCTGGAAAGCAGTTTGGAATTATACTTAAAAATGAACTAAAACATACATACTTTTTGACCCAGAGGCTCCATTGCTAGATGTATAGTCCAAGGAGGTCAAAGAAAATAAACAAACAAGCATTCATTAAGAATTTAACTGCCAGGCACTGTGCTAAGTGCTAGGAGTACAAAGACAAACATGAATTAGGCCCTGATCCCAAGAAGCCTACATTGTAATAGGTGAGACAAGTCATACATACATGAGTATGATCAGAATATATACACAATGAATTCAGTATAGTTGTTGGAGGGAGAGCAGTAGTTGCCACAGGAATTAGGAAGGCTTCATGAAGAAGGTGCCACTTAACTGAATTTTGAAAGAAACAAGAGATTCTAAGCAGAGCTGAGAAGAGAGTGGATACTAGGCATGGGGGACAGAGATGGAAGATGGAATGTCATGTGTGAGGAAAAGCAGGTCAGTTTGGCTGGACCATAGAGTGTGGGAATGGAAGTTAAAGTAGAATAAGGCTAGAAAGATTGGTGGGACCTGGTTTCAAAGGACTTTAAATGTCAAACAGAGGACTATATTGGATCTTAGAGGTAATGAAGAGCAGCAGGAGATAACTGAATAGGAGACAGGGGTCACATGTTTAGACCTGTGTTCTAGGAAAATCATTTTGGCAGCTGTGAGGGATGGATTGGAATGGAAAGCATCCTGAGGCAAGGAGACAACTTCAAATGCAAGAATTGAGGAGAGCCTGACCTCAATAGAGAGTTGTGTGAATAAGGAGAAAGGGGCATATGTGAGAGATATGAAAAGATAGAAATGACAAGATTTGGCAACTGATTGGATATGTAGGGTGAGTGAGAGTGAACAATCAAGGATGACACTGAGATTGCAAACATTGGTGACTGGAAATACGGTATTGTCCTCAGAAGTAATAAGGAAGTTCTGGAGAGGTGTAGATTTTAGGGAAAAGTTGAGTTCCATTCTTGGACATGTTATGTTTAAGATGTCTATAGGACATCGAGTTGGAGATGTCCAATAGGGAGCTTGTGATGCAGTATATACTCATGAGAGCATGTGACAAGGGTCATGTATATACATATGCATATGTGTATGTATATACATACATATGTGTGTACACATGTATGCCTAGTAATATTATAGCTAAGTCAAATGGTATATATGGTTTAGCAAGTGCCGAGGTCCAGTTCCACATTGTTTTCCAAAACAGTTGGGCCAATTTCACCAACAGTATCCTAGCATTCTCATTTTTCTATAGCCCCTCCAACATGCGTCATTTTATCTTTTTATCTTCACTATCTACCAGGTATGAAATGGAACCTCAGAATTCTTTAATTTGCATTTCTCTTCTTACTTGTGATTTGGGGCATTTTTCACATTGTTGATTACTTAGCATTTCTTCTTTCAAAAGCTTTCTAATCATCTCTATTGGCCACTTATTTGGAGGGGATAGGTACGGTGTTGTCTTATTAGTTATCCACATGAATATCAGACCTTTTTTCAAATATTTGCCATAAAATTTTTTTCATAATCATATGCTCCTCTTCTAAGTCTAACTGCATTAATTTTGCTTTTATAAAACCTATTCAATTTTATTTCATCAGAACTGTCCATTTAATTTTCTATGATCACATCTATTCCTAATCATATTTGTAAAAGATATCTCTACCCTAAATCTGGTGCTTCTCCCATTACACCATGGTTGCCTGTTTCAGACACTTATTTTCTCCTTGTATATAAGGTTTGATTTTTTTTTTTTTACCAGATAAAGAATTGAACCACTCAGGAGTGTTATAAAGAATTCTAAGGCAATCATGATACTAGAATCATGAATCTCTGAATCACTTTCTGATTATGGATATAGCAGAGTTCCAACCACATTCATTCATTGTTCTCTACCCTCAAACTCCTAACTGAAGATCTTCTGTAGTAACTCGAGGAAGATTGGAGTTATACTAGCTTCCTGGTGATGGTCTTGCTTGTGAGAGAAATTGTAGGGTACTTTTTTTTTAATGAAAAGTAATTCCAGGCATATCAGGCCAGAGGGAAAATGAAAAAGAAACCAAATTCTGTAGCTATATATTTCAGGAACAGAGTTTGACCCTAAACTTCTATGATTCTAGGAGAATGAGAATTGACCCTCTTGAAACAAAGGAATTTTGGCCAGTACTTGCCCATATGGCATGACATTTGGCATCTTTGATTTACTAAGAGGGGATGAACATTTTAAGTATATTCTCCTCTTCTTAAATCAGGTGTTTATTTTACCAAAATTATTAGGAAAAAGGGGCATTTAACAAAAAAAGAATAACAAAAACGAACCCAAAAAACCTCTGCCTTGTCAGACTTTCTCCACCTTTCCAAGAAGATCTGCGCTAGGTAGAAAAAAAATGTTGATGCAGCCTTGACATAGCAAACACTATATTGTAATCAGTATTCCTTCTCTGAGGAAAGAGCACAAAGAAGAAAAAAGAGGTCAAGATGAGTCTTCTTGTTTCAACTGCTTCCAGTGGGAGATCTGAGACCCAACCTGTGTACTTGGTATCACATCTATGAATTTACTCCAAGGAAAAGCAGTGAAATGTCTGTGATGTGGATACAATAGCTAAAACAAATGAGTTTCAAATGTTCTCTCTCTGTGATGCAATTCACATCATGTAAGTCCTTTATTTGATCTGGAGAGACAGTAGGGAATGGGGGAAAAGTATGCTTGAGTGAGGTCAAGAGAGATCTGGATTCAAATCTGGCCTTTGATATTAGCTAGGTGACCTAATGGACAAAGTGACTTAACTTGTCTAAACCTCAGTCTCCTATAGCCAACAATGTTTTGGAGCCTGCTAAACCACTGTTTAAATCAGAGGTGAGGAACCTGTGGCCTCAAGGCCACATGTGACCCTCTACGTCAGTGGTTCTCAACCTGTGGGTCGTGACCCCTTTGGGGGGTCGAATGACCCTTTCACAGGGGTCATAGGCTTCACCTAAGACCATCGGAAAACACATAATTCTGATAGTCTTAGGAACTGAGACACCGCTCCTCTATCCATCTCCAGGTAGGTCCCCCCACATGCAGATACACCCACATACAAGTATTAAAGGGTCATGGCATTAAGAAGGTTGAGAACCACTGCTCTAGGTCCTCAAGTATGACCTTTTGATGAATCCAAACTTCACAGAACAAAGGGTCACACTTGAGGACTTAGAAGGCCACATGTGACCTCGAGATCCCAGATTTCCCACCCCTGATTTAAATTTTCATTGTGACCATTTAACCTCAGAAACTGGTAGCCACTACAAATAAATGTATGATTTTTGTTTTGTTGATTAAATGACAAGAAATTAATGGAGAAAAAAGTTGGTAGTGGGTTAAACATAAAAGTGTGTCCTTCATACATTTTTTTCAGAGACCCAGTTGTTAAATATTTATCAGCACATCCCAGTCTGTATCCTTAAAATGGGGATGTCAAGAATACTTGTAAAAACCTATTCCACAAAGCTGCTGTAAGGAAAGTGTTTTGTGACCTTAAAAGGGTGGATGATGTAGTCAGGAGAGTGTTTATTTTCAATTCAGGAAAATCTGAGTTCTAATCCGGCCTTGGTCACTTTTAGCTGTGCCATGCTGGCCAAGTCACTGGACCTCGTCAGTTTCCTCAGCTGTCAAATAGTTAGCAAAAGCACCATCTTCCCAGGGTAGTTGTAAAGATCTCAATTACAGAACACATGAAAACCACTTTGCAAACCTTAAAGCAGTGTGTGTGTGTGTGTGTGTGTGTGTGTGTGTATGTATGTGTGTCTGTATGTGCCTGTGTGTATGCTAGCTATTATTGTTGGTGCTTAAGATAGCTCAGGCTGTAGCGCCAATGAAATATTTACAGCACCCACAATCACGATCAAGACCATGACTATGAGTATCACATGATGTTCGATTGCAAAATATGCAAAACTCTCCAGATAGAGAATAGAACTGAAGCATTCATTTAGACACCAGAAAACCGAATTCCAAAACCAGTAAGCCAATTCCATCATAGTACCAAAGATATTCAGAAGCCATAATAACATGGAGAGCCACAGCATCCTTCAGCCTTCCCACAAACCAATACAAGATCAATATATACTTACAAACCTCTCTGTCTCTCCCCCACCACCTCACTAGTTCTGACCAGCTTCCTGTGGGCTCTGCTGCACCGTTCAGCAAATTCTCTACATCACAGGCTCCATGTGATTACATTCAGCCTATTAGGGGGCAGAGTTTACTTTCAAAGCAGGGGAGGTCTTCAAACTCCCCCCTAGGTCTATTAAGGGGCAGGAAAGATCTTCAAATTCCCATTCCCATTACACAGGCATATCTTGTTTTATCACACTTCACTTTATTGTGCAGATCTTGCATTTTTTATAAATTGAAGGTCTATGGCAACCCTGCAGCAAGTGAATCTATCAGTGCCAATTTTCCAACAACAATGTGCTCCCATCATGTCTTTGTGTCACATTTTGGTAATTTTCACAATATTTCAAATTATTTCATTATTATATCTGTTATGGTGATCTGTGATCAGTGATCTTTGATGTTACTATTGCAGCAGTTCTCAACCTGTGGGTCACGACCCCTTTGGGGGTTGAATGACCCTTTCACAGGGGTCACAAGGGTCACCTAAGACCATTGGAAAACACATATATCCGATGGTCTTAGGAACCGAGAAACCACTCCTCTATTCATCTCCAGGCGGGTCTGCCCGCATGCAGATACACCCACATACAAGTATTAAAGGGTCACAGCATTGGGAAGGTTGAGAACCACTGTACTATTGTAATTGTTTTGGGCACCATGAACAGTACCTATTTAAGATGGTGAACGTAATCAATAAATGTTATGTGCGTTTTGACTGCTCCATCAACTGGCCATTCACCAGCTCTCTCCCTCTCCTTCAGACTCCCTGTTCCCTGAGACACAACAATATTGAAATTAGGCCTACAGATAATAATTCTTCAATGGTTCAAGTGAAAGGAAGAAATTCAGCAAACTTCATTGTTGTTTTATTTTAAGAAATTGCCACAGCCACCCCAATCTTCAGCAATCATCACCCTGATTAATCAACAGCCATCAACATCATAGCAAGACCCTCCACCAGCAAAAAAAATTATAACTTTGGAGGCTCAGACAATAGCATTTTTTTATCAATAAAGTATTTTTAATTAAAGTATGTACATGAGGGATTTTTTTAGACAATACTATTGCACACTTAATAGATTACAGTACAGTGTAAACATAACTTCTACATGCACTGGGAAACAAAAAACTTTGTGTGACTTACTTTATTGCAATATTCACTTTATTGCAGTCGTCTGGAACTTAACCTACAATATCTCTCCAAAGCATTCTTGTATAGCATTTTAAAGAAATTTCTAAAATACGCCAGGCCACTTCACTATGTGCCCACTCAAGGCAGCACTTCAGTTCAGATACATATAACTCTTCCACTATGTTACTCCAACCTTTGTGAGGATTTAATGAAAAACAAAACATCTTGTATTTCTTTTCATATGGATATCAGCAAGTTACATCTTGAAACAAAAACATAGCCCTTCAGCATTGCAGTATGAAAACTGGCAGGTTGTACTACAATGACAACAAGCCCCTATTAGCACTTACTGTGTACTAGGCAGTGGGGATATAAAGACAAAAGGAGATAATTCCTGCCCTCAAAGAGGTTACCTACTGAAATAAATAAATGAATAATGTATACAAAATCATTCAACTGAAACCACTCTCCCAAAGTGTAATAGCATATGGCAATCTTGATCCTCCCTGACATCTCTGCAGAACTTGACACTGTCAGTCATTCCTTCCTGGATTTTCTCTCCCCTTTGGGTTTTCACAACACTACTCTCTCCTGGTTCTCCACCTATCTACCTTACCACTACTGGGCAGCCTGCTCACTGATTCTTCAGCTATGTCATTCACCACTAACCACAGGTGTCCCCAAGCCTCTGTCCTGGACCCCCTTGACCTCTTCACTCTCCATGGGTTCAGTTATCACCTCTATGCAGATGATTTCCAGATCTAAATATCTAGTTTTAGTCATACATCTCCAACTACCTCTTGGACATCTAAAATTGGATATCCCATAGGCACCTCAAACTCAATAAACCCAGACTTAATATCTTTGTCCCCAGCCCCCCCACTATTGACCTTCTCTATTATTGTCAAGGACAACACCCTTGACTCATCACTCTCACTCTCCCTTCATTCCCAGTTCAATGCCAAATCACACCATTTGTGCCTTCACTGCCTTTGTCCTACACACCCACTTTTCCCATCCATATAACCACACTTCTACTTCAGACTCTTATTACATCTCATCTGGGCTATGGACCTCAAGAGTCTATCTACTCTAATCCAACCTCCACTGAGCTAACAAGGGGATTTTTTTTTTTCCCCAAAGTGTAGGTCTGACCCTATTACCCTCTTGCTCCAGAGATTTCCTGTTATCTCCTGGATCCAATATAAAATTTTCTGTTTTGCATTTAAAACTCTTCATAACCTGGCCTCTTGCTACATTTCTAATCTCATATCTTACTCCCCTTTGGACATTGGAGGGGAGTAAGGCATCCAACTCTACTGGTCTACTGGATCCATGAAAATAGCACTCCATTTCCTTTCTCCATGCTTTTGGCTGTCCCCTATGCCTAGAATGTGCTGTCCCTTCACCTACTTCTTACTTTTCCTGAATTCCTTTAAGATCAGATCAAAGTCACCTTCTACAAAAGGCCTTTCCCCACCCCTCACTAGCTGCTAATACCTTCCCATTCCAGATTGATTCCCACCAATTTCATACATATTTTTTCTATGTGCCTATTTACTTACATGCAGTCTCCCTCATCTGAATGTCTGCTTCTTGAGGACAGAAACTGATTTTGGTTTTTTGTTTCTCTCTTTCCTTGTATCCCCAGCACTTAGCATGATGCCTGATACACAGTAAATAATACATGCTTGGTGACAGAGTAATTTAGGAGGGGTGTGCTAACACCTGGGGAAGTTAGGAAAGGCTGGAAGAAGGAATGCTTGAGCTGAACTTTGAATGGAGCTAAGATTTCTAAGAGGTAGAAATAAGGAGCAAGAACATCCCAGGCATGGCAGATACCTTGTGCAAAGGCATGCCATGACCCATGCAAAAAAAAAAAAAAGCAGCAAATAGATTAGTTTGGCTGGAATTCAGTGTAATGGAGGTTATTTACACTTAGGAGCAAAGTAGGTGATACCTGAAGTGTCACTGACCCACTTCTTTCTCTAATTATGCTGTTGTTTTTGTTGTTCAGTTGTTTCAGTCATATTAGGCTCTTCATGTCCCCATTTGGGGTTTTCTCAGCAGAGGTAGTGGGGTAGTTTGCCATTTCCTTCTCCAGCTCATTTTACAGATAAATTACAGTCAGGTTAAATGATTTACCCAGAGTCACACAGCTAGTAAGTGTCTGAGGCTGGATTTGAACTCATGAAGATGAATCTTCCTGATTCCAGGCCTAGTGCTCTAGCCACTGTGTCACCTATCTGCACCCTATTATGCTGTATTTGATTTTAAAAGAATCTTCTCTGAAATCCCGATTAGAGTTCATTTGACTCAGTGGCATAATGCAAAAAAAAAAAAAAAACCCAAAACAATAAAACTGTCACTCTGGAACAGGAATTGGGTTGACATAAAAATTCTTCTACTAATACCCATGACTTCTATAACCCCTTCAACCTCTCTGGGCTTTGGTTTTGTTATCTGTGAAATGAAAATTGGACCAAGTTATCTCTAAGATCCTTCCAGATCTTGATACTATAAATCTGAGTCATTTTTCAAACAGTCTCTAATCCATTGATCTAAAGTAAGAAAATACAATGGTCCTCACCTTCTGCTTGAAAACCCCCAGTGATGGGGAGCCCCAAGCAGAGCATTCCAATTTTAGATAGCTCTAGTTGCTCAGGAAACTTTTCTTTCCATTAGACTGAAATCTGACTCTTTGCAACTTGTATCCATTATTCTTAGATTTGTCCTCTGAGGCCAAGCAGACTAAGTCTAATCTCTCTTCCCCATGACAGCCCTTCAAATACTTAAATATAGCTATCTTATCTCCTCACGTCTTCTCTTCTCCAGGCTAAACATCCCCAATTTGTTCAACTGATCCTTACGTGATGTGTTCTCCATGCTGTTCACCAATCAAATGAGTGCCTCCTACATGCAGAGCCCTGTGCCCAATGCCAGGAATGTTGCTATAAGCCATGAGTATCTGTTTAAGTAACTGGGCAAGGAGATAAGAATGAGACCCACCAGAGGGGAGTGTTGCTTGACTACCTACACAGCTACCCTGTCTTTTTTCTGCTTGTAAGTGTCCCTGCAAAAGGAAGGTCTTTGAGGAATATACAGGGAAGAGGGAGAGGTTTGACTTGATTTGGGTATGAGTCCTTTGCATTGTTTTTCTAGTGAAAGAAAACCTGGCTACAGCCTATCCAAGCCTAAGAAAGCCTTTGAAGTTTACCCAAGCTTATACAAAAAAGAAATAGGATAGTAGATCCCTCAAACAGACAAGTCATACCCTTCCAGCCAAAGACCCAGGGCACAGTCAGTGCCTTAGCTTACTGTGACTTTTGCTGAAGGCCTTGGTAGATGGTGCTTAAAAGACCTAGAGGGATAAATGCATCCAGTAGATTACACACAACTTTCTTCTCTCCAGAAGGTTTTAACTCAGAGATAGAGGATACTGACTAGGCAACTCTACCGTCAAGTGGAAATTAGACTCAAGGGAGCGGGAGAGAACAGCAAAACAAGTTTTCTTATTAGAAAGATTTTTTAAATTCAGTCTTTGCATATGAAAGCACATTTAATTTCATTCTCATATACACAGCCACACAAAACTTAGAGAATAGGCCATGTAGAAGGGAAAATACAAGGAAAGACAAGACAGGTGAAGCACCACATTCAAGAAGCCCTTGGATAACAGTCAGTAAGGAATTTGAACTGTATTGAATAGGTCACAAGAAGCCATTGAAGAATAGTATGATATAAGGAAGAAAAGTCCAGCATTTGTGTGAAGGATGGTTTGGAGGGAAGAGAAAGTAGAAGGAGGAAGAGGAAACTAATACAGAAGCCCAGGCAGAAGATAACAAGGTTCTGCATTTGGGTAGTAGCAACAGCAATAAAGAGCAGGAAACTGAGGTAAGAAGTATTATGGAAAGGGGATTAATATAACTTGGTAATGGATTAGTGATTAAAGGGGAGAGAGAGGGAAGAGTGCAAAAAAAAAAACAAGGTTTGAATGTGGGTAAACCATTGCTTCACAGAGGATGGTAGAGGGAGAAAGAATCTTTTCAAATCCTAATCTGAAAGAGATAACTAAAACACAATTAAAGTCAAGCTTGGTAAATAAATCTCTTTATTTGTCAATAGCTCAAAACTTATGTTTATATGGTACTTTACAGCTTACAGAGTATTCTTCTAACCACAAGTCTAAGAGGTGGGTAGTACACTAATGCAGTTCTCTGAAGCTCTTTTTTCTTTCTTTCTTTTTTTCTTTCTTTCTTTCTCTCTTTCTTTCTTCCTTCCTTCCTTCGTTCCTTCCTTTCTTTTTCTTTCTTTTTTGCTAGAGATTATGCTGTTGGGTGGTTTTTTGTTTGTTTGTTTTGTTAATCTGCTGGAAAGGAGCTCAGATGACCTTAGAATGGTAGCTGTACCTTGATATCCTTTCTGTTGGGGGATGGGAAAGCATTGGTATGAAGATCTCATCTCTGGTTGTCATTTTTGGAAGTATTTGGACCTTCCTTCCTTCCTTCCTTCCTTCCTTCCTTTCTTTTTTTTTGGAGGGGGCAAGGCAATCAGGATTAAGTGACTTGCCCAGGGTCACACAGCTAGTAAGCGTCAAGTGTCTGAGGTCAGATTTTGGACCTTTCCTTTCAACCATACTTTTGCAGAAACAGCTATGTCCCAAGAGAAATTTTAAAGCATTTTCTTCACCATTATCATCTAATCATTACTGAGCACCCAATGCATATGAGGTGCAGTATGGAGTATGCAAAAAATCCTGAGCCTCTATGAGCTGTGCAGTTATTTGGCCCACAGTGACCTTGCAGCAATAGTGCAGAGCCCCATGATAGAAGACTCAATTATTATAATTCTCTCCCAGCAGGGGTTTCATTGGCATTTTCCATTCCTTGCAGCTTGTGCTGAATACAGATGTCTGTTCATTCAGTCACATGGGGAAACCAGCAAAGTCCACAATTCTCCCCTCATATGAGGTTATTCCCCTTTTCTTGTGCTGGCCTTCAGAATATGGAGCATATTCTTCATCGGATGTCAAGGCTAATCCAGCCCTCCAAAGTTCCTACCTCTACTCGGAAAAACCTTTACAATATTGTTGAGCTTCTCTACATTCTTAGCTCCTGTGGTTTGTTCTGTGATCCTTTGTTGCTATATTATCAAACTGTAGAATACTTATTATCAGCCTACTTTTTCATGTGTTGGTGTAGACATTTCTTTTTAAATGTATAGCCTGAATGACTCTAAAAATAACTCCTTTGAAGGATAGCATATGGTAGGTCAACTACTTTGGGTATTTCAATATTCTGGAAAATAATTAAAACCCAGGAAACATGGAAACCACTTTGAAGATTTGCACAGAGGCCAACATAGAAGCTGCTAGTGTCTGCCACCTGCAAATTTACCTTGCATTTCTTTTGTTTATTCTCAGAGACTTTTATCTCCCTGATAGGAGAGAGAACTTCTTGAGGGGAAGGTCCACAGTGCCAGCAAGATAGTCAGCAATTCATAAATGCTCATTGGCTATTTGGTTGACTATTAAATATTAGAGCAGCCTTAATGAGCAAAACTGTAATAGCCTTCCCAAATAAATAAACTCTAGTGGTTCCTTATTATATCTTTATATACCTTATATACCTTATTATATCTTTATATACCTTATATACCTTATTATATCTTTATGTACCACTCTGCCTAGCAGAGTGCCTTTAATAAAGTGCCTTTAATCAAGACTGAATGAACAAAGTCAGTAGTCCTCACGGAAAACACATACCACTAAAAAAAAGTCTCCCCCCCCCCCCCATTAGAAGGTTCTGCTACCAGGGTATACTGGAAAGGTATGAAGAAGTAACCAGACAGGTGGGCATTCTTTCTGATTCAAGTATGTTTTTATCTAATGGTACACTGCTCTTTGTTAGGGAGCATTGCTCTTAAGAAAAAAAGGAAAAAAATAACTACTGAATGGGTTAAATCTCAACTAGGAAAACAAAACAAGGAAACCGCAATTTTCTATCTCAATAAGGTGCAATTGTGCTGCCTGATGAATTGGTCTCAGGGAGCTTTATTTTGATTGTGCTGTGCCTATGGGAGATCTAAGTGTGGTTTTCTCCCATCTCAGCCTCTGCCTGGCTCTCCCATTAGTTCTTACAGTACTGCAGAGCAAAACAAGTCAATTTGTCTCTCAGTTAGGTTCTTCCCTAGAATAGCAAATATGAGAAATGCAATGTGGCAGGAGGCAAGGATGTAGCCGTCGATTGGGCGTATGAAGATTCTTTTTTTTTTTAATGACATTACTAGCCATTGAAACTACCTCAAGGTTCTCACTGTCACAACCTAGCAATAGCACCATTGTGTGGGATCAGGAAGAATTCTCCTTCAGTTTTCATCACAGTTATGTCCTTGACTGACTTTCCAAAAACCATCCTCTCTACAGGCCAGTCTTATCTCGGTTTAGACTGTGCAACAGTTAGGAGCATCAGCTCTTCTGGATTTTCTACAGCTACAAGAAAATTACCTACCCAGGGAGATACAGAACAACTTCACAGGGAAGGAGAAGGGAACTATCCACATGGAGCCAAAAGTATGGAGTTAAGGGGGATGGTGAGCATCAAGGGGCCTAGAACAATACACGCTATACCAGACAGGAGAACCATCGCCTGGACCCATGTGGAAGGGACAGCAAAGTTGAAGTGGTTAATAAGAATGTGCTGTATTTTAATGAACATAGAGAAAGAGAGCAAGCAAATGTCTGTCATAGTGCAAAGTGAATGGAAATGATGTAAGGAAAAGAGAAATTACTGGCTCTTTGCTGCCTCTGATAATGAAAGAACCAGGGAAAATCAATATGAATTAGAATAGCAATGAGACAAAGTGACTACGGGGGTGAAGAATCCAGATCAATTTAGGGATAAAGAAGACTATAGCAGAGATAGGGCAGGGTTATTATTCATCTCTGTGTTTTAGAACCTCGGTTCCCTTGAAAGTTTATTTCTGGGAGCAGCCAGATGGTGCAGTGAATATAGCACTGACCCTGGAGTCAGGAGGACCTGAGTTCAAATCCAGCCTCAGACACTTGACACTTAACTAGCTGTGTGTAAGTCACTTAACCCTAATTGCCTTGCCCTTCACCCTCCAAAAAAAAAAAAGAAAATTTAGTTCAGGCACCATCTCCTAAGGGAGGCCTTTCCTAATCATAGAAGCTGCTAGTCTCTCCCACCTGCAAATTTACCTTGCATTTCTCTTGTTTATTCTCTGAGACTTTTATCTCCCTGATAGGGGAGAACTTCTTGAGGGGAGGGGCACAGTGCCAGCAAGATAGTCAGCAATTCATAAATACTCGTTGGCTATTTGGTGGACTATTAAATATTAGATCAGCCTTAATGAGCAAAACTGTAATAGCCTTCCCAATTAAATAAACTCTAGTGGTTCCTTATTATATCTAGGATCAAATTTTACAAATGCTCTGGCATTTAAAACCTTTCTCAACCTGGCCACTCTTTACCTTTCCTGGGCTCGTTGTTTGTCCTTTCTTCATCATACCCTTACCTGTGAGTGCTCTGCCCAAAGAGAATGTAAATGTTGATCTCTCTGAGAACTTTTTTCTTAAGCAGCCTTAACCCAAACCCAGTCCTCATACAACTCCCCTCACCATACTTTACGATACAGCTACTCAGACCTGCTTACTGTTACTCTCTTGTGACCCACCCCATCTTCCCAAATCTGTGCCTTGGGCTCTTGCTTACACCTGGCATGCTCAAGGGCTTTTCTGGTTTTCTCCTCCCCCAATCCTTCCTTTACAGTGAGATTACCATCAATTTGTTCTAGACACAGATATAGTTAATTGCATATACATAGCAAATTGCATGTTGCCTCTCCTATTAGAATGAGCTCCTTGAAGGAACTTTACTTCTTTTTTTATCCCCACAATTTAACACAGTATCCAATGCATGGTAAACTTAATAAAGCTTAATAATACTTAACAAAACTTAATAAATGCTGTTTGACTGGCTAAATTTACAGCCCAGGGACTTATATCTAGGATAGTTTGGGTATAAATGGAGTCATTTCAAGGGCTTGAAAACCCTGTTTTTCTGTGGTTTTGCAAAACATTCTAAGTTTGAAAATTTATACTCCATCGAACCAAAGTATCTTTAAAATGAATAGATATGAGTCAAGGAATGCCCAAACAAACCACAGTATTTTTGTTGGGATCTCTAGTAGGCCTATTAGAAAGTAAAGAAGAGCTCTGAGCAATTGGGCCTATAAAGACAGACTAAAAGACTTTTCACTCTTCCCTGACAGAGGTTCTACTTTAAAAGATTCTTTTAAAAGTTATATGCACACACAAATATATATAACACCTATATGTACATGTGTGCACATGTTTGTACATGTATGCATATATATGTTCATGTATGTGCAGAGAGAATGAGAAGGGAGATGGAGAAAGAGATAAATAGACAGATAAATATGTGTATATGTATAGACAGATATTATATATATATGGATGGATGGATTAGAGTACATTAGAACAGATTGTCATATCATATATATGCATATATAATATGTATGTGTATAAATATATTAAATCTATACATAATACACACATATACATATATAGCTGCCTCTGACACATACTGGCTGTGTGACTCTGAGCAAATTACTATAAATTCTCAGTGTCCCTGTCAGATCGCTATTACTGTAAGCTGCAGAGAAGATGTCACCCTGTGTGGTATAGAGAGTTTCCTTCCTGGGATAGGGAGCTCCCTATGCCAATGAAATGATATGCCTACTCTCTATCCCATTCTCATTCTCCTCTCTCTCTCTCTCTATCTCTCTCTCTATCTCTCTCTCTCTCTCTCCCTTCTCTCTCTCTCTCTCCTCTCTCTCTGAATGCATATATTTATACATAATATATAAGAATGCATGTGTGTGTGTATGTGTGTGTGTGTATGTGTGTGTGTGTGTGTGTGTATGTAACAGATGCCATTCCTAATTTCCTCATGAGTGACCCTTAGTAACTGGAAACTCTGTGTGAATCATCAATATGTGAATGCGGTAGGGAAGAATTTTTTTAATGTGCTTCTTTGTATTTGAAGGACTACAAAGCTGATTTATTCTATGTACATATTATTTCACATCTCTGTGGAAGATGGATTAGACTTCTTTGGCCCCTGAAGACAGCACCAGAAACAATCAGTGAAAGTTTCAGAGATTCAGATTTAGACTGAAGAAAAACTTCCTAACAATTGAAACTGTCTAGGGTGCAATGAGCCACCTCTTGAAGTGGTAGATTCTCTTTCACTGGAGTTTTTAAAAGCAGGTTATATATCCACCTGCTACAGGGTGTCATAATGAGGATTCTTTTCCAGGTGTGCATTGCACTAAGTAGTGTGTGAAGTCCCTTCTTGAAATTCTCTGATCTTGATTCTTTCCACGTGCACATTATTTCACATCTCTTCTAGTCTCCCCACTGGTATCACCTCCCACTAATCTTCACTAATTAAATGATTCTCGAAAGTCTCACCAGCATATGCTGTAGAGACAAAATGAGACCATATGACCCAGACGCTGACCAGTGGCACTTATCCAGAACCTTTAGCTGGGAAAAAGTCCTAAATACCTCAGGCTTTCCAATCTCACATTGGAAAGCCAAGGGCACAGTGTACATTTTCTTTCTTCTTCAGAGAAGAGTTCAAAATGATTCTGTGTTGCGAATATACTCAGATTTTTTTTTCCAAAGTGACATCATGCATTTTTCCTTTTAAAAGTTAAAAGCGTCCTTGCAGCCCTCTGAAATTTGGGGGATAGTATTATAATCATTTGACCAACAGCAAATGAAGTTTAGAGCAATGATCAAATTGGGATGGGCCAGGGCACTGGGAAGATGATATCAAGGTATTGCCATGGTAACCCACCAGGAAGACCTGCTTCAGTCTTTGTGGTTAGTTTCCTGAATCTAGAGACTAGTAAGTGATGGAATAGAAACTGCCCAGACCAGAGTAGCTGGAGGTTAGATTTAGATGCAGCTGATGGAGATTGTGTGGCATGGCAGTCAGGGAATGAGCTCTGAAGGATGACATGTGGCTATCTAGAGAATCTGAAAAGCCTGATGTGGCCACTTGGAGACAGCATTCACCCCAGAGAGAAGCCAGAAAGAAGGTTGGAGAATACAAGGAACAGCTGGAAGGGAAAGATTAACTGAACCACATTCATCTCTGTATATTAGAAGTGACGTGCCAGCAGACTTGATTCTCTCCTGTTGCTATTTATGTAGTATGTAGGTAAAGTTTGCATTTCAGCTCCTCTAAAATTGGTTTTAGGAATGCTGTGTATCTTTCTCATTCCTTTTATAGTGTTCCCAAGCTTACTTTATTATACTGCTTTGCATTTCCAAAGCACCTTTCATTTGAGACTCTCCAAGTCAAATACTAATTAAGCAAACCTTTGCAGCTTCTATATGAGGTGGCATGAAATTCTGCAGAGGAAGAGATTGGTGCTAAATGACTCACCCAAGGTTGTACTACAAATCATTGTAAGGCCTGAGAATAAAACCTAGATCTCATGGCTTCCAGCCCTCTTCTCTAACTAGTATAACATCAGACTGGCTCCTTTCCCCTCCATCTTGAGATAAAGTCTTTTTCTGATCCTCAAAGGATGTCACCCATAGGTAAAGAGAGGGAAAAACAAATTTCACTTTTCTGGAAGTAGAGTTAGAATGACTAATATGGAAGTATTTTACATGATTGCACATGTATAACCTGTATTGGATTGCTTGGTGTCTCACAAAGGGGGAAGGAGAGATGGAGAGACTCAAATTTGAGAAATTTTTGACTTTTCAAAAAGTTTTAAAAATTATTTAACATATAATTAGGGAACAAATTAAAAGGAAGTAGATTCAGATTTTTAGCTTCTCATTCTCACACTTTCCTAGTTAAATTCCTAAATTCTGAGGTCTATTTTTTTCATTCCCCTTTACTACTACCAGTTTCCAGCAATAGCCCTTCTTCTCTTCTGTCTTACCTCTCTCTACCCCCTAACCTCATTCTACCTGGTAAATTCGAAATATTAATCTTTAGCACAAGAGAAAAGATTAATGATGCTTTAATAAAACCATTCAGCTCAGTGGTTCTCAACCTGTGGGTCGTGACCCCTTTGGGGTCAAATGACCCTTTCACAGGGATCACAGGGGTCACCTAAGACCATCGGAAAACACGTATTTCCGATGGTCTTGGGAACCTCCTCCATCCGTCTCCAGGTGGGTCCGGCCCACATGCAGACACACCCACATACGACTATTAAAGAGTGGTGGCATTAGGAAGGTTGAGAACCACTGATCTAGCTCATCAAGGCAATAAAAAAAAATCCTCTCCAAAAATCCTGAAGCATAAAAAATTCCAGATTTTCCCAAGATCCCTCTGGTAAAGAAGAAACTAGAGGATTCTACCATAAGGTAATTTCTAGACAAACTGAGAGTGCATATCATGAGGTTATCAAACCTAATTTCTACATACCATGATCCCACTTCACAGATGTACAGAATTTCAGAGTTTGGAATGGACTTCAAAGGTCATCTAGTCCAATTTACTCCTGAATCCCTTGACAAATGTTGAGCTATCCTCTCCTTGAAGACCTCCAGTGATGAAGAACTTTGACACTCTGTATTAATACAGAGAGATACCTGCTACCTCTCAGTTCAGCCCATTTCCCTTTTTAACCTGGCTTGCATCATTCGGAAGTTTGTCCTTTTATCAAACCAAAACTTGTTTCCACCTTTGCTCCTAGTTCTCTAGAGCCAAGCAGAACAGAGTCGAATCCTGCTTCCAAAAGATAGCCATTTGGATACTTGGAGACATGCTTTTGTATCCCTCTAAGTCTGCCCTAAGGTAAACATCCTCGGTTCTTTCAAGCAATCCTCCTATGGTATGGTCTCCAGGACTTTGGCCCTTTTGGTCAACCTCCTTAAGGCATACATGCTGCTCTTCACTCTCTTAAAGTATTTTCTTCATACATAGAATAAGTGTGACTAAAAAATTGACAGATCCTTTCTATGGACACTATCATGATGAGCACCACCGTCACAGCCGTCATCAAGAAAACAGAGATGGGAAGATGACTGCCTGGAGAGTTACCCTCATGGATTGTTTCATTTTGTCTTGTCTCCTTTATATTTAGCCAAGTTTTTGCATCTTACTTTTTCTTCTTTGTGCATCAAAGAAAAATGTCTAGTCAAATCCTGTCGTAGGTGACATTAAAAATAAAAGCTAACTTTGGCTATTATTTTCAATTTTGCTCTTTGATTTCTGCAATTCTTGAAATGATGCATTAAAGAAACATCCATCCTCATTTCTTCATAAGAACTGTTTGCTTGTTCACATGTTATAAGAACTTCAGAAAGGTAACATGGCCTTAGGAGAAGGCCAGGAGGACCTGGGTTTAAGACTTTCCTCTGGCATGGACTGGCTGTGTGACCCTGAGCAAGTCACTTAACCTCTCCTTGCAACCAGGCACTGAGGTCACCCTAAGGTCACCAAAAAGTCATGGAAGAAGATTGAACAGAGAAGAAATCACCGGCCCCATCAAGAATAAATACATAAAAACAACATAAAGAGCCTCAGTAGTCAGTCTGAGAATGGGGTATTTCAGAGGAAAGGCAGTCCTTCCAGGTGACTCAGGAACTATGACTATCTCAGAAAAGTGTATATATAAAAGCATAGATACGTACACACATACACATATATACATATGTGTGTATATATATGTATGCATATATATATATGTGTGTGTGTATACCTATATATACACATATATGGGTACGTGTATGTATGTAGACACACCCCCAGCTGGAAGGTACTTTAAAGGTCAGTGAGTCCAACTCTCTCATTTTACAGATGAGGAAAATGAGTCTGAGAAAGGTTAAGTGATTTTTTAAAATTTTATTTTTAATTTATGGAATAAAATAAGCATTTCCTTATCATAGTACAATAAAAAAAATGATTGCATGTGAAACTGTAAATCTGCTATGTATATAACTTGCTATTCCTTTCAAACACACACCAAAAATTATGTAAATTTTTTTTCTTTTCTACTCCCCACACACACTCAGCCAGGAAAGTGTCTGAAGCAGGATTTGAACCAGGTATTCCTGACTCCTTAAGTCCAGTACCTTATCTATGTACTGCTATACATTACTTTCCATTTGCTTTTTACCAGCAATTTTTATTTTCATAACCATGAATAGGATTCAAAATTTATGGTCCTTAGGCTACCAGTGATGGCAACCTAAGGTTTGAGCTTAATATAGGGGCAAGGCAAACAGAAGCTTGGCTTTTGTTGCAAAGAAGCACTCCTACCAAAGTGACCCCACCAGTGCAGGTAAGAAAGGGGGTCATGCTTCTATTCACCCAGCATTTTCCTTCTCCAGACTCTCACTGACCCCATGTGTTGGCAGTTTAGCTAGCAAATAGCTGCTGTTTACAGCGTTGGCCCTTCCTATTATGTCTTGTCTTTAGGACTAGAGACCTGGACAGTGGACTTAGGGGAATCTGGGAATTTGCTCTGAATGCTTCCACTGACTCTATGACAGGAAATTGTTACCAAGGGGCAATGTCTTGCGGGCCTATTCACACCAGCTTCACAGGCCAGTCTCTAGTGAATGTAAAGCCATTCTTTGAATTGGCATTCTTATTAGTGAGCTCAATACATGGTGGACTGGCTCTGTCTCTTCCTCAGGGAAGCTCCCATCACAGCTAAAACTAGAGTCTGTAAGCAGCTGGATGACATGTAGTGGGACAAGGTACTCAAGGGATATGGTGGCTAAAGCCACGTCTTCTGCTTCAATGGTTCCTCCCAGCAGCAGAATCATTGGTCGTTAGCCAGCTGACTGATGTCTTTCCGTGGTAGGCTGGTTTCAGGCAATGACAAACATGTCCAGGAGAGCTCTCCTCCGTTTAGAGATTGGTTTATCAGCCACTTCCCAGGGATAGAAGACTATTCCCAGCTCCCTCCCTTTACCATGCTGGTTTGTTTCAGTACATTTTTTTTACCTTTTCCATCAAACTGAAATTCTCATCCCTCCTAGTGGGACTCTTCTATCACAGTCCTTCCTTGTTCTATAATCTATCATATAAATGTTAATCAAAACACTCAGGTGTTCTTATACTATAGCAAGCCTCTGAAAATGATGGAAAGCCTCACATATATTTATTTCTTGTTTTTTATTACACTGGTAATTTCCTCGGCGTATAAAGTCCTTAATGCAATGCTGATGCAAATGGACACCTGCACCACAATTTCTGTTCTTAGGTAGATGCTTGGGTTACTGGGTCAGTGACTTGCTCAGGGTCACACAGTATATGTCAGAGGTATGACTTGAACCTAGACCTTTATGATTCACAGGTCAGTTTTCTAGCCACTATGCCATACTACTTCTGGGTCGAATTATAGAATCATGGAATCTCAGAGTTGGGAGGAGATTCAGAGGTTATCTAGTCTTCATTGACCAGGGTAGATATCATCTCTTAACATGCCTAACATGTGGTTATCTAGCTTCCATTTTGTTTTTGTTTTTTGAATACAGAGAAGAGGAACTTTCTAAATTTAATTTCTAAGCTCCCTTTTTCATGGAAATAAAACCCACTGTTTACAGTTTAATGTACATCAGCATTGTAATGATGGTAATGCATCATCTTTAATGTCTTTTCCTCAGATAAAATATATCAGTACTTGATGCTGAACCATTTGACAATGTCAAAGACATCTCCATGAGAATTTCTTCCTAGGATGAAGGCTCTAAAGGCAAGGCTGGAAGCAGGGCCAGTGGTCTAGGGGATGCCGCCACTCTCAGAGTTCTTGGCCCATTGATGGCAGCTGTTCAGTAGTTGGTGTTGATGGTGATGAGAAAAGTGGACCCCTTCTCTAGTGATTTCTCCCTTCAGTGATGGCCATGGTGTCCCAACCAAAAGTACCACCAGTGATCTGGGAAACTCTTTATTCCTGAGACTCTGGTCTAGAGTCCTGGGATTTCTCTATCAGAATCTGAGAGAGACAATGGTCAAGGTGGCAGTGGTGGATTGACTTATCTGGCACATGTTGCTTCCTCTCTCTCCCTCATGGTATCTTCTTAAAGACATATTCATAACAGCTTCACATACAACCAGTCATTCCCTGACCTTTGCCTTTGATGTGTTTTAGGGATGGAGGCAGACACTTCTGAATCTGCTTCTCTGTCTTTTGCTTCCAAGGTCCAAAACAGGACAAACTCTCTATGCCTTTTGGTTGTCTTTGCACAAGAACTGAGTAAGGGTAGGCAAAACATAGGAATTAGCTCTGGCTTCATACTTAACTTTGAAATGTAGATTTATTCTAAAATGGAATTATTCACTTCAACAAAGAGGAAATGTGCCCTTGTGCTACCACATTTTACATATTTTAGGAGGGGTGTTGAAAAACTAGGATGGGTTCAGCAGAGAGTGAGGGAAATTGAAACCACATAATGATATGAAATCTGTTTGGCTCTTAAAACCCTCCATAACCCGGTCCCTGCCTACCCTGCCAGTCTTCTTACACCTTACTGCCCTGTATAAACTCTGTGATCCAGTGACACTGACCTCCTCACTGTACTTCTGTCCAAGACACGCCATCTTCTGACTCCAGATGTTTGCCCTGGTCATCTCCCATGCTTGGAAGGCTCTCCCTCCTTGTATCTACCTCCCAGATCCCCTGGCTCCCTTCTAGTCTCAGCTAAAGTCTCATTTTCTGCACAAAAAATTTTCCCAGGCCTCCTTAATCTTAGCACCTTTCCTCTGAGATGATCTCCAGTTTATTCTGTATGTAACTTGTTTGCACAGTCATTTTTATTTTCTCTCTTCTGTTAGACTGTGAGCTGCTTGAGAGATGGACTAATTTTTTTCTTTGTATCCCTAGTACTTAGCACATTGCCTGGCACACAGTAGGCACTTAATAAATGCTTGCAACAAACAACTGGTTGGAACAATTAAGGATATTTATCCTACAGGAAATATACACATGACATTTGTCTTCAGATTTAAGGGTTATCATATAAACTTCTTTTTTACCCCAAGAGGGCAGAACTAGAATCAATGGATGAAAGGCATATTTGAGCTAAGGATAAGGAAAAATTCCTTAATAAAGCTGTCTAAAAATGGAAAGAGCTGCTCGGTAGTTGATAATTTCATTGTCACAAGGACCATTCAAAAGGAAGCTGAATAAGTAACTGTCAAGGACATTGTGGAAGGATTGAGCAAAGACTTGGGCTAGAAACTTTCCAGATCTAGGATTCTATGAAATTGATGCAGCTTTCCTACTGGATAACCATGTGTACATCCAATACTTTTTTTCTGCCTTGGTACCTGTGTTCATGCCACTGCCTTTGACTTGAATGCTCCCATCCCATAAATCCCGCCTTTTGAAATCTCGCCCATCCTTCAAGATTTAGTTCACATTACATCTCCTTTACAAACATTTTTATTTTTCCCCTAATTAGAACTGATGCTTTCTTCCTCCAGTTTTTCATAGCTATCTCTTCTCCCTCTCCATCTCTTCCTCCTCCAACTGTCCCCTCTACTCTCCTTTCCTCTCCTCTCCTTCTCTCCTCTTTTCTCCTTCTCCCTTCTTGTCCTTCTCCCCCTTTTTGCTGTCCCTCCCCCCTCTCTGTTTATTTATCCAAACCTGTGATTTCATGGGTATAGGGAGGTCCCAGTGATAAAACACCATCTGCCTATGCAAATTAGCATTTCTTCTTTAATTTACTGCCTTAGAGCAGGGATTCTTAATCTTTTTTTTTTTTTAATATCATGGACTCCTTTGGCAGTCTAGTCAAGCCAAGAACCCCTCAGAACAATGTTTTCAAATGCATACAATAAAAACTATGGCAGTACAAAATAAACCAAAGGTTAGTGAAAATAAAGAAGTGTTTTATTTTCTCCCATCTAAGCTAATAGACCCAGAGAGGGTTAAGAACCCTTATCTTAAGGGCAGCTAGGTGGTGCAGTGAACAGAGCACCGACCCTGGAGTCAGGAGGACCTGAGTTCAGATGTGATTTCAGACTCTTAACACTTACTGGCCATGTGACCTTGGGCAAGTCACTTAACCCCAATTTCCCTGCCTTCCCCCCTCCAAAAAGAAAAAAAAAAAGAACCTTTATCTTAGAGAGCTGCCTGGGCCAATGAGAGGCTAAGAGCCTTGCCTTGTCCAGAGTCATAGAACCAGCATGAGTCAAAGGTAGGAGTCTGAATCAAGTTGATCCTGATTCTGGGACTGGCTCTCTATCCACTAGGATGTGCTGTTTGTCATTCCTCTTGTGTGCTCCTATTGTATTTTATTATGAACTATAGTTATTGTATTATATTTTGTTGTTCTTCAGTCATGTCTGACTCTTTATGACCCCATTTGGGGTTTTCTTGGCAAAAATACTGGAGTAGTTTGTCATTTCTTTCTCCAACTAATTTTACAGATGAGGAAACTGAGGCAAACCTTGCCCAGGGTCACACAACGAGTAAATGTCTGAGGCCAGATTTGAAATCAGGAAGATGAGTCTTCCTGACTCCAGGCCCAGTGCTCTATCCATTGAACCACTTAGCTACACACACACACATAAATACTACAGTGTTTGTGTGTATCTATACTACTAGATTTTTAAACTCCATGAGGGACTGTCTTTTTTTTTTTTTTGGAAAGAGGAGGGCAGGGAAATTGGGGTTAAGTGACTTGCCCAAGGTCACACAGCTAGTAAGTGTTAAGTATCTGAGGCTGGACTTGAACTCAGGTCCTCCTGACTCCAGGGCCGGTGATCTATTCACTGTACCACCTAGCCGCCTCATGAGGGACTGTCTTAGCAATCATTGTGCGGTAGATATTTAATCCATGGCTGTTGAATGCACAAACCACATTCTCAGGTAAGTATTGCAAGTAAAATAAGGTTAGGAAACTTTACCTGAGTTTTCCTCAAGTCACATAGCTGGCTGGTAATGGGGTCAGTCTTTTGATTTTCAGTCACATCCTCTGAGCAGGCTTGCACACGGCAGTTTGGATGCCAACGCAGGCAATCAAGGGCCTGCTGCTGTATACTCAGTCCATGAGAAGGCCACCTCCCTCTCTCAGCTCTTGTAAACATGCGAAAGTTCAGTCTACACTGTCCTTCTCCCATCTACTCCTTTCCTAACTCACTTAACTGGGAAAGAGTAAATTGTGGTCTGCAAAGTGAATAGAAACACCCAGTAGAAACAAAGTAAGAAACAAGAAACTCACTTCTCCTGCTGCCTCCAGGCTGGGAGAGAAACAGAGCTGAGGCCTAGTGCCTAGTGCTCCACCTTGTGAGTGTGAGGATTGCCTGTAGAATATTAATGTCCAGCCTTTCTCTCCTGAACAATTGCTGCTTTAAAGAAAGACAACCCTACACGTTCAAGGGGTAGAAAGCATGGCTTGTACCTAAATTCTGCAATCAAGCATATTTAAAATGTGGGTTCTGTGCAATTTGGCTAACATTAACTATATTAAATAATTATCTGGTTCAGAAAGCTGTTACACCACCAGAGACCAGAATGTCAGGAGGCTACAGGGGATGTTTGCTGGATGTGGCAAGAGCACATGAAGGAGCTGAGCTAGAAAAGGGACTTTTTTTCTCCCCAAATTTTAATATGTCATAACTAAGTTATTTTCTAGCTCTGGGTTTTCCTTGAAACTGATGCTCACTTGTTTTTGACTGTAAGCGCTTTGGCTCCTTGGCCACCTCACTCTGGTGAGCTGTACAGCTGATGAGGCGGAGCATGCTTTTGAGGGTCTCTTGCCTTGCAATCCCTCTCAGCTTTTCAAGGTCCTAAAAACCACTGGGGAAGGTAAGTGGCATAGTAGATAGAGCACAGGGTCCAGAGTCAGGAGGAATCATCTTCTTGAGTTCAAATCTGACCTCAGATATTTACTAGCTGGGTGACCCTGGGCAAGTCACTTTACCCTGTTTGCCTCAGTTTCCTCATCTGGAAAATGAACTGGAGAAGGAAATGGCAAACCACTACAGGATCTCTGCCAAGAAAACCCCAAATGAGGTGACGAAGGGTCAGACTTGACCTACACAACTGAACACCACCTAGTATAAATGCCATACACACAGTAGATCCTTAGTAAATGTTTCTTGAATTTAATGGAATTTTAGCTCTCATTCTTGGACATTGATAAGAGGATTTACATTGAGGAAGAGGGGGAAGAACAGGCAGTCAAAGCTCGTCTGTCAAAAGAGAGGCAGTGAAATGCCAGTGGGCTGCAGCAGTGAAATTGTGTGACCCCACGGCTGCCTCTCATTCTTACACTCACTGCCAGATTGTTCATATTAATGAGAAGGGAGCAATAGTCCAGATAAACCAAGAGCGAACAATCTAAAAATCATACATTAATTCATTCTTTCTGGAAGGCAATCTGGCAAAGTGTAACGAGGACTATAAAACTGTCCCTACAGTTTCATCTAGCAATTCTGCTTTGGGAAAGAAGTCTCCAAGGAAATGGTCCCAAAGGAGGAAAAAATCATTTACAGCAGCACTATTTCTAATAGAAAGAAATGAGATTAATCCAAATGCCCAATAGTAATAGAGCGACTAGACAAATTATAGTACATTAACACATGGCAACCCTGCATAGCTCTTTTAAATGACAGGTATGTAAACTATGGTAATACATAGAAATGTTTATGTGAAATAATTTTAAGTGAGAAAGGAAGAATAAAAATAGTATTGCACACTGATTACAACTGCATAAAAGAGATGGTATAATATATAAAGCAGCCTGTGTTCTCTTATTTACAAAAGTAAATAAGATGAGCAAATGATACTAATGGGCTCTTTCCACCTAGTAAGGCAACATAAAACACATACACAAATATTACACATACATTCCAATATTATAAGGGTCTACAAATGTCATGAAGTCAGTTAAGGGAGAAATTGCTGAGACTGGACCAGAGTGAGTCAGTCCACTAGGCACATGAGGCACTTTCATTGGGATAGAACTAGAAGGCAATAAATGAGTAGCCAATACTGATTGGCTAAGAACTGATTGTTTTATCACTGAGATATGTGAGGACAAATTAAAGCTAAATCATGCTACTGTTGCTGCTGCTGATGATGATGATGAAGATAGCACTTATATAACACTTTGAGGTTTGCAAAACATCTTACAAATATGATCTTATTTGATCCTTAAAGCCCTGGGAGAAAGGTGCTGTATTATCATCCTCATTTTAAACATGAGGAAACTGAGGCATGCATTGGTTTAAATGACTTGTCCAAAGTGGCCCAGTTGTTCAATGTCTGAAGTTAAATTTGAACTCAGGTCTTTCACTCCAGGACCATCATTCTTTCCACTGTTCTGCCTACTGTCCTAAGTGACAACTCAAGCAAAGATGAGGGGAAAGATGGGAGAACCATTAAACAAGTCCAGTAAAGAATTCAAAAGGCCTGAAGACCCCTAATGTGAAGGATTTCCTCACTTCAGGCTGGCATAACTGAGTGACTGAGACCCCGGGCTCTACCTTGTCCGCGATGTGTTCACTTCAAAGCAGCACTAGCTAGCTTTCTGCTCACAGACACATGTTGATGGACAGTTGTGCAAGCACAAAGGATAAAAGCTTCTGTTTATCGAGCGAATGCCAGTCATGGGGAGAGAGATAGATGAGGGGGTCCTTGGGTCTGCTTGTGGCTGGTGTTTATTGTGTACAGGAAGGGCCAGCAGAGCTAGGAGTACAGTCCAGGCCACTTTCTGATGGAAAAAAGAAAATTTTGCCTAATGCGTCCATCATTTCTCTGTGTCTTTGGGGCATGTAGGAGAAAAAGGCTGACAATGTGTAACAGCTAGGTGAAGTGTAGTGGGTAGAACATGGGATTTGGAGTTATGATGGCCTAAGTCAAAATCTTTTTTTAAATTTTATTTATTTATTTATTTTGCTTTTTGGAGGGGGGAAGGCAGGGCAATTGGGGATAAGTGACTTGCCCAAAGTCACATGGCTAGTAAGTGTTAAGTGTCTAAGGCCATATTTGAACTCAGGTCCTCCTGACTCCAGGGTCAGTGCTCTATTCACTGTGCCACCTAGCCACCCCCTAAGTTAAAATCTTATTCCTGACACTTATAACTATGACCCTGTCAGTCATTCAATCCCTCTTTACCTCAGTTTCCCCATCTGTAAAATGGGGATAATAATAAGACCTACTTAACATGGTTGTTGTGGTGATCAAACAAGATCTTTTCTTTGTAAACTTTAAAGTACTACATAATTGTTTGTCTTTATTATCATTTTTTGCTGGAAGACTCAGAAAAGGTTTAATTGGACAGATAATACTCGAGTAAGACATTGAAGAATAAGCAGGTTGTCAATAGTTGAAGGGGAAGGTGGGGAGACAATCTAAATGCAGGGAAAGGCATAAGCAAA
The DNA here is from genome assembly GCA_028646515.1 of Pseudochirops corinnae. Taxonomy (NCBI): domain Eukaryota; kingdom Metazoa; phylum Chordata; class Mammalia; order Diprotodontia; family Pseudocheiridae; genus Pseudochirops; species Pseudochirops corinnae. The sequence goes on from CM053585.1 coordinate 439,770,546, forward strand.
GAAATAGTAGCAAGAAAGAGTAAGATGTGTTTGAATTGTGGAAATCGCCAAGTTGACTGCAATTTAGAGTAAATAAAGGACAATGTTGAAAGATAAGGAAGAATCGGCAAGACTTGACCTACGTAATATGAGGTCAAATTAAAAGTTGTTTTCTAGCTCGGAATCTGATGTCATGAGAAGAGAATTCAGAGTGGTCTACATTGCTTAGAGTTTGACCTTTATTAGTTTCCTCTTTTTGTGTAGTTGATCCATTTTTGAATTTTCTAAGAATCAAGATTCATGATTTCTGCAGCCAATTTGCCTCCTTCATTAGAGTTAAATGCACATTAAAACTGGTTTGAATTCCCTTAGCAAATACTAACTGAAGGGGTGGAAAGGTAGTGCGTATATTTTCTGGGTGGGAAGACAAAAGTTGTTATGGGACAAATATAAGTAGAGGGTATAAAGGACATCTAAGTGAGTGATACAGGAGTTACATGTTACCAAGGGACTATTCCCAAGGATCCCCAAGGGATTCTTCCTCAAGACTACCAAAAATGAAACACAAGTTAATGAGCAGACGTTTAATGAGCATCACATTTCCAATGACACATAGCAGACTTCCTGATAGGAAAGTGAGTATGTGAGTATCTTTGCCTTAGAGTGAGACTTCCCAAGCTTGTGCAGTTTTCACCAATGATATACCAAAAATTTAACTAGGAATATAATATTACTACAAGTAACTCTAAGGTGATTGATTAACCCATTCACAGATAAATATGGAATCATCTTCCAAACAGGTACTTTGTAACTTAGATCATCTGAATCATGAGCATCTATAGTTCTCAACATTAAAATCTTAGAATTTCAAGGAGAGGAGGGATCTCAGAAATGATATATTTCAAGTCATAACTGAATGGGAAACCCCTGTCGGAAGTTCCTGCTTAATGTCATCTAATTCAGTCTCTGCTTAAAGACCTTCATTTATGAAGAACTTACAGGTTTCCAAGGTAGCTCCTTCCATTTTCGTTCTGCTCTAATTGTTAAGTTTTTCTTTATGTCAAGCTGAATTTCCATCCACTGATCTTAGCTCTGTCCTCTAGGGCAAAGCAGATTAAGTCTAATCCCTCTTTCACGTGACAGTTCTTCAAATAGTTAACGACAACCATCGTATCTTGCCTTCTCCAGGTTAGATATCCTCTTTATATATAGTGTGATTTGGAGCCTTTTTGCCAAGTTCGGCCACCCTATTCTGTACAATCTCTAGTTTACCTATCCCTTCATAAAATATGGCAGCCCGACCTCAACTCTGTAATCTAATGCTCTAACCAGAGCAGAGTGACCTTCCTTGTCCTGTACACTATGCCTCCCAAGGAAGGGCTACTCATTAATCTTTAGTGTTCACCTGCCACCCACCTCTCATCTATGGCTCCAAGAAGCTGTAGCATGCCCAGCAACCAAACCCCAGTAAAGCCATCTCTGTAGATAGACTACACAAGCTTGATGGGCCTCAAGCCCATCAATTAGTTAGGGGGATGCCCACCCCCAAGCATGTGAAGACTTCCCCCAGTGTAATGGGTGGCTAAGAATGATTTGTTCCAACAGTCATGAAGGAGGTGTGGAGACTTACAGTTTGGTCAGACATCAAAGATGCCAAGGTCATCCAAGGCATCCTGAGCCATTACCCTCTCTTGCTGCTGAACTTCAATGACTCTAGAAGAGAAAATGAGACTGATGAGTTTGTGCAACTGTACCTTAATTAAATCCAATTCATTCAAAAAGTCAAGACATCCTACTATGTCATTGGTCCTCTTAAAAAATGAAGGACAAAGAACAACATACCTCCATTAATGCAATATATAGTTACTTTAATTCTTCTGGTCAAAGCGTCATCATGTGAATAGTATAGGAAAAAGAGACCATTGAGGTGACATTTTGATAGGGTACCACTCCACAGTCCCAAGGAAATTAAAAATGAACGCCTAACACTATCAAACTGCCATACTCGTGGTTGTACTCTGCCTTACCAAAATTTCCCTATATATAACACTTCATCTATCCTCTGAAAATTCTATATCCTTCATTTCTGAAGCGCTATAATTAAATAGGGGAAGCCAAGTGGAGCATTGGATAGAGCACTGGGCCTGGAGTCAGTCAGGCCTGAGTTCAAATTTAACCTCAACATTTATGATCTGGGTGACCCTGGGCAAGTCACTTAACCCTGTTTGCCTCAGTTTCCTCATCTGTAAAAGAAGAAAATGGCAAATCACTCCAGTATCTTTGCCAAGAAAACTCCAAACAGAGTCACTAAGAGTCAGACATGACTGAAATAACTGAACAAAAGCAACATGACAAAATAACAATAACAATTAGAATTTGTATAAGCACTTATTGTGTGCCAGGCATTGTACTAAGCACTTTACAATTACTATCTCATTTGAGTCTCATAACAACTTAGGGAGGGAGGGGCTGTTATTGTCCCCTTTTTACAAATGAGGAAACTGAGGCAAGCAGATGTTAAGTGACCAGTGTTACACAGCTAGTAAGCATTGAGGTCAAATTTGAACTCAGGCCTTCCAGACTCTAGGCCCAGAGCTGTACCCCCAGGGCCACCTCACTGCCCTCCTTCCTCACCTCCTTATCTTCCTTTGAGATTCAGCTTAATTGCCTGTGACTATAAGAGTTATCTTCTGATCTCTACCACCACCATCCCTAAGATGTTAATGTGCTCCCTCCAGAACTTACGTTGCATTTACATTTCATATGTTTCATTTTCATTTATTCGTGTTGCTCCCCCTATGGAAAAAAAAATGAAGATACATCCTTGAAAGCATGAACTTTTATTTTTATCTTTATATCCCCAAGCATCATTTCTCACAGTCCCTTGGCACACAAGGAGGTGCTTAATAAATGCCTTTTGAATGAATTTGTTCAGTCATTTCAGTTGTATCCAGCTCTTCATGACTCCATTTGGGGTTTTCTTGGCAAAGACACTGAAGTGATTTGCCATTTCCTTCTCCAGGTCATTTCACAGATAAGAAAACTGAGGCAAACAGCGTGAAGTGACTTGTCCAGGGTCACACAGTTAGTAAGTGTCTGAGGCTGGATTTGAACTCAGGAAGATAAGCCTTCCTGACTCCAGGCCTGGTGCTCTATCTACTGCACCACCCAAGTTCCCCTTTGAATAAATGACCTCTCAGGTATTACAGACAATGAAATTCAGGGCTAGAGGATTAAAGTTGGGTGTCTAAGTTCAAACAGGCAGTTAGTTAGTGCCAGAGGCACAAGTAGAACCCAGATCTCCTGATTCCCACTCTAGAACTCTTCCTCCTATCTCACACTGCCTCAACAGTGATATGTAAATGCTTATCAACAGTCTGGCTACCCAAATAAACATGATTCATAGCATCTTTCCATGCTCATATAGAGCTACGCTGTGATCTATCCACTTCATGCATAGCAAATGGCCACGTCTTTAGAATGAGCACTGTGGACAGAACCCTTGAGGCAATTCAATTCAACTATTACATTTTGATGCATTATAAACCCACAGCTCTGAGAAAACTGAAAAAGTCTACCCAACACCAAACACCAAGCAAACTGCCAATCTTTCTTTATAGCTAAAAGGCAATGTTCTTTTAAAAAAAATTTTTTTTAATTCCACAATACTGTATAAGGATTGAAATTTGGGCAGAAAATTTCTTTTTGTTCTCAGAGGTGGAGCACCAGGGGTGTGGAATACTAAGTACTGTCAAATGTTGGTGAGATTTACAAAATGTTTCTTTTTACTTTCTTTTATTAATTCTCACTTCTTTGTTATAAGAGATAGTTCAATAGGTAGGAGAAAGAAGAGAATATATATTTAGAAACATAATAATGATAATAGCAATGACAACAACAACAGAGAGGATTCACAAGGATTGTTTTCAGAAAGGAAAAATCAAAATTTCTAAGCCACAGAAAGTCAGAGGAAGGTTGATGAGTTTAAAATGCCCTTTTAGACAAGCTGCTGAAGCTACAGAATCTAAAGAACATGGTTTAAATAACTTTACCAAGTTTCTGGATTCTTGCCCTCAAGCAGGCAACCACTGCAGTAAGTTAATTTGAACCCTCCCATTGTATAATTTAAATATTCAAATCTCTTGAAGATGTACTCCAATGACCACCCTTTCTTTATAGTTCAAGCTACACCTGAGGGTTTTTTCTTATAACTTTTATGACCTATTTCCTTCTTTCTTCTTTCTTTATCAGAATATAAAAATAAGATTGCATCTTAAAGCTCAGTTTTCCCTTCATTCTTTAAGGCATATTCAACTTATCAGAGTGCTTACAGAAAATTGCATTATAATTCTAGAAAGAGCCTGCACAGTTTTTTTTCCAAATGTTATTCATAGGCTAGTCATATTGCAAGACTGAGGGATAACCCAGTGGACAGCCAGCAGGGTCCAGTTGTGTCCATAACATGTCAAAAAATCTAAAGCAGAGTTGGGGAACCAGTGGCCTCAAGGCCCTAAGGGGATTTGTCCTATAAAGTTTGGATTCAGTCAAAGGGCCACACGTGAGGACCTAAAAGGCCACAGGTTCCCCTCCCCAATCTAAAAAAAAGGTTCCTAGTTGGTTGAAGTTGACCACCATGGCCAATTTATAGGATACAAATTCTTCTCCATGAATCACACTAGGTATGTTTTTAAGGGGGACATGATAGCATGGCAGGTTTGGATGGGTTGCACATTGCCACAACATGGGTTGTGCATCATTAAAGAGAGTGAGCTCATCAGTGAGCTTACAGATGCATCTGAGTATGAAAGTTATTGAACATTAGTTGCCTGAATGATACAAGATAAAATATTTCTCCAAAATGCTGAAAGGTTAAAAGTCAGTGGTTTGTAATCTATGTAAATTCTGAACACACACACACATACACACATGAAACCCTGAGTATTGTGTATATTGATAAATAAAATCCAGGAAAGAAGTTTCTGCCATCCCACCGTATCCCAGTAATACAGAATGTTGGAATTGGAAGGGAGCCCAATAGCCATTCCATCCAATCCATCCCAGAAACCTATTATAACCTACTCTACAAGTGATCATCAACTTGAAGGCCCCTAAGGAGGGAGGACCCATCACCTCCTGAGCCAGCCCATTCCACTTTTGGACAACCTAAACCCTTAGGAAATTGTCCTGACATCAAACTTCAACTTGCCACTTTGTTTCTTCCATTCATAATTCCTGGTTCTGCCTTTGGAGGCCAAGTAGATCAAGTCTAACTTCTCTTCCATATGACAACCCTTCAAATACTTGAACACAACCATCATGTCTTCCATGAATCTCCTTTCATGTGAACTAGGCTAACCTAAACTAAATATCCTTCAACCAGTCCTCTTATCACATGGACTTATGACATGGAGTCAAGGCCCTCATAATACCTGTTGCCCTCCTCTGAATGTTCTACAGCTTATCAATGTTCTTCTTAAACTGTGAATCCCAGAACTTAACACAATTCCATTTATAGGCAGCAAGTTAGCATGGCTGATAAAGTGTTGAACCTGATGTCAAGAAGACCCAAGTCCAAATCCAACTTGCTACTGGCAAGTCACAGCCTCTCTGACTCAGTTTTCTCATCTGTAAAATGGGGATAATTGTAGCTTCTACCTCCCAGAGTTGTTATAATGATAAAATAATATATGTAAAGCACTAGGCAAATCTGAAAGTGCTATAAAAATGCTAGCTACCATCATCAACACCAAAATCATCATCATCATCAGCGATCTGACCAGGGAAGAGTACAGAGGGATTATCAATTCCTTATTCAAAAAAAAAACAAAAACCCAGCCCTAGATTTTGTTACTTTTTTTTTCTACTTCTACATCAAATTGCTGACTCATACAGAGCTGGCAGTACTCTGGATCTTTTCCAGACAATTTACCATCTAACCATGCCTCCCCCATCTTGTACTTATAAAGCCAATATTTTTAACCCAAATATAAGACTTTACTTTTAATCTCTATTGAGTTTCATCTTATTAGGTTCAAGTCTTTGCTCTAACCTGCCAAGAACTTTTTGGATCCTGACTTTGTCACCCAATGTGTTAGTTGTTCCTCTAGCTTTATGACATCTATAAATCTGATGAGCGTGCCTGACACTTCTGCCTTTATCCAAGTCATCAATGAAAATGCTAACCAGCATAGAGCTAAGCACAGATCTCTGAGGCATTCCACTGGAGACATTCTGCCAAATTAACATTGAACCATTAACAACTGCTTTGCTTGCGTTATTATTCAGTCTTTTCTAAGTCCGTCCAATGCAGTGGATTCTTAACCCAAGATGCATAGACTTGTGTTTTTAAAAAATGTGTCTTTTAATAATTATATTTCAATTAATTAGTTTCCTCTGGAACCCTTTGTATTTATTTTTATGTATTTAAAAACATGAGGTTCACAGGCTCCACCAAGCTAACACAAGGGTCCTTGACATCACTCCCCTCTTTCCTACAAAAAAAAAATAGTATGAGATACTTAATGAAATGTTTTGTTAAAATATAGGCAGACTCTATCTCCAACATTCACCTGATGTACTAGTTCAGTAACTCAGCCAGAAAAGGAAATAAGGTTATAGTCTAGCCTGACCTGTTCCTGATGAAGCCACACTAACTCTGTAGGGTTAGGAAATGAAATAAAAGGGTGGTTGTAAACTCACACTGATAAGAAAGATGTATTTTCAAATATAATCCTTTAGTATGTTGTCATAATCATGACCACCAGGCAACAGGAATGAAACCTGAAAGAAGACAAAGGGAAAATGAAGCAATTAAAAAATAAACTTGGACTTGGGGGGGGAGGGATGCCTATGGCAGCACATGACCAGGTGGCTGTTCCTCCCATGCAGTTCCATAGCCTTCTCTGACTTCCCCCAAATATGCACTCTATCTGAAACTCCGGGAGATCCCAGTCAAACGAAATCATTGACTGATGCCGATACTGCTGCTACACAGATTAATCTAGGCAGAGCAGCTGGAGAAGCTATAGGTGTGATATTCAAAATGCTGATATTAGGTTTGTTTAAGTGTTTTATTTTCAGTGTCCATTTCAAAAACTGTTTTCTTCTTAGGTTCAATTTCTCATTTTACCCTTTGAAAGGACCTTGAAGATGGGCTATGGCATTAATGCATAACTTCGTGATGGAAAAAGCCTGCCAAAGTATTTCTGATACAAATGGAAAATATACACAAGAGAGGATATAAATAGATGTGCAGATAACTCTGCATTTCTGATTCAGCTGAAAAACTGAGTACATTCCTTAGCCTCTCTGAGCCTCCTTGCCCTTTTTTAACCTTTTAAAATATTTTAACCTAAAAAATGAGTTTTCTTTTAAAATGATATCTATCTGGGTTTCCCAACCTTTTTTGGCCTCTGTGCCCCTTGGCTTTTAATGAACCTTCCTATAGCCCTCTATTCAATATGAAAAGAACCAATAATAGAGTTTACTATTTATATGTCAATAAGAAATACAATAAAGAGATTAGTTAATTTCCCATACCCTCTTGGGGGTACAGGTACTCCAGGTTGGGAACCTGTGGATGAAATGATCTTTAAGGTACCTTCCAGTTCCAAATTCTAAGAACCATGGATCTCCCCTGATGAAAACTCCCTAATAGATCCCCATTGCCTAATGAATCAATGCCAAATTACTTAACTTGACCTTCCAAGTCTTCCATCATCAGGTCCCAGTTCATCTTATCAATTGTCTCCCACTATTCTCTGGCATGAATCCTACACTTTGGCCAAACTCAAACTACTCCTTGAGCATTTTCCAGACATTCCCATCTTCAAACCTATGATTATTCTGTTCCCCTGACCTGGAATTTCATCCCTCCCCCACCATACTCCTAATTTTCATCTGTTAAAGTTCTATCCATCCTTCAAAGCCCAGCTCAAATGCCACTTGTTAAGAAAGTCCCTCTTAAGACTTTCAACCAGATAGGATCTCTCCCTAACCTGAACTGGAATGGCCTTTAATCTTCTTTCTTGGGGCACTGAACATGTTTCTTCTAGTATTAGTCATTTCTATACCTGTCTTGAGAAGCAGCATAGATTTGTGCATAGAGGGTTGGCCTTGGAGACAGTTCTGCCTCTGACATATATTGACTGTGAGAACTTGGGCATATTGCTTAAGTTCACAATGCCTCAGGCAACTCCACTATAAACTGAAAAAGATAGTGCTGACCTGGATTGGCAGAGGAAATTTCCTCATCTGGAAATTCATCATACCAATGTAAACGTGGGACTGTCCTATCTCCTATCCATATGCACCTGTCTTAACACTTCTACTAGATCTCACACTCCTTGAAGGCAGAAACCCCAAAGAGTTAGGCTCTTTTTAATTTCCCATGGAGCCCCACACAATGTCTTGTACATAATAGATTCACAATGATGAATAAATGTAGTGCACTCTGGCCGGGAGGGTCTTTTCCCTCAGAAAGAAGACAATTTCAACCCAGTTCTCTAAGATAACTTAAGCAGTGCTGAAATTCTAATGATTCTATGAGCTATGTGACCTTTGTGAGTCTAAAGAAGGATGAACCAAAGGAGAAAGGACTAGTGTTTTTAACTCTGATCTACCAAGTAGCCTTGGGCAAAAGATATCTGTGTCTCCACTTCCTAGCCAGTAAAATAGATCTCCCACTAATTCCCCAAGGGAGAAATTCTCATTATGATTTCAATTCTAGCTACAGAATCTTCCATCTCTTAAAAAATACAACACTGAGGTAGATATCTTTGGTGTTTTCCATTCTTGGGCAGCTCGAAGACTTGCAGGAATTCTACTTTAAATATACCTGAAGTCTTTTGGCAGTCACACCTCTGTAGTCTGTATGGTTGTGTTTCTAATGCTGCTGTTGCAGTGATGCCCTGGCAAGTCAGGAAAAGCTGACAGTCAGGAGCTTGATGGGCATAATGAGGTACCAGGTTTTTCTTGAGGATAAACTTCTAGGCTGTCACATCTGCAGTGTCTCATTTCTCCTCTGTGCTGCTAATTATTCCCTTGCCCTGATCCAAAGACCTAAAAAGGTAACCTCCACTGAAATTCTCAGTGCCTGATTGCCAACACTTCAGAGAAAACAGCTCTTCTCAGTTCAGCTAAAGGAAAGGGGAGAAACCATTTACTCAGCATCACTCAGCAACTGCTCCAAGGCATTTGTTTGATTTCAGGGGTGGGGTGGTGAAGGAGGAGGTACACTGAATTTTGAGTCAGAACATCTAGGTTTTAGCTCTAGCTTTGCCACTAACTACCTGCATGACCTTGAGTTTGACCTCTCTGGGCTTCAGCTTCTTCATTTGTTGACTTCAGTGATCTCTAGAGCCTTTCCATTGCTGAAGTTCTGTGATTCTAGGAAACTGTAATAGCTGATAATCCCCTATCGCTAACTTACTTATTTTAGGATCAAATCTTACCAAGCAAGGATAGAGGAAAATGTTTTTGATTTTGTTTTTACATTTTTTTATTTTCTATATTTTATTTTATTTTTTGCTTTTTGGAGGGGAGAGGGCAGAGCAATTGGGGTTAAGTGACTTGCCCAAGGTCACATGGCTAGTAAGTGTTAAGTGTCTGATTCCAGATTTGAACTCAGGTCCTCCTGACTCCAGGGCCGGTGCTCTATTCGCTGTGCCACCTAGCCACCTTTCATTTATTTTCTGAACTGAATTTCTGGACGTAGGCTCCTACCAACTGATAGAACATCGTTTCATTCCGTGCTGATAGCAGGGGGCAGAACCATTTCTGAGTCCCTGTTTGCCTCTTAAGAGATCATAGGATCAGAGATTTAGAGATGGAGGGGCCCTCAAAGGGCTAACCCCCTGGTCTCTACAGATGAGAAAACAAAGGTCAAGAGAGTAAAATGACTTGTCCCATTTGACCCAGAAGGTAAATGGAAGAATTAGGATTTGAACCCAGAATCACTGACCTCAAATCCACAACTCTTCCCATGGTATCATGCTGCCTTTGGATCTCACATTTGCCTTTCAATGCCCCTTTATACATCAGTCCCTTCTTTCTCCCAGTGGTACTTAGCTTCCCACACTTATGGTAAGGGAGTATATGAGCTTCTATTAAGATAGCAAATAAGTTGCATACTTTCAATCAAGAAAATACCATATAATCATGCAGAGAGAAGAGAGGATCAGGATTTTTATAGCCATAGAAAGCCTTCCTGCAATGAATGCAGTCTCCTTTAGTTCCTGGACACACCACAGGCATTTAATAAATACTCACGGCATTGAACCAGAAGGTCAATGATTCAATACAAGTTTATTGAGAACCTACTAATGTATAGCTCAGATTCATATAGCGCACTCTCCCCACAACAATTCTGTGAAGTAGGCGCTACAGGTATCTTCATCATGATCATCACCATCACCTTTAACCTCATTTTACCAACGATCTTTGTTTGACATTCACTACCAGTACATTACCTCGTATTGGTCACTTAAACTCTCAGGGCTTCTGCTTCCCCAACTATAAAATGAAAGGACTGGACTGGATGGACTTTCCATGTTCCTATGATCCCATGGTGGTGAGATCCTCAGAGGTGAAAGAACTCACCCACATAGAAAACAGCAGAGATAGGATTAGAGCCATGGTCTCCTACCTCAAAACTCATTGGTCTTTCTACTATACGTTTTTTTGCTCTCCAAAGTTTACTGTGGACAAGGGATCCTACTAGTTGCTGTGAGGAATTAAACAAGAATAAAACCACAACTCCAGAGGTGTTGGCCTTTTAGCAGAAAGATACAGGACCATAAGTGCAAAATGAGCGATATGTGGCCATTGAACATGGCCAATGTTGGGATTTTTTTTGTCTAATTATACTTATTTGTTACAAGGAAGGAAGGAAGACACTTTTTAATTTGAGGGAGAAGGAGGGGATTAGGGAAATTGAGAGGGTTAGTTATGGCAAAAAAGAAAAGAAAAAAGTATGTCATACAGGCAGCTAGGTGGCACAGTGCGTAGAGCCTTGGGCTCAGGCTCAGAAAGACCTGTGTTCAAATCTAGCTTCAGACATTTACAAGCTGTGTGACCCTGAGCAAGTTATTTAGCCTCTGTGCGACTCAGTTTCCCCATCTGTAAAATTGGGGTAATAATAGGACCTACCTCCCAGAATTGTTGTGAGGATCAAATGAAATAATTGTAAAGCACCTAAGAGCTATATAAATGCCAGCTATTATTATTATTTTACTAAATTCATTTTTAAAAGTTTTTAAGTGCACAAAAGAGAATAAGAGAAAATTCAGAAGGAGACACAGACAAGCAGGATAGCTTTGAAATTAAGATGTTTAATTTGTTATATACTTTTAAAAATACAAGCTGTGTACAATCAGTATACGTGGTATCATAGACAATCCCATTTTTCTATTCTTTGTATATAGAAATGTTCAGTGTTCCTGGAGTCAGGAAGAACCGAGTTCAAATCTAGCCTCAAGACACTTTCTACCTGTGTAACACTGAGCAAGTCACTTAACATCTGATTGTTTCAGTTTCCTCAATTGTAAAATGGGAATAATTATAGCACCTACTTCCCAGGGTTGCTGAGAGGATCAAATAAGATATTTGTAAAAAGTGCTTAACATAGAGCCCTGGGGCATAATAGGTACTATATTAATGCCTATTCCCTGCCTTTCTTCCTGATTGGGATTTGTCTAGTTCAAAACAGTTTTTAAAAAGAAAAAAAAGGAATATAAATAGTCATAGATATTAAAGTCTAATAAGAAAGATGAAGTTTTTTTAAAAACCCTGTCTCAGAAGGTAGAATGTGAAAGTGCAGTCTGATGGTGGTGGTGATAATGATGATGATGATGATGATGATGATGATGATGATGGTGATGGTGATGTTGATGATGATGATGGTGATGATGATGATGATGATGATGGTGATGATGATGATTATGGTGGTGATGATGATGATGATGATGATGGTGATGGTGGTGATGATGATGATGATGGTGATGATGATGATTATGGTGTTGGTGATGATGATGATGATGATGATGATGATGATGATGGTGATGATTATGGTGGTGGTGATGATGATGATGATGGTGATGATGATGATGATGGTGGTGGTGATGATGATGATGGTAATGATGATGCTCCTCTGGGCTGGTTTTCAAGTATATGGTCTCCATAAGCTAGCTGGAGAGTTGATGTACCTCTTAGAGATGAAGTGTCAGGGAAAGTTGTCTTGGAGCCATTATACTATGGAAGCCTACCCTATAATGTTTGGATTCTCGGTCCTCTGACCATGTCACACCCCTCCTCAAAAATCTGGAATGACTCTCTATTGATTCTAAGACAAAATGCAAAATCCTCAACATGGTATTCAAATCCCTGCATAATATGGCTCCTTACCTACCTTTCCAGACTTGCTCTGTGTTTCTTCTTCATGTACTCTCTATTCCATTAAAACTGTCCTTTTATTTGCTATTTTAAAAAAAAGTGCAATCATAATCCCACAGGATGCTTTGTTAATTGAAAGAAGTAAAAGATCTCATTTGGTGTGGTGGAGGAGGTGCTTCTTGGAGGGGCTCGTGTTTGAGCTGTGCCTCAGAGTAGAAGTATGATCTAGATAGGTCAAGAAAGGAAAGGACATTCTAGGTGGAAGAGCCATCCAAACCAAAGATACAGAGATGAGGAAACACAAGACATATTCAGGTACCTGTCACTGTCCAGTCTTTCTGAATGTGAGGCAGTGGCTGTGAGATTGGTATGAAGGGAAAGAAGACTGAAAAAGGAAGTTGGGGCCAGATCATGGAAAGCACTCACTGAATGTTTGTGTAAGTGCCTTTCCTGATAATAGACTTGATTGCCTCCTTCTTCCCTCAAGCTGATAAGTTTTAACTGTCATCTATGTGGGCCATTCAGCCTTCACAAAATATAGCATTCTTGTGTGTCTATGATAGATGGCACAATTCAGTTAAGTATCATAGCTCAGGCAGGTACTATCTGTCATCAGGGCTGTCAATCCCTTTGGATGATCCTGTCTTCTACTGTCTATAAGATACATCTTGAAGTGGAGTTTACAAAGAGCTGAGATTATCCACAGCTGGCCCTCCTTGTAGACAGATGATATTTCACCTACAAACATGAGATTTGAGAGGCCTAAGAAAGCTTCAAAAAAAATCTTTCTTTCTGATTTCCAACAGCATATTAATTTATACCATTAGAAACTCATTCCTTTGGCTTAAGCATTATCCTCTACAATCTCCTTCTTTAAAATGCAAAGCCCCCTGGTAGGGATGACATACTAAGGTAGGAACACCTGAGTGCAAACTGTTTCCAATGCATTAGTCTTTCTCTTATCTCCTTGCGTTTGAATTAGCTGGACTTTTCCACTCCCACCTCATAACTAGAGTGTACTCTCCTCACCTCTGTCTCTTAGAATCCCTGCTTCTCCTCAAAACTCAATTCAGCTATCAACTTCTTCATGAAGCCTTTCCTGATCTCCTGACTGTTAGTGCCCCCCCCAATCCTCAATAAAGATCACCCTGTATTCACATCATATATTTTTGTGTATACTTATGTAGCACATGCTCTGAGATGACCATCCCAACATCTACTGGTACTGATGACTCAAGTTTGCAGAAACACCTCCCCCCCCTCAGGGTTCTAGGAGCATCCCTGAGAGATTAAGAGATTTGTCTGTCTTTTCTAGTGATATTGCTCCTGAGCCCCCATCAGCATACTTCCTTCCATGATTATCAGTTGATTACCAATTAATTAGCCAGACGTGTTAGCTTTTAGGAAGGGATATTTAGTAAGGTAGTATGGTAAGAAAGATTGGTACAAAATTTCTTCCCAGAAGTTGGTGATGCACTCTCCCACAAGTACAGTTAGAGTCCAGGAGAAAGTGGGCTCAAGATTGGAGAACATATGTGGCAAAGAAATAACTCCCATCTCCTGGGTTCTAGATTTCCTCTCCTCCTCTTTTTGGGGTTCTCAGAAATTTCCACTTAAATATAATGTAATTTCTTGCTAGAAGGCCTTATGAATATGCCTTCTAGCCCCACATCCAGTTTGTTTTCAGCTCCTGATGCATCATGGCCACCAGCCACTGCTGTCCTGGGGGAGGATCAAAATCCAAAATCCTACTGACCCTTTAAAATTCACAAGATCCTCTTCCAGCCAGAGGTGGGAGGAAAAGAGACCTAAGCTGTGATCTTTCCTTTCCTACCATCCCCAAGGAGCTACCCCTCAGGAGTTTTACTTAGCCACTCTTTCTTGATCCTATCCCTTGAATAACTCAGTTATTAAGTTAACTTGATATTTTATAGGCAATCCTGAAGGTTTCACCAAGTTGAGGTTTGTTCTTCCCTTATGAACATATCAGGGTATATTAACAATTACTTTAAGTAGAGTGGGGTGAATTGTTTAATTTACTCAAACAGTATTCCACCTTTATACTTTTAGTGTGCATCTTTTCTTCCCTGATAGAATGTAAGCTTCCTGAAGACAAGGATAGTTTGATTTTTCCCCTTCCTGTTTAGGCTGGGAAAGAGAAGACTTTACATGGAGGACATGATAGCTGTCTTGAGACACCTGAAGAATGTCACTTGGAAAATGTGACTTGTTCTGATTGACCCCAGAGAACATAACTTTGAGTATTAGAGTTGCAGAGAGGCAGATTTAGGCTTGATATTAAGGAAGACAATGCATCAACAAAGACCTATTATATGTCAGTCACTAGACAGTGCTAGATATTGGGGATACAGAGACAAAAATGAAATATTTTTTTGCCTTCAAGAAGCTTACATTCCATCAGGGGAGACAATATGAATATATGTGCATATATGGACTTATGCAAAACATATAATGAATAAATAAGAGGTAATTTTGATGTTGAAGAGGCACTAACATCTGAGGGAATCAGGAAAGGTTTCATGTTTGTTAAGTGATCTTAAGTTGAGCTATCTTCAGGAAGACCAAGGCAGTACAGAGTAATAGAAAGAATGCTAGATTGGGAATCAAGTGCACCTGGGCTCTAGGCCCAATTCTATCACTGCTAGTTGTGTGACTTTAAGCAAGTCACTACATTCTCTAGGGTTCTGCTTCATAATATATAACATGAAATTGTTTGACTCAATCAGGAGTGGAGAATCTGTGACCTCCAGGCCACTGTGGCCCTCTAGGTCCTCAAGCATGACCCTTTTTCTGAATCCATACTTCATAGAAAAATGAGTTCACAGATAGACAAGATTGAAAAATCAACTGAAAGAGTTTGTTTTGCTCAGGGCTGACCCCTCCTTTAATTTACCCTCTCTCTAAATCTCCCTCCCCCTTCTCCCTTTCCCTTCTTATTTCCTCATTTTTGTGAAATGTATTTCTGTACCTAACTCTTTGTGTGTGTGTGTGTGTGTGCGTATTCTTCCTTCTTTTGATCAGTTACAATGAGGGCAAAGTTTAAGTGTTAGTTGCTTACTATACCCCCTCCACTTTGTTAATATAGATTTCTACTTGTGTACCTCCTTTATGTGAGATAATTTCTCCTAACCTTCCTTTCCTTTTCCCCTACCATTGCAATGTATTCCTTTACCCCTCCCTTTCCATTCTTTTCTTAGGATCATCAAGACAAAATAGAACCACTCCCACTTGTCTAATTGGACTCCCTGTATGGACCCTGATGATGGTAGTGTTCAGAGAAGACACATGTATCATCCCCCCATATTTGAATGAAAGTAATTGATCTTTGTTTAGTCTTTCATCATTGTTTATTCATGTTTAACTTTTTATGTTGTTCTTCACTCTTGTATTTGAAATTTGATGTTTCTCTGCTGCTCTGGTCTTTTCATCAGGATTGCTTGGAAGTCCTCTGTTTCATTAAAGATCCATTTTCCCCTGTAGCAATTTACTCAGTTTTTCTGGGTATGTTAATTCTTGCCTATAAGCCTATATCTTTTGGCTTCTGTAATACCATGTTCTAAGTTCTCCTTTCCTTTATAGTGGTCCTTGCTTAATTGTGTGTGATCCTGACTGCAGCAGCTCAGTATTTAAATCCTGTCTTTCTGGGTACTTACATTATTTTCTCTTTGACCTTGGATTTTGGCTGTAATGTTCTTGGGAGTTTTCATTTTGAGGTTTCTTTCAGGAAGTGACTGGGTGAATACTTTCTATTTTGCCCTATGGGTAAAATTTTAAGATTCCTTGGACTAGCAGGTCTAGGTTCTTTTTCTGGTAATGGCATTTAGAAAATCCGATGATTCTTAAATTTTTTTCCTCAGTCTGTTTTCCAGGGCAATTTCTTTTGCTACAAGATGCCTTATACTTTCTTTTATATTTTTTTTTTCAGTCTTTCAACTTAGTTTAATATTTCTGGTTGCCTCATGTTGTCTATAGCTTCTTTTGGACCATTCTCATTTCCTTGCTTAAACAATATTTTGTGACAATTATGCCAAATTGTTGATTCCCTTTCCAATTTTTTCTTCCATAACTTTCATTTCTTTTCCATTTTTCCTCAACTACTCTCATTTCATTTATAAAAACATTTCTTATATACTTAGAGAATCTTAGAGAATCAAGTAAAAAAAACTACTTGAGATAATAAGTAAATTTAGCAAAGTTGCAGGATACAAAATAAACCCATATAAATCCTTGGCATTCCAAAATATTTCTAACAAAGCCCAAGAGCAAGAAATAGAAAGAGAAATCCCATTTAAAGTTACTGTAGACATTGTAAAATTTGTGGGAATCTACCTGCCAAAACAAACCCAGGAACTATATGAACACAATTACAAAACACTTTTCACACAAATAAAGTCAGATCTAAATAATTGGAAAAATAGTTGCTCATGGTTAGGTTGAACTAATATTAATAAAAATGATGATTTTACCTAAATTAATTTACCTATTTAGTGCCATACCAATCAATCTACCAAAAAATTA
>CM053585.1:439787953-439798565 GCA_028646515.1 Pseudochirops corinnae
TTCTCTTCAGTGAGCTTTTGAAATTCTTTTTCCATCTGGAAAATTCAGCTTTTTAAGGCATTCTTCTCCTCACTGACTTTTTGGGCCTTTTTTGCCATTTGAGTTTTTCTATTTTTTAAGGTGTTATTTTCTTCAGTCAGGTTGTTGACCCACTTTTCATGATTTTCTTGCATCATTCTCATTTCTCTTCCCAATTTTTCCTCCACTTCTCTTACTTGATTTGCAAAATCCTTCTTGAGCTCCTCCATGGCCTGTAACCAGTTCATATTTTTCTTGGAAGCTTTTGGAGCAGGAGTTCTGACTTCATTGTCTTCCTGCTGGTCCATGCTTTGATCTTTTTTGTCCCCAAAAAAGGAATCTAATGTTTGATTGCTATGCTTGCCTTGCTTCCTTTGCTTGCTCATGTTGCCACTCAATTACTTGACTTTGTCACAGTAGAACTCTGCTTCCAGAAAGCAGAGCTTTGTCCCAAATTGCTGGGGTTTTCACAGCTGCCAGAGCTATTAGCTGGGTGCCCTCTCTGCAGCTCCCAAAAGCTCTGGCTCACTGGTCACACACCCCAGGACCTCCACCCAAGACAGCAATCCAGATCTAAGCAGGTTAAAGCAAGAGCGATTACCCTCTGAATGGTCTCTTGGTCCCCCTATGATCTGCAGGCCAGGACCTCTGAAGCAGCCACATGGAGGCAGCTGCACAGCCACAGAACCTCCACAACTTCTAGCCCTGGGGGGCAGCAGCCAGACGGTGCTCTGTCCCCCCCACCCCAGTTCCAACAGAGTTCTACACTAACCTTTTACTTTGTCTTTGGCATTTATGGGTTGATAATTCTGGAAACCACTACAGCTGCTGGTGATCCACTCTCCTGAAGTCCACTCCAGCCACTGCTAGTCGGGGCCACCCTGGGGCTAAAACTGTGGGCTCACATGTGGCTGGTCTCATCTCCCAGTGCTCTGCAATGGACCCTTCCTATAGGCCTGCCAGGTTGTCTTCAGCAGGAGATTTTGTTTCTCTTTGTCACTTTGTGGGTTCTGTAGCTCTAAAATTTGTTTAGAGTCATAATTTATAGGTATTTGAGGTGGTTATGGGGGGAGCTCACAGAGTTTTCCTGCTTCTATGCTGCCATCTTGGCTCTATCCCCCAAGCACAGGCCTTCTTGATGTATACAGTTAGGTCAGATTAGTATAAATAGTGAATCCCCTAAAGTGATAATAACAAATCCCCTTACGTGGTCACATTATTTGAATTCACTTTGCATATTTTCATTGGGCTGGAACCAATTACCAAATTTTATATAATTATAACTTTGAATTAAGGAAAATTTGAATAGATCTTACCATTTCAGAGGAAATCATTATTTGCACTAATCAGAACCTAGATGTAATACACAAGAACCAAAATCTATTGACTTTGAAGTTCCATTTACAGTGATGATTCCTAAGAAATTGGCCAAGAATCCTTCCAGTTTTGTTTTTTCCTGCTTCTGGCATTACTTTCCTTTCAGATAACTCTTCCTTAGGATTCATATCCTGCTTTGAGTGTAGGAAGCCATTGATAGAATCCAGTAACACCTCTTTTGAAGATAAAACAGAGCAGTATCTAACTTATTAGGCATAGAAAGTAGAACCTAGTTTCCAAAATAATCCACTCCTTTCTCCATATAAGCTCAATATGAATCAACACTATGACACAGCAGTTAAAAAAAAAAAAAAGGATTACATCTTGTACTGCATTAATAGAAGCACAATGTTGGGAACAAGGGAGGTGAATGTCTCCACCTTGGTCATGTCACCTCTATGTACTGTCAACAGGAAACCACAATGTCATGAGACTTGTGTGAAAACCAGGTTTATCACAGGAGAAATGAACATGCATGTGGAATCTAAAGAGTTCACAGTTCACAGAAAAGTTTGCGTATTTATGACTGCAGAACAAAGGAAGGAGGAGATGCTAGGAAGGATCATGGCCTGAGAGGAGAAAAGGTACAGTAAAGGTGGAAAAGAACAAAACCCATCTAGAAGGGGAAGGGCAAGGCAATGGCAAGAGTCACATTCTTTTCCCTTGGGAAATGCTAGACTATGGAGATAGGATGATCTGCCTTTCTACGGGGTCCCAGTTGCATAAGCAAGTTTCCCAGACTGGCACAAACTGGGGGGGGGGGGGGGAAAGGGGCTTCATCCTTGATACTTTCAGGGCCTCCTACATTGAGTCCAGTGTTTCTGGAAAATATGGCAACTCATCAGCCCTGAATAGTACTGTTGTGTTCAGTTCTGAGTGGCACAGCTTAGGAAGGACATTGATAACTTGGGAATATGTCCAAAAGAGTGTGACTTCTGGGATAGGGGTGGAGGACTGGGGTGAAGGAATTTAACATCATACTATCAAATGTTTAGCCTAGAGAAAACATAAGGAGGAAGGCCACTGATAGATTGTGTAGCAATGACATAAAGTTCCAGCAGGAAAATCAGGAATGGTAGATGGCTGTCATCCCTATGCCATGATGTTGTTCATCTCTCCTTAGTCACAACCCCTTGTAAGCTTAACTGCAAGGTGGTACATGAATGAAGAACTACTTTATTTCTGCAGGGATGGGGAAGAAGAACTGTTTTCATTCCCTGATGGCCCATGATAATAGATAACATGTGTATAGCATTTTATGATTTGTAAAGCACTTCATATATGCTATCTCCATTCTCCCAACAATCCTGGGAGAGGTAAGTGCTATTTTTATCCCCAATTTATAGATGAGAAATCTGAGGCAAACAGAGCCTGAGTGACTTGCCTAAGGCCACATAGGTAGTTAGTGTCTGAGGCCATATTTGAATTCATGTCTTCCTGAAGCTAGGACTGGTGCTCTATCCACTAAGCCACCTAGCTGCCCCTACTTCACATCATGTAAATTTCTGCACTCATATATACAGGATAACATGACCTTAAAAAGTAGGGAAATTGTTTATATTGTTTCCTCCCGTGCACTTTCTTGGAAGGACAGAACTTATTAGACCCATTTTTAGAACAAAATAGAGATGGATACATGAAAGGAAGGCTTTGGAAAACCCCTTCGCAATGATAAATGAAGCTGTATTCTCACTCCCAAGACTTGGAGAGATGGGATTTCATGGTAGGCATCTTTGCCAATAAAATAAAAAAAACACATTCAACTGACAGCATGTTCCACCTAGCCTTTCCCAGACTCACCAGCATGTCACAATATTTCAATAGGCAACAGCCAGAGTGTGAATAAGAGTCACCCATTTTCCATATTTGCTAAGGTTCTAACTTCCCCATGACCTCACTTCCTTCCAGTTCAGCATGATTCCATACTGACCTTGGAATCAGGGAGCCCCATCCTAAGTTGATGAGTTGTGTGAGCCAGTCAGCTATTTCCTGATATTGCTTCTAAAAGGGGTGTGTTTGCTGAAGGTAATCAGATATTTTATACCAAGTACAAATGTGAGCTCTAGCAGGAACCTTTTATATTTCCTTGGATTTGAAATCATCACCTTTGATCTTAATTTTAGTCCTCTCTGGTAACCATGGTTTCAGAGACCTTCTTTCAATTACTATGTCCTCTTACATAAAGGAGATGCTAGGTTTAATCTCTTAAGCCCCAGCTGAGATTCTGCATTGGCCTGGTTCACAGCTTACTTATAAAGCGAACTCAAGACCCTGCTTTCAAAGTCACATTGTTGCTATCAGTGCTGTATAAATTCATTTTCAGTGAGTTTAACTTGACAAAGAGCTCATCCCTAAGCATGGATTCAGTTTGGGTAACATCTCACCTGGGCATTTCTGCTTACTTCTTGCTGAATTCCTAGACTCTAGCTTGTATCTACTCCACACAGCTATGTGGGATGATGAAGCTTATTTCCCCTAGGCTGTCACTTTAACTACATGTCCCCACTATTGAGAGGTTTCCCTTCTTTCTTCTCCCATTTGAGTAAATAGGGAAAATAAAGTGTCTGTCTCAGAATATACACTTTGTGTATATTACCAAACCTGAGATGAAAATTATCAAATTCAAATTATCACATGAAATATAATGTCTCAGTTGGTAATATATAGTCCTGAAAGAAACTTTTTTTAAGAACTGGGACTGAGTCTTTAGGTCCATACAGGCCTCTCTCAAGTGAGTTTGGACATAATTTGTTCCTAATTTTCTTGGCTATGATAATAGCTTTAAAAATACACACACACATCGCTAAGGAATGATCTTTCTCGGAAGAAAACAGTAGGATGAAATGGTGTTTATGAAGGCCCAATGAACAAGACTAGCTCTTGTTTGGTCAATGTTCTCAATCAGTCAATATTTGTTAAGTCCCTACTACATGCTAGGCACTGTACAAGTCCCAAGGTTACCCAAAAAGGCTTTGCTTGGTTTGTGCATGAGGATAGAAAAGGTCACTAGGCTTGAATATCACAAACTAGTAATGGGGTTGATAATTGGGGAAGGTCAAAGGAGAAACAGAACGCTATACAGGGCTTTGAGTGGTAGCAGCCAGGGAGAGGAGTGGAGTTCTAGAGGGTTTGCCCTCATCTTAAATGGGGCAGGTAGTATACAACAACGAGGTTCATACTGATTTTGCTTCAGAAACTATGAGGCAGTGCTGGGAGCTTGAAGAATTACTGGAACTTGAGAAAACTGAGGATTCTAACCACAACCCCATCCCCTTTCCTTCTTTCAAAGCAAAGCAGCAGCTCAGGGAAGGACTTTGAGTCTAGGGGTGGGGGATCTCCCAGAGGATCCCTCCTATTCAGGACTGGGAATTTAAATTATCTTTGGAAATAATGGTTACCCATTCAAAAATTTGTTTTGTTTTTCCTTCTTCAATGAAACTTTGAGCCCTTTAAGGGCAAAAACTCTCATTGGTCTTGGCTTTTGCCTCTTTTTGTGGTATGTGACGGCACTTAGCACAGTTTCTGGTACATAATAGGTGTTTAATAAATATTTTTTGACTTGTTACATTCTTTCAGGTGGTGAGTCAGTCTCAGTACATTGGTGGATACTAAGCATATATTTCTCCATTTACCTTGGTGGAGGCAGTCTGACTTCAAGGACAATTCCCTCACTACTCTATCCTTCTCACTTTGTATTGTATATTTCCTTACTCTTTAATACTTTCTCTCTTTGTTATATACTTCCAAATGCTTCCAATCATTTTTCAGTTGTGTCTGACTGTTTGTGGCCCCTTTTGGAGTTTTCTTGGCAAAAATATTGGTGTGGTTTGCCATTTCCTTCTCCAGCTCATTTTATAGATGAGGAAACTGAAGCAAGCAAGGTTAAGTGACTTGCCCAGGGTCATACAGCTAACAAATGTCTGAGGCCAGATTTGAACTCAGAAAGATGAGTCTTCCTGACTCCAGACCCAGCATTCTATCCACTCCACCTAGCTGTCCTCCAAATGCTTAGTAAGAAACAACATATCTTATAGGTGAATTTAAGAAATACTTGTTGATAAGTCAACTGACAGACATGACTTGAAATCAAGAGAATCGTTAGGTACCAGAACTGAAAGAGATCTTTGAGTTCATTCAGCATACTGCTCTTTTTTTATAGATAGGGAAGCTGAAACCTAGCAAGTGAAGTAACTTATCCAAGGTCTCAGAGCAAGCCAGAGCTAGAACCAGGTCTTCCATTTCCTACTTTATGCTATGAGTGACCTGAGTAGATCTTGGATATCATACCTAAAGTCCCAGAGTGAAATTTCTTGCTTCCTTTTGACACTCAACTCTTAGATCTTCCCTTACGTTTTTTTAGCTTTTAGTAGTACATGGAAAAGACAATTTTTGACATTTGTTTTATAAAATTTTGAGGTCCAAATTTTCTTCTTCCTTCCCTTTTTCTCTTTTTTTAATGATCTCTTTGGGATACAGACCTACTAGTGGTATTGCTAGATCAAAGGATATGCACAGTTTGCCCTTTTGGGCATGATTCCAAATTGGTCTCTGGAGTGGTTGGATCAGTTCACAACTGTATCAACAGTGCATTAGTGTCCCAATTTTCCCACATCCTCTCCAACATTTATCATTTTCCTTTTCTTTCATATTAGCTCACCTGATAGGTATGAGGTGGTCCCTCAAATTGTTTTAATTTAATTTTCATTTCTCTAATCAGTAGTGATTTGGAGCATTTTTTCATATGTCGTATGAACTTTGATTTCTTTATCTGAAAACTACCTGTTCATATCCTTTGACCATTAATCAATTGCTTCCCCTACTTTTGTAAAATGTGTATATGCCCCACGTAAAATATATGTGTTTGTATGTGTCACCACATAGTTTGTCTTACAGTATAAATACAACTCACAAGAGGCATGGATAGACATGATCCATGATTCATCTAAGGAGATAGTGCCTAAACCGCTCTCAGAATTCTAGCTGAGGGTACATTGGGACCCTCTGATCTTCAAGAGAGATATTGAACTAGAATTATATCTATCTGACCTCTTCAAATATTGCTGGCCTAGGGGAATGGTTTTGGGAGTTCAAAACCATGCCACTTCTCTGGTTCTTGTTAAGGGCTAGGGGAGCCTCAAGCTTATTATGCTCTCTGACTTGGCCTCTTCCCACCCAAAACTGGGTCTGCAAAAAACCATAATAAGGAGTCAATTGCGAACAAATCCATTTATCCAAACAAACAGAAATCTCAAGAAATTCTCCAAATTGGAATATACAGGAAAATACACAAGCATGAAGAAGCTCCTTAGATGGGAATGAAATGAGATCTCAGCTCAAACCACAAGAGAGGGCTTCACTTCACACAAAGGAAAGTCTCCAAAGTTTTCAGGGAGGAAAGATGAAATTCAGGGAAATGCTGCTCTGCTGCTTCCTCTACCTCTCTATAGCTTGAAAGTCCTTCTCTGTTCCCTGGAGTCTGTGTTAAACCGTATGTACCCTTCTCCCCAGACTCTAGCCAGTTCACCCCTGCAGTGTTGCCTGAGCATTCTCCACAATCCTTAGGAATCCTGTCTCCCTTCATACCCAGCACACAAGCTAACCCTCTCCCACTCCTCTTGTTTGGGAGCCAGGGTTACACTTCTGCTTGAGCTTTCAGCCTCTAGTATAGAACCAAGACGTTGGAGAGGCATCTCGGTAAAATTTCTAGGCACAGATCTAGAAAGAGGGTTCCTCACTCTGTTATATAAGCATTCAGTTTTCTTGAAAACGTTCAGTGAAGAACAGAGATTAAAGGTTGTGTCTAGTTCTAAATCTCAGTGAAACACTTCCTTCACCCTCCCTTAAGGGAATATTCAGTGACTCCATTCTCTTCCCACATTCCCTTCTACCACCATCATAACACCTAGACCCTTTCCTCTAAGCCCCAAATTGTGAGTGAGGAGCGGGATGTGAAATTTGTCCATTGCTGAAGCATTATAGATTCTTTAGGGCCAATATTGCTCTGATCTAAGAAGGCTATGAAATGCATTTAGAAGAGCTGGGAGAAATGACAAGGAAAGGATCTCCGAAGGCTGAAAGATTCCCCACCACTACCTCCCCAGAAGCCAATCCCCCAGCTTCTGGGACTAAATGACCTTAAACCCATCAGTGGCCTAGAGAGGCTCATCATCCCTCTGGATTTTGTTTTCTCAAATCTTCAAAGCTGATTCCAACAACTCTCCTGGGTAATCCACGGGGCTGTCACAATCCTTGCAGGCAGAACTCTCTTCCTTAGGTCTAACCTCTTTTGTAGAATTCCTTCCCTGCCTGTGACAGCTGACCTTCTGGGGATAGTGAAAGACATACTTCTTTAAGTGTGTATCTTATTGATGGCAGTCTGCTACAGGTTGTTAATGCATTTTAATCCACTCTGATTCCTCTCTACTTGCACCCTGGGGTGATTGTATCATTAAGGACACAATTTTATAAATAAATAACCTAAATCAGAGCAGTGCAGATTAATGATGCAGGAGGAGGGGAAGGAAAGGGAAATGGAGGAAATGCTGTAAAGCCAGGCAGATAGAAGAGCAACTTTGCAATTCCCAGGGTTGGGGCTGTCTATTAGGAGGTTTCTAATCCTTTCTTCTACTTTTCTCTTCCACTCCTCACTCCCCGCCCCCCATACCCAAGAAAGAAAGCTGGAAAAAGAAAGTTAGATGAGGAATCCCTGTTTAATCTGATAATACTTTTTTTCTATTCCCTTTCCTTCTGTGCTATCTATGATCAGATTTCAAAGCCCTCTGTATGGCCAGCCAACAGTTCTATACAAATTTAGAAGAGGACAACACTCTGTCGGACCCCCATCATATTTATTTCACATGATTTGAGAGCTAGAGAAAGCCCCCAGCTGCTTCCATTGTTATCTCATGGATTGAATTCCAGTTTTAGCTGATCCCTATAAATGTGACTTAACAGGGTTTCACCTCTAATATGTTCAGAAGCAATGATTGCAGAGATGACAGGCACCACTACTTTTCTAGAGATGATACTAAAATTGGGATCCATATTCCCAACCATGGCAAACCATTAGTATACTGTCCACAGGATCACCTGCCTTTTGAGGAATGCCTTATGCCTCTCACCATCAGTTCAGTGATTTGAGCAAACATTCATCTCTGACTTTTTATCTTCCTCTAAAGGAATTCACACCTCTGGCCCATTTAGACCTGAAAAACCCCTACCTCTGTGGAATCTTTGTATTCAGTCTTGCATGGGAGCCTCCTACCTGGCTCATTCTGTTATACAAAGAAACCTTGCTTCTTGGTTCTGAATGATTTCTCAGTGTTCCCAGAAGAAAAATCTTTGCAGTCAGAGGCCTGTACTTTTTTTTCCTGCTCTCATAAAGAGTAGCAGTTGTATTACCTTTGTAATATAAAGTACATGTGCGTTAGCACTAATACCCTGAATCACTGCATCCAAATTAATCTCTTTAAATGCTTCTCACAGTGAAGGCTTTTGCTCCAGAATGGTCAGGTCCATTCAGAAACTCAGCAGTTTTACACGAGTGCATGCTTTCGTCAGGATTTCCTATTATCTTTTCAAAATCTTGTCTTATAGGCTGGGTTCTTATAGGCAAAAGTGAGGGCTTCAAAAAATTAAGGATTAAGTATCTATACTGGGAGACACAGGGTTATGGAAAATTTTCAGCAAGTCATAGCAACGTCCTGTATCACAGTCCTTTTGAGAAGTGTGAAATAGAGAGACAGTGGGCAAAATGAAAGCATCGTGACATTCTTTACAAAAGAAAAAATCCTGGTGCAGGGCAGCTGTCTCCCTGTTGCTTCATTTCCTGATGCGCTTCACATTTGCAACTACCTATTCATACTGCTGGGCAGAATTCTCTTGAGGAAAATTGGGCTCATAAGGACATTTGCACCCTCTCTCACATACACATCTGGGCATGTTACATCTGAAAATTGGAAAATGCACATGCATTCAGACACCATGCAAAGGGGAGAAAAAGGGAAATGGAAAAATATCAAGCATATTTGTCATTTTCAGGGGGAGAAATTGTACAAGCAGCTTCCCTTGACGTAAATTTAAATGAATGAAGGGATCAGCTAAGGGCTAATGATAATACCAGGTTTCCAACTTAAAGTTCCAATGTCATTGCTGAACTTCTGAGCTACTGAAGTGCTTTTCTGAGTCTTATTGGAAAGGGAAAGATACTTTTGAGGGGGGCGAGGCATGTTTCTGCAGGTAGGGTAAAACAAGTCAAACCAGAGACAAAAGTCACGGGGGATTTTGATGCCCTAAGGCTGGCCTTCAAGGAAATCCAGACAGGTGGAGTTGTTCTTCAATGCCTTCCCTTTTTCCCTGACATCTTCTTTAAGTCTTTCTCTCTCCTCTCCTGTTGTCTTTTCCAACCACATTAACCAGGCACTAAATTCAGTTCAACAAACGCTAATCAGGTACCTGATATATAACGCACACTCTCCTAGCTGCTAGGGATATAAAGACAGAAATTTAGTGCCACCACCAAAGTTGGTCCTTCTAAAGAAGTGCCAACAAATTTGATTTCCTGCTTCCTGCTTATACCACCCAGCACTCCACAAATTAAATTCCCATTCAATCTCTGTCCTGATCATAACTAGATTAGAATCACAGAATTGCACACTGGAAAGGACCTTAAAGATATATCCTAGTCTAATTTCCTTTATCTTAAAGATAAGAAAACTGAGGCCAAGAGAGTTTTGCCTTGCCTGATGCCACATGGGTAGTGACAGAGCTGGGAATAGAACCCAAGGCTCCTGACACTTCAGGCTGGTGTTCTTCCCAATATTGGGGGGAAGGATGTGGCAGACCTCCAATTTCTTCCATGTGGGGAATTCCCAGTATGAAAGCTCCTTCCCTATGCAAATCCACAGCTTAAGATTTAGAGAACTGCCTGGGTCTTGGAGAGGTTGAGTGACTGAAATCTGAAAGTCAGGTTTTCTTAATTTCAAGGTTGATATTCTATCCACTTCTCCAGTGTGTGAAATTCAAATAGAAAAGGGATAGGGGAGATGTGGAAAAGTGCTCTAAAAACCACACATTAACATCATCTGTGCTGTATTGTATTTTCATTTATTTTGTTAATTATTTCCCAATCATATTTGAACTGCAGCCCTCAGTATTAATTCAGTGGTTCTCAAATTTTTTTTGTTCATAGAACAGTATTCTTTGTCATGAAGACTTG
>CM053585.1:439798665-439813371 GCA_028646515.1 Pseudochirops corinnae
AGAGAGAGAGAGAGAGAGAGAGAGAGAGAGAGAGAGAGGGAGAGAGAATGAAGCATTTGCTCTACATTTCAAGTACTGTGTTAAGTGCTGAAGAAATAAAAACATGTGAGACAATCACTGCCCTAAAGGAGCTTACTTTCTAATGGAGGAAAGTTAGCACATGTGTGTAATGGGAAATTTTTATTTTTGTAACTACTATATTTATTGGATAAACAAAACTTATATTTGTAAATTTTCTTTTATTTGCAATAATGTAACATCCAAAATTTCTCAACATACCTAGTGAAACTCATAGCACACACTTTGAAAACCACTATATTAATTAGATTGACTAAAGTATTCATAGCTGGTTAATTGTATTGCTTTTCCCAGGGCATATTTACTTTAAGAAAAAAAAAGATACCTGAAAAAGCAATGCTTTACATCAAACAGAATTTCTAACATTGGGCTTTCAAACACTATGGCAGGTAGATAGGAGAAAAACTTTGCAGGGCCAGGGCAGGAGTGAAGGACAGATGTCTATCGCTAAACTACCTACTCCTACTACTAACCTTACTACAAGCAGGGGTTCTGATCTCTGCATACAGAAATCTGTGATTGTAGCTGGTCCAGAGCTGCTACTTGCTCAGTCAGGGATGCTTGGGCTTAGGAAAGCCAGGACACCGACTACACAGTTACAACTGTCATTCTGAGTCCCAGGGTCTGCGATACAAAGCAACAAAGAGATAGCAGGGGAACTTCTATTTCTCAACTCTCATTTGCAAGGTGTGATTCCTTGGAAGAGGTTCTCCATATTCAGGGACATGAGGGAGAATGCAAGAGAGCATCAGCCTAGAATGGCTCCAAAGCTTTCATATTCACCCCCCATCCCACTCTACCTCTCCATCTTCCATTTCCCATTGGGAATTTCCAACTCTCCTCTCTCCTTTTTCCCTACTCGTATTCTGAGTAATGACTAATCTAGTTCCTCCTTTCCCCTCAAAGCTACTCCTACAGCTCTGGCCACTTAACCCCTAGATGTTAGCTTCACCTCAAGTACTGGGACTAACCTGGCCTCTAGACAAGGGAGATACAGGCACTGAAGTCCGGAGCCAGCTCTGCTCTTTAGTCATGCTTTACCCTCAATCTCTCCTCCTTGTGACTAGGCTTCTGCCTTGTTCACTGAGAAGCAATCTAGTGTGGTCAAAGAACACTGAATTTGCGGTCAGATAACCAGCTCTGCTCCTTACTCTCTGTGATCTCAGGTAGTCACCTGTAGGTGGCATAGTCCATAGAGTGCTGAACTTGGAGACAGACAGAGCTAAGTTCAACCCCTGACTCAGATGCTTAACTAGCTATGTGACCTTAGAGAGTCACTTCAACTCTCTCACTGTCAATGAGGGGTTGGACTCAAAGGCCTCCATCATCCCTCCAGATCCAAATCTCTGATCCTGTAATTAACTCTCACTGCCACCCACCGTCACATGCAAACAACACACATAATACACACACACACACACACACACATACACACTCACATACACCTTGTTGCCTGGTTCATATCCCTTATGACCAAATCTGTGTCTTGACAGCCTGATATTCCAATTTCTGCAAGACTGGGGCCTTGCCTTGATTTTGCCAGGCTTCTCAGGGACTGGAGTCCTACCCCTAAGTCGCCATAGATAAGACCTGCTAACTCCTCCTGGATTCCCAAAGACATTCATCATAACCTGCTGCCAGGTTACCCTGATACTTGTTTCTGCCAACCTGCCAAGATACCTTCATGCTGTCCCTGCTGATCTTCTTTGATACCAGTTAAAGATGTAGCAAAACCTCTGCTGACTCTGTGTCTCTCCTGAGGTTGGTGTAGTATAGTGCATAAAAGGCAAGCCATGGAGTCAGAAGATATGAGTTCAAATCCTGCCTCAGATACTTCCTTGCTGTGTTATTCTGGGCAAGTAATTTAACCTCTCTGAGACCTCGTTTCATCTATAAAGTGGAAATAATAGCACTCACAGGATAGTTGTGAGGACCAAGTGAGATAATTGTATTTTACTTTATAAGCCTCTACATGCCCCATTAACCAGCATTCTGTAAATACCACTTTTTATTATTGTTATCATCATTATTACCTGTCCACTGGAGAGTCAGCATTACCCAGTGTATAGATCACCAATCATTGTATCAGGAAAACCTGGCTTTGTCTTCCATTTTGAAATATATTGGCTGTGTGACTCTGGACAAGTCACTTAACCACTCAGTGCCTTAGGCAGTTTCGTAAGGTACAAAACTGTTATTGGTTGAACTGTGTTGGTTAAGTTTCCTCTCTAGGAGTTTGCTGTGAAAGGAAAAATGACCTGTCTGGACTCCCTCCTGTTATGTACTTCTGAAAACTTCCCCTGTCTAGCCCCTGAGACCTTACTCTCCTGAGAATGTTTGATGAAATTTTAGTCAAGTTTCCTCACTCCTTATGATATCTGAAAGGCTGGGCAGAGAGGAGAGGAGGAAGAACACGCATGGTCTGTCTAGTGCATCTAGTGACTCAAGAGGCTTCCTCTGGGGTTCCATGGATCATTACTTATTAGCCCATAGACCCCCTGCCTGAGAAAGCATCCAACCCTGGGGAGCCATCTGCAAAAGAGCAGGAGGGGAGCCAAAAACAAGAGCTAGATCTGATTTAGAAGCACTTGCAGCTGTGGGCAGGAGGAGGCTTAGAGACAGTTCAGGCTGAAGTGAGAACTGAGAGAAGGAAATGAGGAGATTCATTTGATTTTGAGATGAAATCCAAGAACACGCTCTCAGCCACTACATACATCCTCCCCCAAGCCACAATGGAAAACTCTGATGACCTCACAAACAGTCTGAGAAGAAAGAACCCCAGTGTCACCCAAGCGAGGAGGAGGGACCTGTTAGCAGCCACCTTGAAAGCTTCACCTGTGAAAATAAGAAGCTTTTGCCATCTTGTATAGACAGTGGTTTCAATCTTGTATAGAGAGGTTACAGGACTTGATTGTTGGTTTAACTATAAATAAAACCTCAGTAACAAGCCAAGTCAGGTCTTGGAGGAATACTGTAGCTAATTACAAAGAGGCACATTGCCAGGACATTGGTCAAATGTTAATGGCCTTCAGTCCCATGAAATCCCACCTACACTTGGGCAGTGATAGAGGCAAAGTGACAGAAAAAGGGGGTACTGACAATTAAACAGTTTTTAGACAATTGATGCATTTCAGCTTGAATATTGGCATTGTAAATGTGAAATCCTTCTCTAATGATCAGGAAGTGGACATAACGCTAAAGGAGCTGAATCCTATCAGTCTTGACAGTTGTGCTATAAGTAAAACTGGTCACATGGCAAGAATGAAGGGTGACACCAGAGTTTCTACTTTTGTTGAGTCACTTCAGTCATGTCTAATGGCTGGTTTGTGACCCCATTTGGGGTTTTCTTGGTTGAGATACTGGAGCAGTTTGTGTTTCCTTCTCTGGTTCATTTTACAGATGGGGAAACTGAGGCAAAAAGAGTTAAATGGCTTGCCCAGGCTCACACAGCTAGTAAGTGTCTGAGATCAGACTAGAACTCAGCAAAAGAAGTCTTCCTGAATCCACGTCTGGCATTCCTATCTACTGCACCACCTAACTCTCCATGAGTTTCCACTGGTATCATCCTTTCAATATTGGGAGAAATTGAGGAAGATGTTGAGTGGTTTCCTGTGGTGAATTTCAGGGAAGATGTATCACACCAGATGGGCAGGCACAGAGGGGTTGTGACCTTTGTCATTGGCAGGGACTTAAAAGTCAATGAGATGATGGTGAGAATGAGAATGAGGATGATAGCTAGTATTTTAAGTGATTTTTATATGTTATCTCAGTTGATCTGCACAACAACCCCGTTAAGATAGAGAGACGCTTTAAAAAAAAAAAAAAAGATAGAGAGATGCTATTACATATTTTACCGAAGAAGAAACACCAAGCCCAGGAAATGTTAAGTAACTTGCCTAAAAATCACATAGCTAATTAGTGTCTGAAGCAGGATTTCAACTCATCTTCTCAACTCCACATCTAGGACTCTAGCCATGGTGCTACCTAGTTCATAGATCTAGTTGCGCATTGGTGTAAAACTATTCTACTGGAACACTTTATAGCAAGATTGCGCTCTTTCTCTTCCTGCAAACCAAAGCAAGGCTGAAGACTAGAGAGCTGGAAAGCTGAGGTGGCTGACTGATAGGTGAATAAACTAACTAGAGCCTGGGGGCTTGAAGTGAAAGTTAATTTAGAGACAAAAAACTGCTCAAGTAAGAAGGTGGGAGAAGCACTACCTGAACATACATTAAGTACTATAATATACATTAAGTACTATAAGTACATATAAATTTAGTACTCAACATTCTTCCTCAATTTCTCCCAACATTAAAAGGATACCAGTGGAAACTGGTGGGCAGTTAGGTGGTACAGTAGACAGAATTTGGGGCCTGGAGTCAGGAAGACTCCTTTTCATCAGTTCAAATCTGGCCTCAGACACTTACTTACCAGCTGTGTGACCCTTGGCAAGTCACTTAACCCTTTCCCCATAACAATGCATCACTGAGGCATGGGCTTTGGTTAGTGGTTTGGGTGGGGAGGGGAATGGATACATCTTTGTTTCTTCCAAGTGATATTATCACCTTGTTCTAAGTCAGATCCCCTCATACCACATTCTTTCCCTGTTTACCCCTTCCTAATGTCTGCTGATTATTGGGTTATCTCATCTCCACCCTCCAATTCCACCACAGAGCTGTTTTCTTTTTTTTTTTTTTATTTACTCATTTACTTTTAATTTACAAGATTCAGTTCCACAATCACTTGAGTTTCAGATTTTCTCCCCTCCCTTCCCCCCCCCCCATGGTGGCATGCAATCATGTATAGGATCTGCAAATATTTTCACATTGTACAATAGTTTGGTCATATAGAAGGGCTGTAACCAATGAGTGATTACTGGGAAAAGAAAAGAAAAAAAAAGCAAAACCAGACATAAAAGAGAACGATAACGAGTTTTGCTTCAGTCTCCATTTAAACTATAGTCTTTCTATATCTTTCTCTGAGTTTAGGTATCTCCTTCCTTCTTGAGGCACAGAGCTGTTTTCCAGAAATCTTGGGAAATTTTCCAGCCTTTGATTATAGTACTTAATGTGTATTCAACTAGTGCTTCTCCCACCTTCTTACTTGAGTAGTTTGTTTTCTCTAAGTGAACTTTCACTTTGAGCCCCCAGGTGCTTCTAAGTTTATTCACCCAGCAGTCAGCCACCCCAGCTTTCCAGCTCTCCAGTCTTTGGCCTTGCTTTGGGTTGCAGGAAGAGAAAGAACGCAATCTTGCTATAAAGTGCTCCAGTAGAATAGTTTTACACCAATGCTCAACTAGATCTGTGAACTAGATAGCACCATGGATAGAGTCCTAGATCTAGATTCATCTCCCAGAGTTCAAATCTGGCCTCAGATTCTTGCTAGCTCTGTGACCCTGGGAACGTTGCTTAACCCTATTTGCCTCAGTTTCCTCATCTGGAAAATGAACTGGAGGAGAGAATGGCAAACCAGCCTAGTATCTTTGTCAAGAAAACTCCAATTAGGGTCATGAAGAGTCAGACATGATTGAAAATGACCCAACAAATACAGCATTTCTAGTATACATATCAGGAAAAATACACAGAGCTTATCAACAGGTTTCAGCCTATTCTGTATAGGACTATTTCTTCTGTCCATGGGGATTTCTGAGGCCTAGTTCAACTTCTACTGCTCCACTAAGCTCTTCTCTTGAAAGCTGAGGGAGAAGGAGCACAATTCAGTTAAAAAAGAAAACAAAAAAAACCTCCCTGGAAGCAGAAGGCCTAGGCTGAAATCCTACCTTTCACATTTATCTCCTATAACTATTTCCCCAACTGCTTAGTGCCTGCCCTTTGAGTTTACTTTCCATCAACTCTGTATATATCTTGTACATCTCTACTTATTTCCATGTTGTCTTCACCATTAGAATATGTGTTCCTTGAAGGCACCAGTTGTTTTATTTTTGTTTTTGTATCCCTGGTGCCTAGACAAGTGCATTTCACATACTATATGCTTAATAAATGCTTAGATGGATTGTTGATGGGTGAATGGACGGATTTATTTATTGGCACTGATTCGTGTAAACTCAAGAGTTTCCAAAGGAAGGCAAGACCTACCAGTGGAGAGTGTTGTGTGAAATCCTCCAAAAAGTAGAGCAGGGTTTTCCTCACCATCAAAGGTTATGGGTATAAGTTCCTTCTTATTAAGTCTGGTTATATAAAATCTACCCTGTATTTGAAGTCTTGTTAGCCTAATTACTTGTAGAGGAGCTGAGAACTCTTTTCAAGACAGATAGAAGCCAAATTCTTATGTTTCCAGGGGAAATCTTACATGAAAGCTTGAGCCAAAAAGATTTAGGGAATCAATTGATTTATCAGTCAAAAGTATTTATTAAACATCAAAGTGCTGGGCACAGGAGATGGATGCAGAGATAAAAGTTACAGTTTCTGCCTTCACATACCTTCCAATCTAATGGAGGAGACAACATGTATGTATAGAAATGTACACAAAAATAAAATCAGTGCAAGGAAGTTTGGGGAGGGAGGGCACTAGCAGCTGGGGGAATTCAGAAAAGAAAAGTCCATGTAAAAGGTGGTTCTTCAACTGAGCATAAGGAAATGGGGGGGTTCTAAAAGGAAAGGGTGAGGAAGAAATATATACCCAACAATGGACACACTCAATGCAAAGGCATGAAGATGGGAAACATGTCCAGAAAAGCAAATAGTCCAGTATGACTCAACTGTAAAGTGCATAGAGGGGAGAACTGCAGATAGGTAAACAGAACATTTATTAAGGGCCATGTACCAGCTTGCTAAATGTTACAGCAGATAGAATGCTGGGCCTGGATTCAGGAAGACTCAATTTGCTGGGTTCTAGTCTGGCTGGGCAAGTCACTTAACTCTGTTTGCCTCAGTTTCCTCATCTGGAATATGAGTTGGAGAAGGAAATGGCAAACCACTATAGTATCTCTGCCAAGAAAACCCCCAAAGGGTAACAAAGAGTCAGATACAACTGAAAAATGTGCCAGGCACCGGGCTGGGTGCTGGGAATAAAGACAAGCAAAAATATCATCTCTGCCCTCAGAGGTCTTACATTCAAATGGAAAAGATTATATATAAAGGGGAGCTGGAAAACATCAGAGTGGGGAGGTAGGATACCTGCTCTAGGACAAGGAAGGTGAGGAAGGGCAGAAGTTTGGGGAGTAAGGAAAGAATCTGACAGTGAAGTAAGCATGGCCTAGGCACCTTATGAAATGGTGCTCTGGGCCAGACTCATCAGTATCAGAAAAGAGAGATGTAGGGAAGACAGGCATCTCCAAGTGAGCTTGAAAAGTGGGGAGGGGCTAGTCTGAAGAGCTGTCAGTACAAGATAGAGTTAACATTTGACTCAATTTGGAAATTCAGGAGACACAGATATTGGTCTGAGCTCTGACCTTAACTAGCTGTGTGACCTCAGGCAAGTTGCTAAACTTTTCTGGGCATCTGTTGCCTCATCTGGAAAATAAGCGGGTTGGATTTAAATGATCTTTCCATCTTTGAGATACTTTGACTCCGTGACTCTCCAGCCTTCTGTTTACTTGTCTCCGAGTGAAAAATCATCCTTTTCAAATTGTGTTGATTAAATAGCTTAGTACTGGCTCCCTTCTGAGTTTAATATCTGATTAGGTAACTGATTGAATCCCAGGACTTCTTTATTTTAAAAAAAAAAAAAGAATCCCGTTTTCTTTTCAGCGGCAGCTTTAGCCTGAGTAGATGTTATGCTATAAATTACACTATAGCTTTGTAAAGCATGACTTAGAAACATTAAATATCTCATAAGTGCTTTAAAATTAATTTGATCTTGAATGTGTCCGTGTATGAATGGGTTTGACGTAAGCCTTTCAATTTTACAGTTCACTTCAGGGAGTGCACGCACCACAAAGCGTAAATCAGTCTCCACATTTGCTGATAGCGCTCACTAAGCTACTGGAAGAGAGGAGGCTAACAAACTCTTCAGACAAAGACGTGGACATTTGTAGTGCAATAAGGATCCGAGTTTTCAAATGCTATGACTAAGGAAGGTTTTGTTCATGCTTTTGACCTATTCCAGAAATTCCCATTGTGTCTTGTTATTGCTCAGTCATGCCCACTTTTCATGACCTCATTTGGAGGTGCTCTTGGCAAAGATGCCGGAGTGGTTTGCCGTTTCCTTCTCAAGCTCATTTTACAGATGAGAAAACTGAGGCAAACAGGGGTAAATGACTTGCCCACAGTCACACAGCTAGGAAGTGCCTGAGGCTAGATTTGAATTCAGGAAAATGAGTCTTCCTGACTTCAGGCCTGTAATCTATCCACTGAGCCACCTAGTTGCCCTAGGAATACTGTGTTAGGAAATTTTTTTTGAAAAAACTCCTTGCATTAAGTATATGCTGGGAAAATGGCCATCAGTGGTAGTTCTAGATATGCCACCAAGGACTTCTAAGACTCCTGGATATGTGGTCCCTCACAAAGGCTTCCAACTAGATTGCTTCTATTGCTGTTGAGAATACATCAAATTCAGATACATGTATTCATCAAATTACATCAAATGTAACAGACCTACCTGTCCCCCATCATGTCTGCATAAGCACAAATGGAAGTGAAGGGGCAGCTCGGTGGCACAGTGAATAGATCACTGGCCCTGGAGTCAGGAGGATCTGAATTCAAATGTGACCTCAGACACTTGACACTTACTAGCTGTGTTATCCTGGGCAAGTCACTTAACCCTGATTGCATCACCAAAAAAATAAATAAATAAACAAATGGAAGTGAAGAATCAAGACATGCTGTATAATTGGCCTTGACTGTCCTACTTCTATCCTTCCCTCTTATCCCCCTTCAAAAAGCCTACTACCCACTGATGCTTTGGACCAGGAGTAGGGAACCTGCAGCCCGGAGGCCACATGTGGCCTTCTAGGCCCTTGGGTGTGACCTTGTGACTGGGTCCAAGTTTTACATAACAAATCTTTTTATTAAGGGGATTTGTTCTGTGAAGATTGGATTCAGTCAAAGGGGTCACACTTGAGGACCCAGAGGGCCACATGTGGCCTTGAGGCCGCTGGTTCCTCACCCCTATTGGACTGTAAGTTACAGAGACAATACAGACCTGCTTTGGTAAAGGGAATTTCTTTCCCCAGGAATTCCCTATCCCAATAAAATTACAAATCCAGTCCCTATCCCTCTCCCCATCTAGGTAATTGAGGCAGACATGTTTAGACTTGGGTTAACTTGGTTTTGTACATGTAGACCCATATACAATGTAACTGGTGAAGTAAAGTTAAAAGAGGAACCACAAGAGGTTTGGGGAAAATGAGTTCTCCTTGTGATTGATTGGTTCAATATTTACTGAATGGCCATCATAGACTAGCCGCCGTGCAGAAAGCCTGTGGGCTTTGACAGTTAGCAAATTTATCAACTCGTAACAGAAAACAGTTAAGAAGCTGGTGAGGAGGGCAGGGAAGAGAAGGGGGGAGAGAAGGAGGGGAAAGTGGAGAAAGGACTGCGACAAAGGGTGCCCATGCCTGGAATGCATTCCCTCCTTGCCTCGGGCTTACAGAGTCCCTGACTCCGCTTTATGATGCTGATCAGGCCTCACCTTTGGCATGAAGCATTTCCTGATATCTCTGCTAATGTCCTCTCCCTAAAAATACCTTGTATTTAACTACTATAAATGTATACTTTGGATAAATTATAGTTATATAACATAGTACAGATATTTTGTAGAAATCATGTTTGTAGAAAATAGTATGCTTATATAAAGTATACTATATATACTACAGTATTCTATATATAAACATATACTTGTATGAAGTATGAATATATACGAAGTATACATTTATTAACTTTATGCTACATATATTTTTGTATGTACTTGCTGTCTTTTCCCATTAGAATATAAGATCCTTGTGAGTAGAGATTGTTTCACTCTTTGTACTGGTGCCCCAGAGCCTGGTTCATAGTATATGCCTAATGCATTCTTAATAAATGCTGGTTGATTGATTGAAAAAGAACCAAAGTAGTGAGGAAGAATAAGCCAATTACTTCCAGCTATGGTTTCTGCTATTAGCAACTAGCTGAACCTCCATGAAAATGCAGGTCTTGGAGTCAGAAGACCCACACTGAAGTCTTTGACCCAAGTTCAAAGTCAAGCTCTGATTTTAATACTAGCTGCATGACCTCAGGAGAGTAATGCAGCTTCCTTCTCTAAACCTCAATTTCTTCATCCTTAAAATAACATTTGCACTCCTTGTATCCCCAAGGCAATATTCACAGCACCAATGGTGACTATGAATATGCTGGCATAGTTCTGAATTGCAAAATATAACAGATTCTTCATATAGAAGACAGAAGCAAAACATTTATTCAGACACCAGAAAGTAAAATCCCAACACCAGAAAACCAAATTCATCATAGCAACAAAGAAATCTATACACAATAACACTACAGAGAGCAACAGCATCCCAAACCCTTCTCACAAACAAACACTCACAAGCCCAGCTATCTCCTTGCCTGTGTCCGCTCTTCTCCCTCCATCCTAACTTCTTTGACACCCAGCTCCCTCTGGGCTCTGCTCCACCCTTTCTGCTCCACCTGTTCAGCAAACTCCTCCCGCCCCAGGCTCCATGTGATTACATTTGTCCTATTAAGGGGCAGGGAAGATCTTCAAATTACCATTACCATTACAATCCTAGAGCTGCTGTTAGGAAAGGGCTTTTTTGAACCTAAGTGTGGTTTGTTAGCATCATCAATACCAAAGTGACACTGAAATGCCTCTGATCTCCCAGAACAGGGAGCAGTAATTAACCTCTCTAGTCCTGAGTGTCTCTTTTGGGAATAAACAAGGAAGGGAAAAGAAAGAGAGAAGAAAATAAAAGGGCAGAAAGAGGAAGGAGAGAGAAGAGCAGAGAAAGAAAAAACCAAAGTGCTGCATATAAACCCCATGGTGTTTCATGGGCTTGTCGTGATGGCTGTGCCACAGGCTGCCTAGCCCTGCTGTAGAAGCCCTAACAGAGGAAAAAAGAGTTTCATTTTATTTTAGAAAGGAAAAATAATGAACATAAAATTCTCATTCTTTTAATAACTTTTCTCCTATACATTATATATTTATAGCTATAACTTTGTAATTTTGCATTCATTTTCATTTCTACAAATTAAAAATTATGTTCCTACTGAAACCGGGTTATCTTAATCAAATGGTATAACATAAGGATGCATCTTTTTCTTAATAAAAAAATTTATCCATGCATAAGAGGCATATGGAAATTAGCTAAAGAGAGTTTTGATGAGAAAACAGTTGAAACAGTTCTATGTTCCACTGATTACTGGAATGTTTAATTCAGGTAATTCTATCTCAGGTACCTGACTGAAAGTGTCATCTCCTCCTCCATGGGGAGCTGGCATGTACCAATAGTAAGAGTGATCTCTCCAGGGAAGACAAAGAGGTTCAAATTCGGATTCAAGAAAGCCTAGCATCAACCAAAGACCAATCTAGGTGTGAAAATTCAGTTTCTCTGGAGCATCAAAATGTAAGAGGTTGAGATGGGATGGAATGAGTGGCTGAGGGGAGGATTGGAGATTATACCATAACAATAACAAGTGACATTTATGTAGCGTTCACCATGTGGCTGGTACTATGCTAAGTGCTTCCCAATTAATATCCCATAATGCCAACAAATAAATTGTTGTAATGACCCTTGGCCTTCCCCAGATATGGTTTACATTCCCTGACTCCATCCCCTGCCCTACTCTGAGGTCTGATCATGATCAAAACATTAGAATTGCTTTTAGTTCTCTTACCTCAACCATGCTAATAAAACCACGATCTTGGAAAGAAAGAACTCCCCTGCTCCCCTTCAAGAATCAAATCTTCACTGTATCTGTCAGTACATTTAAGAAAAAAAACTAAGAAAAATTTTGCATTTAAAGAAAGATAGCAAGGCATCACAACTGGGGATCTAGAGCAATGATGTGCCAGGTACTTCTTCCTTGGGAGCATGGAAGGGTGGGGCATGAAGAAGGATACTGAGAATCTCAGTTAGAAGGAACCTCAGTCAGCAATCATCTAGTTCAAAACTGTACCTGATCTAACTTTGTCATCAATCTTTTTCTAGACTACACCTTTGAAAAATCATAGGATCACAGATTTAAAACTGGAAAGGATCCCAAAGACATCTAGTCCAACTCCTTCCTTCATTTAACAGTTAAGGAAACTGAGGATCAGAGAGGTTTAGTGACTTCCTTGTCCAAGATGAGTACTTTCTGAAACATTCTATCAAGGAAGGTTTTTCTCACCTGTAGCCCAGATTCTGGAAGTGGACAAAGGAGAATTATCTGATATTAACATCTAAGACCAAAAAGGATAATACACTGGGTTCTGATTTTCCATAATGACTTGGACTCACAAAGTGCACCTCAGTGTGATTTCCATGTCATTGTTTCCTGTTATGGTGGGTGTATAAAAGTATAAAGTAGAGTCTTAAAGCAAGCTAGGGGCTAAGGGATACAGAGGTTTCAACTAAAGCCCCTTCCCTATGCATCCCTATCCATCTGGTGACCTGGATCTTGTGTAACTCTAGCTAAATCATACTTCTATGAACTATAATTTTATCATTTACAAAGCAAATTGGAGATTATACCAAGGAAAAGATTTTCTGCCTTATACACTACCCAGTAGAACTGTGAAGAATAGAATAATATCTACATAATGCACCTTGAGTACCAGATTTGTACAAATATGAATGAAGACCAACACAGGCAAGTGCTTTCAACCTTTTGAGCCTCAGTTTCCTCATCTGTAAAATAAGAGGTTTGGACTTGATTATCATTGAGGTCTCATCCAGGTCTAAATACTGTGACCCTGTAAACTCTCACTTACCTGAAGACTAATTAGGTAACTTGGAAATTTTCTTCTTTGCATTTCTTCCTTGCCTTTTGAACATTTCTTTGTGTGTTGGTATACCCAGTGAACAATAATATACTACAAAAACATGATTAAACAGGTTGGTAGAATTTGCAGTTTCCTAATAGTGGGAAAATGTCATGCCTGAGGTATCAAGGGCAAAAATTCAAATAGTTGGAAACTCATTAGAGCCATGCTGTTCCTCCTTACAACATCTGGTCAGAGGTTTTGGTGCAGAAGAACACTAAAAATATTGGCCGACATGAAAGCTGAAGACTTGCATATTCTGTGAAATCTGGCAGCATACTGGATAAAAATCTGGCTTCAAAGCCAAGAATACCTGGGGTCAAATTTGACTTCTGAACCATATGTGTCTATGACCCTAGGTAAGTCTTCTAACACATGAGTACTCTAAGCAACTCTCTAAGACTGTAACTTTCAAAAAAAGTGTATACTTGTGTTGGTAGAGGGAATGTTCACACCTGAGAGTTCCCTAGACCAGTGAAATCACAGGTCCAGGTGCTTTCCCTATCCTTTTGAAATCTCATACTGGCCTCATTAGTGTAGATTATCAAGCATTGATTGTATTCTTAATCATTCAATTGGCTCACACTAGAACTCAGTGTATTACATCTTTCACGGAAGTTACAAGAAATTGTATAACAATGTAGGACAAATTCTGTCCTCAGTCACACACTTAATGACTTTAATTCACAAGTTTCAGGCACATATCTGAGGGCAGAATTTGCTACATAGCCAATATTGATTCTTCTCAAATGGGTCACAGTGTATAGTATTTCCATAAAAATGAATTTAGCATAGAAAATTGAGTTCTAAAGCATTTCTTTTACTCTGTAATTTCTCTTTTAGAATACATTTCTATCAGCTTCAAGAATTCCTTTCCCTGCTGCAGCTCATCACCTTATCTTCTCATCTTTCCATTCAGTATTTCTTACCTTAGCCAAAGGTCAAACTGGATGTTTAGAAATAACTGAATTCCCAGTAGCATTTTCTTATACCTCTCAGACTTAATCAGAATCCAGATCCACACTCTGTCCTTTTGTTTCAAAATCCTGAATGCCATTAGTTTCTCTTATATTTTTGCCCTGAGAACATTTTCTATGGCATCACTCTCCTCCCTTCCTATTATAATAGATTTTTTAATAGCAATTATTATTAGATATTAGAACTGGGAGTCAAACTATCTGGTCAGAGTCCAGCAGG
This sequence comes from Pseudochirops corinnae, assembly GCA_028646515.1. Lineage (NCBI taxonomy): Eukaryota > Metazoa > Chordata > Mammalia > Diprotodontia > Pseudocheiridae > Pseudochirops > Pseudochirops corinnae. The sequence continues at coordinate 439,812,859 of CM053585.1, forward strand.
CCTACTAGGTCATTCTTGTTGTTGTTGGTCATCCTTTGTTCTCAAAGAGAACCACTGACATCAGGGGGGTGATGTCTTGATTTGCAAGTGAATTGCATTTAAGTGAGGCAGAACTGTGCAAAATCGTCAGCCTTACTCTCTCCTCCAGAGTCATTGGAGTCCAGTGGCAAGACATAGATCAGGATAACTGGAGATGACCCCAGATGCAGTGGGAGACCTTAAGGTCATTCAAAGGTCTCAGTTTGTCCGGGGCAACACCCATTCAGTAATTAAAGACTAGGTAAGAATTGAGGCAAAAGATGAACCAGCTTGCCTTCGCAAAAGAATGAGTCTGATTCCTATATATATTTCTAACGAAGTCCAACAGCAAGAGATAGTAAGAGAAACCCCATTTAAAGTTACCGGAGACATTATAAAATATTTGGGAATCTACCTGCCAAAACAAACCCAGTACCTTGATGAACACAACTACAAAACACTTTTCACACAAATAAAATCAGATCTAACTAATTG
>CM053585.1:439813871-439844193 GCA_028646515.1 Pseudochirops corinnae
GGGGGGTGGGATAGGATGGAAGGAAATATAGTCAGTCTTTCACAATATATGCACTATGGAAATGTTTTGAGTAATTACACATGTACAACCTATATTAAATTGCTTATCTTCCCAGTAAGTGTGGGTGATGAGGGAAGAAGGGAAAGAATCTGGAATTCAAAATTTCAAAATCAAATGTTTAAAAAATTATTATTATTATTATTATTATTTACATGCAACTAGGAAATAAGATATACAGGCCCTGAGGTATGGAGATCCATCTTGCCCTACTGGAAAGTCGGTGGGGGGGGTGAAGGAGGATATAGAAGAGAGCAGATTGAGGGAGAGGGTATTCAGTGGGATTGCTGTTTTGGTGTGGTGGGTAGGGGAAAGACAGGGAGAAAATTTGTAACTCAAAATCTCGTGGAAATGAATGTTGTAAACTAAAATAAACAAAAAATTTAAATTAAAAAAAAAGAAGGCCTGTGCTTCTGAGATGATCACTTTCAATACAGTACCTGGCTCTAGACTAGATTTAAATGATTGATATTTAGATAAAGGTTTTTTGGCATTATAATGAAATTCAGACCCTGACAGAGCTGTTTTGATCACTTTTAGGGTAAAATGTCCTATACACACCCACCCCTACAGCCCCACACCCTTACACCAAAAGGATTTATACTGACTGACTGAATGAAAAAGTGTTTATGAAACATTTACTCTTTGCAAAGTACTAAAGGTACAAATAGACAAGACAATTCCTGTTCTCAAGGAGTTCACAGCATATATAGGAAATTTTAGTGACAAACCAGTAGTAGGAATAGAGAGATGAAAATAAATTATCAGATAATTAACTTTCAGATTTTTGCTTGTACATATCTACTTCTTAGGGTTGTTGTAGAGATCAAATGAGATAATATTTCTAAAGTGCTTATTGCTATGCCTAGGACAACATAGGCATCGAATAAATGTCTTCCTTCCCTTCCTCTCTCTCTTTCTTCTTCCTTTTCTTTTTCCTCCTTTCCTTCTTTACATCCTCTCTTTCTCCTACCTCCTTCCTTCCTTCTATCTTCCATTCCTTCTCCCTTCCTTCCTCCCTTTTTTCCTCCCTCTCTCTTACTTCCTCCCTCTTTTCTTTCCTTCCTTCCTTCCTTCCTTTCTTCCTTCTTTCCCTCCCTCCTTCTCTCCTTCATTTTTTCCTTCCTTCCTTCCTTCCTTCCTTCCTTCCTTCCTTCCTTCCTTCCTTCCTTCCTTTCTATATTCAGGTTAAGAAGTTGAAAAGATAAATAAAATACTGAAAGAATATTGGAAATTTTACTCTTCACAGTACACATTAGACCTGCAGACCACCCATATTATACAGTCACTAAAATAGATTTCTTTTACTCTGGCTATAAGGTGACAACAAAGGAAAGTCTTCAGAGGCTTAGTACAATGGCACAGAAAGAAATTAAAAATAGAAATAGAGACTATTTCACTTTTTGTCATTCTATCTTTAGAAATAAACACACTGCCTTGCCAATAGTAAACACTTAATAAACATTAACATGAATCAAGTTTACACATTCATTTCTCTTATTATTGATAAAGACAGATGTTCAGAATTGCTAATGTATCTATGGAGATAAAATTATAATGATCAATAATCATAACTACATCATGCTGTCCTACATCTATAAAAATAATGCCACCAACCCACTGTCAGTAGGACAATAACTTTGAGTAGGTTCTCTGGTATTGGCAATGGATTTGGATGCATCTGGCAATGTGCTTTTGCCTGCTCTTCTATTAGGAGTTATATCCTATTTGGTCTGAAAAACCTGTAATGGCTGGTCTCTCTGCCTGCAGTTTCTTTCTATTCCAGTCCATTTTTTACATTCTCTGACAAAGTGATTCTCCTTAAATGATGTTCTGACCTACTCAATAAACTCCAGTGGCTCCCTATTGCTTTCAGGATAAAATCTAAGTTCTTCTGCTTAGTTTTTAAAGCTCTCCCCAGTCTGGTCCCCAATTATATTTCCAACCTCATCAAATACTACTCTCCCTTCATCCTCTTCATTACAGTTAATGGGCCTTCTCTCTGTTCCTTACACGTGGAGCTCCATCTCCCATCTCTGTGCATTTGCAAAGATTGTCTTCCATGCCTGAAATGTAGTCACTTTTCACATTCAGCTTATAGAATCCCTTTCTTTCCTCAAGATGCAGCTCAAATGCATCTTATTTTAAGGATGCTTCTGGATAGGTTATTTAACCTCTGTTTGCCCCCATTTCCTTCTCTGTAAAATACAATTGTTGGGAGGATAAAATGTGATATTCTTTGTAAAATATTTTGCAAGTCTTAAAGTGCTATGTAAATCCTAGCTATTGTTACTGTTATTATTATTATTATCATCATCTATACATGTATATATGTGCTTCTCTCCCCTAATAGAATATTAGCTTCTTGAAAGCAGAGATGGTTTCATTCTTTGTATCCGCAACACTAGCGTAGTGCCCAGCGTATAGTAGGTATTTAATATTTGTTGATGGATGGATGGATGATGGATGCTGCCAGGAATCTGGACATAACTGTTGTTGAGCCTAAGTATCCTCTTGGTAACTTCTAATCCTGACTAAAGAATTCCCCAAGTGATGTCCAGGGGTTTCTCTGACATTTGAAGCTGCCATATTGTTTTGGCAGTCTACATGATAATCAATCAATTGTTAAGCATTTATCCAATAACACTGAGCTTTGGTTTCACTATCTGTAAAATGGGGATAATAATACCCATAGGATCGAATGAGCTAATATTTCCTCACACAAGATATTCCATTTTCCTTACTCAGGCCATTTGCACTGGCTGTCCCTCTTGCCTGGAATACTTTTCTGCCATTCTCCATCTCCCAGCCTCCCTAGTTTCCTTCAAGTTTCAGCTAAAACCCCCACCTTCTGTACAGAGTCTTTCCCTTAACCTTAGTACCTTCCTTTAGAGATGATCCCCAATTCATCCCCTGTATCTCCTGTTTGTATGTACTCATTTGTGTGTTGTCTCCCACATTAGATTCTTTGAAAGCAAGGCTGTCTTCTGATTTTCTTTGCTTCCCCACCACTTATCATCACCTGCCATTTGTACAGAGCTTTATGGTTTACAAGGTCCTTTCTTTACAATGACCTCGAAAGGTAAGAAATACAATAGATGAAGCTGATGCCCAGAACAGTTAAGAGACTTTCCCAGAGCCACACAGCTAGTTAGAATTCGAACCAAGGTCTTACAATTACACTTCCATTGCGCCTTCCCTTCTACTCTACAACACTAACAAGAAATACTTAATGTTGATGATGCTGACTATGGTGATAATGTAAGAGTTTTGTAAGTATAAGTTATTGTTTTTTATTGTTAACAACTCACAATCATAGAGTGCTTTATGGTTTATGAAGCAATGCCTCTTAATTCTAGTGCCTTCCCTCTGTTAATGATTTCCTATTCGTCCTGTACATAGCTTGTCTGTATGTACCTGTTGGCACGTTGCTTCCCCCATTAGACTGGGATCTCCTTCAGGACTAAGACTGGTTTTTGTTTCTTTTTTTTTCTTATCTCCAGTGCCTAGCACAGTTCCTGGCACATAGTAGGTACTTAATAAATCTTTATTGATTGATTTACCTGCATTATCTCATTTTATCCTTACAACAACCTGGTAAGGAAGAGGCTATAATTATCCTCATTTTGCAGAGGAAGAAACTGATACTTAAGAGTTAAACAACTTGTCCAAAGTCATATGGCTAGTTAGTAGTGCATCCAGGATTAAAACTCTCATCCTGTGGCTACAGATCCAGTGATTTCTTCATTTTAACACACAAACTAACATTTAATAATTAATCTGGATGATGGTGGGGCAGCTAGATGGTACATTGGAAAAAGTGACAGCCCTGGAATCAGGAAGACCCAAGTTCCAATTTGGCCTCAGACATTTACTAGTTATATGATGTTGGGCAAGTGACTTAATCCTATTTGCCTCAGTTTCCTCCTCTGGAAGATGAGCTGGAGAAGGAAATGACAAACCACTTCTAGTATCTTAGCCAAGAAAACCCTGAATGGGGTCACAAAGAGTCACACATGACTGAAATGACTGACCACCACCAATGACACATTGATGATGGTGCTAATGCAAGGTGCTATCTAACCATGTTGTTGCTTTTATTGTTACAGTCCTGGTATTACATTAAAAGGAAAAAAAATAATCCAGAATCAACAAACAAGTGTTTCTCTGGAGAAAAAAAGTTTAGGGAGTGCTTCCACTAGTAAAGCTGTCCTCAGTGGTGACTCATAGCCTCAAGAAAGAGAGATACAGTCACCACAGGACCATTTGTTAAAGTCTCCAATCTCCTATCTCAATTGAAAGGAGTTTTTCTAAATTTTAAATTTTATTTAATTCATTACTGTCAGCCAGAGCTTGAGTTGAAGAACAAAAAAATGCGTGCCTCCTTCCTCTGCTCCTTCCAGGAGCCCAACGTTTAAAAAGAAGATGCTAAAAAATTTGGAGAATTCTGAGTTGATCTTAGTTGAAAGGTACTTACTTTCTTTGGAAAGTTAAGTGAGTTTGTTCAAGTGAAACTCTGAGATTCAGGGACCTTGTGAGAAAATGGATTGTCCAAATGGTCAAGAAACTGCTGAGGGACCGAGGACTTTGAAAGGACTGTCCAAAAGTTGAGATGATTTCCTTTGTTATTAACTGTGCCATTAACCTCAGTTTGGCAAACTCAATTGAGGAACATATCTATTAAGTTGCTACTAAGTGTAAGGCCCTCTAGGGCAATTTAAATTGCATAAATATTTCTTTAGGGTAGCTAGGTAGCTCAAGTGCATAGAGTACAGGGCATGGAGACAGGAAGATGTGAATTGAAATCCTGCTTCAGACACTTACTAGCTGTGTGACCCTGGGCAAGTCACTTAACCCTGTTTGTCTCAGTTCCTTATCTGTAAAATAAGCTAGAGAAGGAAATGGCAAATCACTCCAGTATCTTTGCCAAAAAAGTCCCCCAAAAAGGTGTCAGGAAGAATTGGATATGACTGAAACAACCACGAAGAAGAAGAAGAAGAAGAAGAAGAAGAAGAAGAAGAAGAAGAACAACAACAACAACAACAACAACAACAACAACAACAAGAAAAAGGAGAAAAAGAAGGAGAAGGAGAAGAACAAGAACAAGAACAAGAAGAACAAGAAAAAGGAGAAAAAGAAGGAGAAGGAGAAGAAGAAGAACAAGAACAAGAAGAACAAGAAAAAGAAGGAGAAGGAGAAGGAGAAGAAGAAGAAGAAGAAGAAGAAGAAGAAGAAGAAGAAGAAGAAAAAGAAATGACCTTATGGTCTTGCTGGTTATTCTCCTTCGTTAGAGCTAATCATTGGCAAAACAGAAGAAAATTCTGGCCTCTTGCTAGTCTGTAAGTGCTAAAGCACTCTTCCTGGCCCAATTATTAACCTGCATTTTGTGATACTGATGAAATCATAACCTCAGACCAAAAGAAGCACATTGTGACTCATGAAGGAGCAGAGAGAAAGGCACATATTGGTGTTTCCTTGTACCACCATGTTATTTCTTTCCTAAAGGGACAACTGAGATAAGTCATGTTGAAGGTGAAATCCTTGTCAGTTACTCCATGTGTGACACATCTCCAATTTCTTTCTTACCAGAAGAGGTAGCCAGGCAGGTAGGATATGAAATTGGTTAACTAGATTTTTAAACCACTAAATGGATTGAATGTGCTCAATAAAGTTGAGTTATTGTATTACCAGCACTTTTTTTGGATCACAAAGAAATGAAAACAAAGTAGATGCCTATTGTTTGGGAAATGACTGAACAAACTCACATATGGAAGTAATGAAATATTACTGTGCCTTAAGAAATGTCAAATATGAAAATGAAAAGCATAGGAAGATTTATATGAACTGATACAGAGTGAATTTAAGAGATTCAGAAAAACAACATGCATAATGAATATTAGTGAAACCAAAAGAATAACGAAATAAAGTGGAATGATGTGTAATTAAAATGAGCAATCCTGCCTTGGAAAGAATTGAGAAAACATGCTTTGATCCCTTCACTAACGAGTTAGGGGACAATGGGGGTGGAATGTTGCATAAGCTGTTAGATGCAGTCTTTGTACTGCTAGGTTTTAAAGATTTTTTCCTTTAAAAATTTTTTTTCTGTAAGGGAAATTTTACTGGAGAAGGACAGGGGGAAGGGCATATTCAGAAATCAGCATGATTTAAAAACAAAAGACATCAATAAAAAGGGAGGAAGATAACATTCTGGCTAACATAAATCAGTTAGGAATAATTGGAAATTTCGTTAATGAGTTACAATTCCCATTTCTCATTCATAATTAATTAATGACTAGAATATGTTTCTATTGACAAGGTCAGTCCTGAACATTTATAAAATAGGTGTAAGGTGGCAGAAAATATTGTTCAGCTAATAGGAATTGGTAGCTACCTTGGGTGAAAGAGACTCAACAAAAATTGAAAGCAAGATGTCAATTGGCCATAGGGAAGATAATAAGGGAGGCAGGGAAGATAAAATACAAGGATATGAAAGAGAAATAATGATCATGTCACAAATGCTGTGAGCATCACAAAGTATTTCTGGATTAAATTCTTTTAGAAATCACTTCTTCCAGCAAATCCTTTGAAGTGAGATATTTTGCTAGTATTATAATAATTAATGCCTGCTTTGTTGTTGTTGCTTAGTTGTTTTCCATTGTGTTTGACTCCTCCCCATTTGAGGGTTTCTTGGCTGAGTCACTGGTGTGGTTTGCCATTTCTTTCTCCAACTCTTTTTACAGGTGAGAATCTGAGGCAAACAGGGTTAAATGACTTGCCCAGGGTCACACAGCTAGTAAATATCTGAGACCAGATTTGAACTGAGGTCTTTCTGACTTCAGGCCTGGTCCTCTATCCACAGCACCACCTAACTGCCCTAATTAATGCCTACAAAAAAGTGATAATATGTGTGAATATCCACAGCTCTTATATTTTATAGGAAGGACCCCAATCCTTTCAGCATTTTCATTAACTCACATATGTAATTAAGGCAAAGGTCTTATTTAAATTAATAGCTGATTCTCTTACAAGATAGATATATCAGCTGAAAACAGAGTGAAGAATTTCGTAATTCTCATCTTGGCTGATGGTTTTATTAAGTTCCATGGTCTCATTTTCTTCTCTCTGTATATTCTTGCCTTTGGCAATCTTTTCTACTCTCCATCACTTCAACTATTCCATTTTTACAGATGGCTTCCTCTTCTACATCTCCAAGCATGACTTCTCTTCTTCACTCTCTGGACTAGCATCTTTATCAACCACTTGTAACTCCTCTTAGTGTTTGAAATTCAGTATGTATTATCATTTCCTTGAATTTTTTCTTCTTCTTGAATTCCCTGTTTACATCAATGACACCACAAATTTTTTGGTCCCCCATGCCTGAAATATTAGTTTTGATTCTTTCATCTTATCTCCCTCATCTAGCCAGCTCCCAAATCCTTTGGACTCTACGTCTGCTGCATTGCATTTCTCATATCTGTACACTTCTTTCTATTCTCTCTGCTACCACCCTAATCCATGTCCTAATACATTTCATCTAGATCATCATAATGTCTTCCTGCCTACCCTTACCACCTCTATTATCACACACCCCTCCAATTCAGCCTTCACATTGTCCCCAGATTTATCTCCCCTTATTCAGTCTTTATGATTTCACTCTTCTCACTCTTCTACTTAGTCTCAAGATCCTCAATAATCTCTTTATCCCTTCCTTCTACAACTTTATCTTTTACTCCTTATGATTATATGTACTCTATTCTGTAGCCCAAAGATGTTAAACACACAACATTTGGACCACAACACTCCCCAGTGCAACTTGAACCAGGTAAAAATCTCATTGGAAAATATTTAACAAAATAAAAACACAAGAAGACATAGATAATGTTCATATGTGGTTTTCTAAGTCAAAACGAGGCCCATAGGAATCCTTATGGATGGTTTAGTGCCCCTGTTTCTATGTGAGTCTCACTCAAGTGCTGTAGACAACTTGAACTCATCACCATCAGTGTGTTGTAATGGGAAGGGTTCTAGGTTTGAAGCTGGAGGAAGGAAGTTCCAATTGGGTTTCTTCCACTTATTGCCTGGTGACCTTGGGAAAGCCACTTAACATCTCTAAGCCTCAATTTTCTTATTCTATAAAATGAAGGGCTTGATCCTGTTGACCTTTGAGGTCTCTTTCATTGATAAATATATGATTCTCTGAACCATCTCTTGAACACATTCTATGCTCTTGCAGAACTCAAGCTTCCAGAAAAAAACACTTCTATGTTTTGAACCAGTCCCTTTTCTGTTCAACACAGGCATCTACAGATTAAACTCAATTGGGGATTCTTAGGAGATGCCCTCACTGAATTTCTTTCCTAACAGAATGTCTCTAATCCTAAATGAATAATTCAGAAGACCTAAGGATTCTCAAAGGAGGCTTTGCCTAACTTAGTTTTGACTCTCCTCTACTTTAAGTATGAATTTGAGCATTATAACATTTTAGCACCAGAAATTCTAAAGTTTAACAGAATTTTCTGATGTGTGGTCAAAGTCCAATAGACCTGAACTTTGTCTGTCTCCTCCTCCTCCTCCTCCTCCTCTTCTTCTTCTTCTTCTTCTTCTTCTTCTTCTTCTTCTTCTTCTTCTTCTTCTTCTTCTTCTCTCTCTCACACACATACACACACACACACGCATGCACGTACACCCACAACCATCCCTCCCTCCCCACTCTTTTTTGGAAGGGAGGCTTTGCTATTTTGCTTTGATTCTTCCTTTTTAAAAAAACTTCCATATAATAATAGCCAAATGACAACCAAGGTAGTTTTCTCACAGGGGATTACTTCAATTTCTGTGCTGTCAGCCTCATGCATTATAACGCTGCCTGCGGCAGGCAAGCTTTAATCACCCATAAATGCACCACCTGTCGTTTCTTTATTGCCTCATCATGAGACATATCATAGTTTACTATGTAATGTGATTGAAATACTACACAGAGCCTTAGAATCCCTGAAGCCCCAGATGGAGAATGAGGCTAGATTTCAGGTTAGGTGACACAGGACACAAGAGTGAACCTGAAAAATTTGGTGCCCACTCACAGGAGAATAAGAGTTGGGGTCTGTGAACCAAACTTGGAAATAAGGGGAGTGCCTGAGAAGAGACTGGCATGATTGGAGCCATGTTGGATCAGTTGAGAGAGAGAGACAGAGAGACAGAGAGAGACAGACAGACAGACAGAGAGAGAAAGAGAGAGAGAGAAAGAGAGAGGGAGGGAGAGAGAGAGAGATATGGTCACAACTTTCCTTAGAAAAGAAAAATAAAAAGAATAACTTTGGGCTATGATTTAGCCTGATCCTGGAGGATGTTTCAGTGAGGATTCAGAGAAATCTTGGCTCTTTTGTTCTTCCTGTTACTTTTATCCAAGTCTTGTAAGGTAACTGTGGTAATAAAGGGGGCAGCAGGCATGGGGTCCCAGAAATAGCAAGAAGAAGAAAAGGACAAAGAGAATGAAGAAAAGAAAGGAAGAGAAAAAGAAGGTGGAGGGGATTGGTGAGGGGAGAAATTATCAATTCAGAACTTTGGTGTGACCAGGTAGGACAAGAAGTTAAAGTCTATGATTTTCCTGATTGCACTATAATAGATCACCTCATCCCAGAGAGTTATGACCTTCTAGATAGTTGTATTTGCTTCCTTTTTCCTTTTGGACTTAATCATTAAAGATCCTAAAATCACTCAATGCCCCTCAACTTGAGTAGTCTTTCATGGTTTTCATTCCAATTCAGTAAACTTCCTTAAGTGGCTTTCAGAAAGTAGTCATAGTCAATACAACATAATTCTTTACTTGCATCTTTTACATAAAAGGTACTCTACTGGAGATACAGAGACAAAATGGAAAAATAGCCCTTGTCCTGAGAGAGTTTACATTTTGAGAATACACCATGCACACATAGATAAGTAAATATTAGATGACTTGGAGAAGGAGAAAGTGGTGACAACTGGAAGGATCAGAAAAGGCCACTAGTAAAAGTTGGCCCCTCTATTCAGTCTTGAAGAACCCAAGTTGAGTAATAACAATGATAATAATAATAATGGCTAACATTTATGGAGAAATTTTAAGATTTTCAAAGAAGTTTACCTATATTGTATCATTGGATTCTCCCAACAACCCAGTGAGGCACTTAGTATTATCCCCATTTTATAGATAGGGAAAAAGAAACTCACAGAGGTTAGCCAATTTGTCAATGGTTGAATAGCTTTAGTGTCTGAGGCAGGATTTGAACTCAAGTCTTCTTGACCCCAAGTCTATTGTTCTATCCACTGTGTCACCTATAAACCATCAGCAAGGTCTTTCTCATCAGAAAAGTATCCTCTTCAAAAATCTAGTAAAACTTTACTGTTAGAGATCCCATGCTTTGTAGTAACAACTTTCAAATTTCCCATGGATGGGGAAGAGGAAGATGAGTGAATAAGTTTACTTGGATGGTTTTCTCTTGATTACTATGATTAAAGTTGTTGTAATGGCCATTTTGTGAACATCCCTCATTTCTCCCCATCATTTGCCTAGGAGACCTGCCCAAACCCAACAAAGCCCACCAAGGCAACAAACCTGCCAAGTAACCCTGTCCAAACCTGCCACCTGGAACCCATAGGGCCCCCCCCCCCCCTTTTGTTTAGTTCTTGGAATAGACTTGTGAACTTTCCAGTTGAGCAACAAACTGATTACTGGGCAATGAAGTAATCACTATCTTTGGCTTCTGTATTTCCCCGCTTGCATAGCAACTGACTTTTTGTGGTTTTTGTCTTTATAAACCCTGAACACACACTCTTTGGGGCTGCTTGATTTGGATTGTCTCTACCCCTTGCAGTCGCCAGCTTATTAAACTCCACTTAAAACTATGAAAGGTCTTACTCGCTGTCACTTTTGGTTCAGCAGAATAGTAAGAGAATGAGAATTTGTATGAGTTGGGGGAAGAACGGAGAGAATTTCTTGATAGAGAGGCACTGCCCACGCTGGGTAGCATTTTGCAATGGCAGTTCTGGGAATTGCAAAGCAACATGAACTCACTGGATATCTGAAGGCTTTGGGCAGGAGATGAGAGAGGGATGTAGAGGGGGAAGTGAGAGGTCACAGATTATAAACCTGGTCTACTTAACTATTTTGCCAGGTCCAGATCTGGGTATAAAGTGTTATGCTTCTCATGTCTAGGCAAAATGAAAATTTTCAGAGGTAAGATGCATTAAATTTTATATAAATTGGTTGGTGGTGACTTTGGCAACCCAACATTTTCCTTCTTGGAATTTTGCTATGTTTAAATTGCCATTCATGACTAACAGGGGCCCAAGTACACCAAGTATCTGATCATTCCATATCTCTTTAGTTATTATTTCTATCCTTAATCAGAACAGGCATTTAATAAGTAGAAGAAACAAACAAACCTCACCCTGAACTCTGGAATAGCATGATTCCTGGTAACCTGTACCATATGCACTGGCATATATGAATTTTTTCTTTGCCTCCTTCCCTCCAGATGGGGGTGGGGGGGTGGGGGGGATGGGCAGCAAGCAACATTTCTTTCCTCTCAAAGGCTGTCAGTGTTTACGTCATTCCATGAGAGCTAAGTGTGACTGGAGGTGGAAACATGTATTCACTTGCATGTATTCACTAAGCATGAGGCCTCTCATTGAGGAAATAACTGAACCATCAATAAGAAATGAAAAGAGATATGATTTAAAGAGGCACAGGAAGTTTAGCGTGTTGAGAATTTGTGATTCACTTATTATGTAACTGAAGTCACAACCTAGGAAAACACTGAACTTGGCATCAGGAATGTTCAAATCTCTCCTCTGGCACTTACTAGCTGTGTGACCCTGGGAGAGTCACTTAAACTCTATTTGCCTCAGTTTCTTCAATTGTAAAATGGGAATAATAATAGCACCTACCTCACAGGGTTGTTGTGAGGATCAAATGAAATAGCATTTGTAAAAGCACAGTGTCTGCAATAGAGTAGGAACTTGTTTCTGAGTCATTTTCAGTTGTGACCAACTCTTCATGACCCCATTTGGGATATTGTTGGCAAAGATAGTAGAGTAGTTTGCCGTTTCCTTTTCCAACTCATTTTTACAGATGAGGAAACTGAGGCAGGGTTAAGTGACTTGCCAAGGGTCACACAGCTAGTGTCTGAGGCCAGATTTGAACTCAGAAAGAAGAGTCTTCCTGATTCCAGGCCTGGCACTCTATCTACTGTGCCCCCTAGCTGCACATAGTAGGATCTATATAAATGCTTATACCCCTGCCCTATTCATATTGTCTCACTGGCAAAGGGGAACAGACTACCAGTTGACTTTGCATGTTATAATCACTGTAACTCATTGTCAAATATTGGTGCCAAGTATATTCATCCAATAGATGTTTATTGAATATCTGCTAGGTGCTAAGTATTCTTATGGGATGCTACTTATCAATCAAAATCCTGGAATGATGCTATAAATTTCAGCCAGTGGCACAGTGAATTCACACAACTAAACTTCACATCGCTGAATCCACACTGACCCTATGAAAAGTGTTAGATTATTGGGTCTGGTTGAGCTCAGCAAACCATGGTGAGAAGGGCAAGATACATTTTTAGCTCTCACAGAGATCGCCACGAAGCCTGAGTGAAGCTTTGCCTTAGTTTCTGTTCATACACACTATGATTCTAAAACCACATTCAATGACAGCTCCTGTCAGGTCAGTGGTGTGGAAGGTCAAGAAGAGGAAGGAGGTTCTCTTGCAGACAAGCAGATCATGACTTTATGTAGCCAAGAGGAAACTGGATTGGAAGCATGTCTAACATTTTCTGAGTCAGTAAAAAGCAAATGGGGTCTATGGATTTGGAATCCATCTAATTTTTAAGGATGCCCTGCCAAGCAAATATATACTCACTTAGATACCATAAGGACTAGACTTATTCTTTCATTGGTATGGGGAAGTCTTGAAGGAGAAAACCCCTCCCGCTGATGCAGGGCAGCATTTTCTCTGCTACTCACAGTCTTGGAGAGTTGCCTAAAGTGCTCATGGGTCAAATCACATAGCTATTAATGTGTCAGAGACAGGACCTGAACCCAAGTCTTCCTGGGTCTAAGGTTAGCTCTCTCTCCTGTGACTTTTAAAAAGTTTGAGAGATATAATTTCTGGGTGATTAATTATTTCATTAATGATGCTAGCATTTTAATAAAAGAGGTCAGTGACCGTCTCTAATGCCAAAGACTCCCATGGAGGAGGGCTCAAAGTTTATATGCCCTTTGAAAAGTGGGGGCTCTAGAGGGTGTCGGTTAGCTCTGATTGGTTAACAAGTAATGAAATAGAATGAATATTACAATGAGGGGATGGACCTATTCTAATTAACTTTGATTATGTCATTTACACCTGCCTTAGGCAATCTATTCAAATAATTTATCCCCATCCAAACCTGCATGGAGCACCATGTGCTTCTCCACCTTAGATTAAATTCCTTGTAAGGCTGGATGGAGTCTGTGTTAATTCAATCTCATTATCAATAAGGTCATTCAAGAGACTGAACTTTGAAATGAGGATTATAGAAAAAGGGGAATTCTAGATCTCCCCAAATCGATGGCTATTAATAATCATTTTTCTTACTTTACCCAACTGCCCCACTCACCTAGATGGGGCATTATTTTACATATTTTCTTTTTATAAAGGAGTGTTCAGAAAAAGAACAGAAGCAAAAACCAATTACTATATGAGAAGAATTTTCATGACAAGAGCCATAAATGTCACTGGGCTGTTTTCTTTATTTCTTTTTAAAGGATAATCAGCCCTTCTCCAGCCATCAATGACTCTCTGCCCCTTTGATAATGAATGTCTAGCATTCTAATAGACACAATGAACATTTTCAATTCAGAGGTATAACAGTAATGAAGCTCTCCATTACATAAGGGTAAAAAGGAAAGTTACCCAGAGTAAAGGAAACTGAGCACCTATATGCCTACGGGTTAGAAGAATGATGGTGGTTGACATAATTGTTAAAAGGGAAGATGGAGAAGGGTGTCTTCTTGAATGTGAGCTCTATAGCTAAGAAAGTGCCTGGGCAGTTACTGTACAACAAGGCACAGGAAACAAAAACTTATGAGGGGCATTAATCAAGGTAAAAGTGAGAAGAAAATGAGAGGCTTCAGGACACAGTCTGCGGGAAGCAATAAAGAATGATGGAAACCATAAAGAGAGAAGTAAAACTCAGACCACAAGAGCAGATGCGCACACAACAACTCAAATAACCTCTTGTGACAGCAGAGCCTTTGCCGCTGACATCAATAAGGAGAAAGCCAGTGAAGCGCAGGACAGGAGATGGGATTATTAATGAGCAAACAGGCCACCTGGATGTCTCTCATCTCTGAATGGAATGCATCATGATAAATGAATACTGGAGATGGCTAGGGGCAAGGGCTTTTTGTAACAGTTACTCACTGAGAGAGGAAAGGAAGAAACATTTATACAGCGCCTACTATGTGATAGGTACAGTGCTAAGCACTTCGCAAATATTTTCTCATCTGATCCTCACAACAGCCCTGTGAGGTGGATGCTGTTATTATCCACATTTTATGGTCAAGGAAACTGAGGTAAACAGAGGGGAAGTGATTTTTCCAGGGTCACACAGCTTGTGAGACCACATTTGGATTCAAATCTTCCTGACTCTAGGACCAACGGTCTATCCATTGTGCCAGCTAGCTGCCCCTAAAGAAATGATCAGGTAGCATCTCTCATTTTTGAAACAGAAATGGATGTAATATTGCTAGTCCTAACCTTTTTTTTTTAAATAAACTATGTAAATTATCATTAGGATACATTTGCTGAAGGTAAATTCAGTCTAACAAACATTAAGCACATACTATGTGCCAGGCACTGTGCCAAATGCTGTGGATACAAAGAAAGGCAAAAAGGAACTAGTCCCTGCTCTCAAGAAGCTTATTCTCTATTGGGGAGATAACATGCAAATGGCTATGTACATACAAGATATATACAGGATAAATGGGAGATAATCAACAAAGGAGAGGCACTAGAATTAAAGAGAATCCAGAGAGGCTTCATGCATTAATTAAGATTTTTGTCTGGGACTTGAAGGAAGCCAGGAAATCCAGGAGGTAGAGCTAAGGAGGGAGAGAACTCTCCTGGCTTATCTGGTCATGGTCCAGTTATCATGATTTTCCTCCCCCGAACTCTCCCCCCATCATAATGGTGCGGGACTTAATGCGGACACCAGACTGGCTTAGCCCACTCCAGCTCAGAACTCCTGAATTCAAGAGATCTACTAGTTTCAGCTGCCTTGTTGACAGCCCTTTTTGTTACTGGTATAGTTGTGCTTCTCTGTACAAGATCTCTGCTTTTTCCCAACCTTCCATCACCTCCCTCCTTGTCCCCCTCCTTCCCTCACCCCTGTCCTCTGCTCCCCCCTCTTCCCGCCCCAGGTTGAGATCCCTAGATCATGGCATCAGTCAATCATGCTTAGAACAACTTCTGGTTTGTTGCCTCTGCTTGGTTTGTATCTCCTGATTTTGACCTGGTCCTGGTTAGCTGGACTTCCAGCTTACCCTTTTCCTATTGTTACAGAATACTTGACCTTCCTATGTGAACTTGCCTATAGCACCGGAGGCATTCAAACATCATTCCCATTGTTTACTAACCTTTTGGCCTTGAGCTTGGGTCTGCCAGGCATCTGCTATCTTCCAGGCTCATTTAATTAGCTAGGTTGTAGGTCATGACCACTTCTGATTTGCCCTGTGTGGAGCAGCCTGCTCTGATTAGCTTCTGATAGGAAGCCTTGAGCTGTTTGGAGGTTCCCCCCTTTAAAAGAATGGACCCTACACTATAGGCATTCTAAATTACTGCTGAGTTATTTCCCAACTCTATACTGCTGAAGCTAAACCAGCCTGCACTAATGCCTTAGCACAGAAAGGTCAGTGGAGCACTTGCTTGATGGTATGCTGAGAGCTTCCGATTGAATGCTCTGTCTTCACAACTTCTAAATTGGCTCTCCAACCCTTTAGACCAGTGGTTTTCAACTTGTGGGTTATGTTCAATTTGTAACAACGAAAATACATCCTGCATATCAGATATTTACATTATGATTCATAACAGTAGCAAAATTACAGTTGTGAAGTAGCAACGAAAATAATTTTATGGTTGGGGGTCACCACAACACGATGAACTGTATTAAAGGGTTGCGGCATTAGGAAGGTCGAGAACCACTGCTTTAGACCTTTGTGGACTCTGCTCTAAGGATGCCAGGGCCATTGAAAATTCCATCTTATGCAGTACTTGAGCCAGTGATGACAGTCTAGCTCATTTCCATATTACTTGTCAAAACAAAAGGCGGCGTGAGCCCTGGCAAGAATCATTGGGGGAAAGAAACAAGCTGCTTTTTAGATACCTATCTATTATGGTTAAATACCAGGAAATCTCAGGTGAATTCAGACAGGGATGAAATCAACAGAGTTTGTAGAGTCAAAGCATGTTTTCCAACCTGGCTCATTGGCCAACAAAAATCTAAAAGGCTGAACTACTAATTGGTTTTGAGAAGTATTTTGATGCTTAAGGGGAAGGGGTAAAGTAGGGGTACATGGGAGAAAAAACACATCTGTTAATGGAACTGGAAAGAAAACAGGTTCCAGAAATGATCATTTCTGAATGTCTCATACCTTATCATTGACCTGCTCTCAATTATTAACACATTGAATCATAGTAAAGAAGATCAGAATTCTTCAGATATACTGTATTTAAACCCCACCAAACTGCTTCCATGGATATTTCTGACAGGACCTTCCCAAAATGTCTCCCCTCAGTCTGATAATGGGTTTTTGTAGGACTTCCAGATATAAAGCGAGTCTGCTTTTCTTTCTCAGCACCTTTTACCAAATTCCACAAAGCATTTACTAATACAATTATGGCTTACAAACAGATATAAGAATGGCTGTCTTAATCAACATAATTTAAGAAAGAGGGACAGAGACAAAGAGGGACACAGAGAGGGAAAGGGAACAGAGGCTGTTATCTAGTACGCTTGGCTCCCTGTCATCCAGAAGGCTGACTTTCCGGCAGGGGGAAGGAGGATGGGTCAAATTATGGTAATTAGGATCTTATGTAGCAGCTTATGATTTGCATTCCTTTTATTTCATTGTTTCTCCTCCTGTTTGCTGAAAGACTAAATAATACACTTCTGTGTGTGCAGGAGAAGACCATCCTTGTGATTCAGAGGGGAATGGCCATCATCAATGAGCTTGCTTGTCACAGCTTTCTGGGCCCAATTTCTTCAGGCAGCTGGAGGAGGGTGGTGGTGTCAGGCCAAGCTACCTCCTCTCTAGGGCAGTTTTTAAAGATAGGGACATGAGATTTCTTTATTACTCAGGCAATGAATATTACATATGATTCTCTGTTTTGACTAAAAATTTTATATGGATGAAGCTTTTGGTTTTTTTTATATCACAGTCATTTCCTGATATAGCCCCTTTCCTGTTGAACCTTCTAATGTGATGAAGAGAAATAGGTAAACCCAGCCAACAAAGCATCTGAACCTGGTAGCATATGTAGTATTTTCACTTCTATAATCCTTTGCTTCTCTATGAAGAGGAGAGTAGTATCTTTTGTCATCTATTCTCTGGGATCAAGACTGTTTATTGCAATTAGTCTGAAGTCAGTTGCCTTTTAGTGTCATTTTCATTTACAATATTATAGATATGGTGTATAATGTTCTCCTGGTTCTGCTTTCTTCACTTTGCATCAGTTCACTGGATGATTCTCTAGTGAAATAGCCAAAACGTTTGCTTCTTTCTACTACCTTCTGCTCCCTTTTGTCTATTTCTCTATTTTTATTTTTGTCTATTTTGTAGGCACTAGAAAATGGCTAGAATAAGGGGAGATGAGTATTTAGAAAAATCATTCTGTGTAGAAAAAGCACTGAATACATAGTAAGAGGGTACAACTCTGGGCAGGGTCACTTAATCTCTCTCAGCATCAATTACTTCATCTTTGAAATGAGGGATGCTGGGTTAATAACACTGTACAGTGGAAAGAATGTGGCTCTGGAGTCAGAAGATGTAGGTTAAAATTTTGTCTTTGATATTTATTATCTGTGTAGCTTTAAGGAAATCATTTAATCTGCTAGGTCTCAGTTTCCTCATTTGAAAAAAGAAAGCCTTGGACTAGATAGCATCTGAGGTCTTTGTCCTATGAAGATCTTTATGGTCTTGTTTAGCTCCAAAGATACGATAAAACTCAAAAATCTCTCCTCTGGATACCTGCTAGACATTCTACTAAGGCTTGTTGGAAAAGTAAGATTAAACTAATTGGTTAAAATGAAATTGGGAGATTAACTGTGTATCTTCAAGCACTGCTAAATTGGCCATTTATATGGATGTTGGAGAGTTGAGTTGTGCTTTTCCATCTACCTTGTCTCCATCCTCACTTTCCAGAGCTAACTGTAAAGGGCTTTGTAAACAAGGATAAGAGACATCAGTAATTGGAGGAAAAGCCCTGAGGGAGATATACTTCATTTTCTTGTCAAATGGAGGTGGCAGGAATTTCTCTTATCATCCCAGCAACTCCCCTATGTCCCAAGCCCCAATCCTCTTCCATCAGTTGTGATGTGATTGGCAACTCTTCTCTGAGAATAAATAGAAAAGCTGATTCTCCTTGACTGTTAGTCAAGCACCTTGCCAGTCACCTTTATATCCACTCAAGATTAAAGGAAGAAGAGACATTGCTACACAGGTGAAAAACCACAAGGCTGGGCTGAAGTTCAGGTAGCAAACTGCTATAGAAGCACACTTTTTACTAGGTATTTAAAACTGTACTATTAAGAGAAATGTGTGTTCTAGAATTTAATGTGATTTTAGACATCACTAGCCCTCTGAGGGGTATCTGCTTTTAAAGTTTGAGATGACAATGACAGCAGACCAGATGACTCTTTCACTGCTAGGAATGCCACCACTGTCATTCCAACTATTTGACATTGTCCTCCATTCAGCTGATTAGCACAGTTACTAGCTCACTGTTCTTTCTGGAAGGCTCACAGCAACTCCTCTTATTGTCTGATTATTATTTGAGTCACTCTTGGCAAGAACGTTAAATGGTAACCATTCATCAGATGCCAGCATTGGTAGTTAGAAGAATCATTTCTGTATCGGAGCAGGAAAGGTAATAAGAGGTCATGTAGTCCAACCCCTGAATTAAATGGATGACAAATCCGAAGTACAGAAAAGTGAAATGACCTGTCCAAGGTCATACAGCTACATCACAGTAAAGATGAGGCTAGAAGCCTCATCTCATGGCTACAATTCAGTATTCTTTTTTTTGTGTATTATTCTCTCTGTTTTATCTGGAGGGGGTCCATGGAAAGACAAATCAAAACATAAATATTTGCTAACAGGCAACACCCTATTATGGCAGGCTAGGGATAGACTAGTCCATAAAATCAGTTAGAGCCAGAGCTATGTTGAATCCTGAAGTCAGATGAAATAGAGTCCAGTGCTGTGTGAATTTAAGTATTAGGAAATTTAGTTTGTATAAGCCCAGAAAACTCAAAATGTAAACATAAGTTTTTAAAGAGGTAGCTGTGTGGTCTAGTGGATAGAATGCTGGACTTGTAGTTAGGAAGACTTGAGTTTAAATCCTGCCTCAGATACCTGTTAACTGTATGATCCTTGGCCAGTCACTTCACCTCTGTCTGCCTCAGTTTCCTCACCTCTAAGGTCGGGCTAGCAGTAGCACCTACTGTAAAGATCAAATGAATTAACATAGATAAAGCACGAAGGAGATCCTGAGTTAATGGTGAAGATACATCTACGCTACATCCCCTTTGTGAGGTGTGAGCATCTGCTTCTAGTTAAGAAAGGAATAATTTGATTGACTGAGCAAAATAATCATCCAGGTGCTGGGGGCTTTAAACAGCCAAAATCTGGGGGAGTTTTAAGGGCATTCCAAGCCAGGAGTTGCCTATAGAGCAACTTACCCCTTAAAAAGGTAGGTGGGAGGGGAGATATAATTTATCTCTCCTTTTCCGACCCATAAACCATATAGTTTTGAAGAGGAACCATTGGCAAGTTCCATTAGGGGAGAATACAGGCAGTGGGGAACCTGGACACACTTTAGACAGACAGGAATCTGAGGGAGGAAACATCCTCAAACACTGTGATCCCTGGCAGCAGAGAAGAGAATCAGCTATGGAGATGAACAGATGCCGGGAATCCAGCTGAACACCTGACCCTTTGGAGACGCTGTGCGTAAGGGAAACTGCATGTGAATTTTCTGAAGAGAGAGGTTCCAGTCCGTGCAATACTAAGAGCACACGTCTTTCCTACATGTGTGCGTCACTACTACCAGACTCTAAGTCGGCCCCCACTCTTCCTGTGAATGCTATGTATAGAAGATAATTGTCAGGTTTGGGGTGGAATTTAGGTGGGACCACAGGCTCCTCTGGCTTTTTTGGTAACTGCTTTTCTTCCAGACCTTCCATTTGCAAAATACTTTGGTTATAGTTATTTACTTCTACCTCTTTGAGCTATGTAAGAAGAAATGACGTGTTTGTGAAAATATTGGAGTTCTTTATGGGAAAGGAGCCACAAAAATCTAATGATATTATTACAACAACATTGTAGGCACTGATAAGATACTAAAAACCACACTATTTCTTGTGCTGATAATGATGAGTTTCTGCCTGACCTGGAATATGCTAGATCTCATGGCAATTAGAAGAATAGGAAATAAGTTTCACTCTGCCCCAGGGAGAGTTTAATTCCATCAAAAGGGGTTCTCCTGTGAGGAGTCCTGTATTGTTTGGAAAGATAAGAAAATAAAAGTAAACTTCTCACAAAGGAGACCTCACTTGGAACCTTCCACCAGTCTGTGCCCTGTGCTGAGATTTTCTTTTCTCTACTTGGATAGGTTATAACATTCTCGTGGAGGAAGATGACCTGTTAGACATACTAGGGTGTTCAAATACCTCTAACTTCAAAAATCAGAGTAGAGAGGGGAAAGAAATAACAGGAAATTTCAAATTCTGGTTCAAAGTTAGATTTACAAAGGGTTCTAGCTGGTAACTCTCTGATTTGTTCTCTAAAATGGGGATCATAGCTGCTTAAAGATACCCAAGGGGAAGCCAGGCACAAGAAACCATCTTTGGCAAGTGGAAGGATTGGAATGTTTCCCTGCCCCATAGGAGAAGGCTGTTTGCCAGTGGTGGTGGTGAGTGAGGGGAGTGCTGTTGTTCTGTCCTAGCTAGTTTCTGGACTGGGGGCCACATCAAATCTTTCTCCCCTGTACTTCTTTTTTTTTTCTCTTTGCAGGGAGGAGAGCAGGGCAATTGGGGTTAAGTGACTTGCCCAAGGTCACAGGGCTATTAAGTGTTAAGTGTCTGAGTTCAGATTTAAACTCAAGTCCTCCAGACTCCCGGGCTCTATTCACTGCGCCAGCTAGCTGCCCCTCCCCTGTAATTCTAACGATAGCTATGACTCTCTAAATGTGAGTTCAATGCTGACACCAGGCAAATTTGTCATCATTTGAGCTACTTCTCATTTCTAGCCGCAGTGACATACATGGTGCTTGTTTATTGCTGATGTTGCTTTTATATTACCGTCTCTTACTACTTTAGGTACAAAAGTATAAATGCAGTTATGTCTAGCTTTACCCATGATGAATAACTAATGGACCATATATCTCATTCCCCATTACACAGGGTCTAGGTTTCCTCATTTTTTATTTCTTTAAAATTAAAATTTCATTTAAAATTTGTTCCCCCTTTCCTTTGATGAAGTTTCCCTTTCAATGGGAGATGTAATCAGGCTACCTGTCTTGCTTAAAGCCTGGTTATGCAATGCTTCTGCTGAGTGTATTTTTAAATGGTAGAGGACAGCATCAGACGGAAACGAACGGCCATCATGGTATCTGAGTGTCAAGGTTTATTCCAGTGGCCACATATCCTGCTTTGCTCAGCTAAATCCTTCAGGAAGCACATTGGTGTTAGTAGGTATGAGAGGGAACTTCATGTCACAGAAAGAGCACTAGACCTAGAAAAAGAAGAGTTCAGATTTTCATGGTGCTTTAAGGTTAGGTCGAAGGCATTGTTAGGGATTGCTTGCGGGATTTCCTTAGTATATGCAACTCCCTGGTGAAGAAGGTCCCTCCTTCAATGCAGGGCAGTACCTTCACTGCAGCTCCTGGTCTTAGAGATTTGTTAAATGATTTGTCTCAGGTCCCAGGGCCAGCTTGTGTCCGAGGCAGGGCTTTAAACCTAGAAGATGTGAATTTTGTGGCTCTGAGGCCACCTCTTTATCAGGCATCACTATTGTTCCTTTATAAAGGGGGAAACTGAGGCTCATGGAGGTTGTCACTTGCCCATGGTCACACAGCTAGTAAAGCATCAGAGGGAGCATCCCAATCTAGCTCTTTGTGGCTCTAAGTCTGGTACTATATATGCATTCTATCTCAGCTTCAAGCAAAACGCCGGAGTGGGGACACCATCTGTATCCTTTAGAGCCTTATGACTCCATTGGGCAGGTTACTTTATGTCTCAGAGCTTCACCTCTGTAACATTGCCATAATAATACCTGTACTGCCAACCTAGCAGAATTGTTATGAGTGAAGTACACTGCTCCTGAATGTGCTATAAAAATGCAAGGGGTTATTATTTATTTAAGGGCTTTAGATGGTGCAGTGGATAGGGGGCTAGAGCTGGAGTCAGAAAGACTCAACTTCCTGAGTTCAAATGTGACCTCAGACACTTGCTAGCTGTGTGACCCTGGGCAGGTCATTTAACCCTGTTTGCCACAATTTCCTTATCTGGAAAATGAGCTGGAGAAGGAAATGGCAAGTCACTATAGTGTCTTTGCAAAGAAAACCCCAAATGGGGTCACAAAGAATTGGCCATGACTAAAATGACTGAACAACCATGGCAACAACACTATATTATTGGTCCAGTCGTGTGATTTATTTGGCATAGGGAACTCCAGATGAGAACACTGGAATACTGGAGCCTGCTCTGCAATTTGCAACATTAAAGAGTAGCCTGGGGACACTGGGAGGTTAAGTGACCTGCCCAGAGTCATAGAGCTAATATAAAGAGAATTAGAACACCTGACTATAGTTTGGTATCTACTCTCCCAGGCTGCCTTTCAAGTTATTATTACTTATATAAGCAGGTAGCAGAGTTTGGTGGTGCTGTCACCTGGTTTGGGCTGTTTTGGCCCAAGTATCTGTCTAGTTTTCCTGTACAATAATGAATACCAGTAAGAGAGACAAACAAACAAACAAAAGTCTTCTATGTGACTGAGGGAAAAGGATTGTACAATATCACAGAAATTGAAGTGTTCTCTGGAAATATCTGGTCCAAGTCTGTGCCTTTTTGCCTGAAGGCAGTACTCTAAGGCTGTTTCTGTTCCTCAGACTGTAAGAATCAATAGTGCAAAAGCAATTTAGTGTTGGAGAGCACCGTGTCAAGTTGGATTGAAATGGGTAGCAGATGAAAAGGGGATTAACTTGCCTTCACCATGCTTTGTAATAGTTATCAGAACTACAGGGCAGAAAGATTTGCTGTCCAGCAGGCATTGAGGGCTGGGTCTTCCATGCCACTGACTCAGTAATGAGGAGACAGAGCAAAACCTTCCAGTTCATTCAGCTTGTTCCCCTGCCAAGAGCTTCCCTGACCCTCTCTATAGCTGCTGTGTGACTCTAGGCAGCTTGTGTCTCTGACTTTGGTGGATGGTGGAGTTTCTAGTCAACTAGAATCCTTTATCACTCTGACTTTGAGCAAGAATTTGAAGTTTTCCTCACATCATTCATTTTCTCAGACTGTAGGTATTTTAAATTGTGCTTCCACTGTTCCCTCAATAGTTATGCTCTGGGCAGCCCTGTCCTTGAAGGCAGAAGGACTGGGTTAAATGATATCCCCAAGAAGGGACAGGGACAAAGAGATCATGTATTTCTCCCACTAAAAGTCTCCAAACCATCTTGAAGCTAAGAATGAAGAAATTTTATATCACCTTTAAAAGTCATCAGACAGTTTCCCTGATTTGAGCCAAGTCAGGGCCACCCTGCTCAGTAGTGAGAGGCTGCTAGGAGGCTTAGATATCATACTGTGCTAGCAGAGGACAAAATGCTAAGCTCCAATGGAAATGTGAATTACAAGCGGGCAAGGAATATATTGTCTTAAGGTCACTGAGCAAACAGAAGCTATATTGTGATAAATCATTGGTTACACATTAGTGAATTCAGAGGAAGTGGTTTGCAAAGGAGTGACCATAAAACACAATTTTGCTGTGATCCATGGAGCTCACAGGAGTTTCAGTGGGCTATAAGCTCAAGAAGAGTCCACAATGTGATGTGACAGGCCCCAAAGTCAACTTTAATAAAAGAACATAGAGGAACATAATTGTCCCTCTCATATTCTGTCCTGCGTAGACCAAATCAGACCACATCACATTTTGAGGAAGACATTGACAAGCTAAAGGAGCATGATCAAGACAGTGAAGAGATGAAGACCAGGCCATTCAAGGATGCCTATGCTGGAAAAGACATAGTAAGGACATAATTGCTTTCATATTTTAAAGTCTGTTGTACAGAAGGTAAACTTGGATTATTTGGCTGGTCTCCAGAGGGCAGAATTATGGTGGAAGTGCCAGAAAGCTAGATATTGGTTCATTGCTCTTTCTTAGTTTTCTGCCCATTTATCTGATTGCTCCTTCATTGCCTTTGCTGGTTCATTATTCATATCATGCCCCCTCACTGTGGGAGTACCCCAACACTCTCTCCTGGGTATTTTTTCTTTCTTTCGCTTGGTGATCTCATCAACTTATGTGGGTTTAACTATCATCTCTATGTATATATCTTCCAGATCTATACTTCTAGCTCTATTCTCTTTCCTGAACTCCAGTGAAGCATTTCCCATGGATTCTTGGACATTTCAACCTTGATGTCCATAGATATTGTATCTCAAACTCAAAATAACTGAAACAGAATGTGTTTCTCCATAGACGTATCCTTTTTCCTGATTTCCCTATTTCTCCCTGAGTATACCAACCATTCTTCAGATGCTTTGGTTCACAACTTTGGTAGTATCCTTTATTCCAAACTCTCCCACACTCTACCTATCTAATCAGCTGCCAGATCTTGTTGTTTCTACCTCCACAATGTCTCCAGCATCCAGTTCTTTCCTTTTACCCACCCAACCACCACCCTAGTTCATACCTTCCTGATTTCTTGTCTCAAACATGCCAGACATTTCCTAAACGGTCTCCCTTCCTTAAAAGTTCCTTTCCAATCCATTCTATCCTCCACTTATGCTCATTGACTGATTGAAAATAAGTAAAGCTGTCCGAAGTGAAATGGGCTGCTTTGAGAGAGTGTTCCCCATCAATGGTGGTCTTCCAATGGAGTACAAATGACAACTTGTTGGGGAAATTATGGAAGGAATTCCTACTCAGGTACAGGTTGAAGCAGATGATCCCTAAGGTCCAATTTAGCTCTAAGGTTCTATGAAAGATATTAAAATTTCAGAAATAGAAAGTAAAAGGCAATGGGCAACCTGTTTTATTAAAATAATTTTTAAAACTTCTATTCAATACAAAGATAAAAATGACCTAGTGCTGTTTTATGTTTTCCTGAGCCCAAGAACAAAGTTCATATATAAGAATAAGAGTCCAAGAGCTGAGTAGAAAATATCAGATACATATAGGTCTTGAAAATTCTACAAAAGAAATAGGCAATGGAGGGAGTGAGGGGGCATTCACTTCTTGCTGATTTTGATGGCAGACCTTGTGATTTTTCCAGAAGTGACTTGTGAATACCAACAGTTATTGTCTACTTCTTGTCATGAACAGCAAAATGACCTGGAGTTAGATACTCAGATCAACTTTCCACACACATGAGTTTGCCATGAATCACTTGTACAATGACAATATCCCCAGATTTCAGTGTTTTGGAGTTGTCCTCCAGCTTTTTGCTAGAACTCTTAGCTCAGCAAACTTGTACTAGGTATGTGTTTGTGACAGTATAGCATGGGAGTAGAGCCAGCCAGCATCTTGTGATGAATCTTCCCAGATTTAACCTCTATAATGACATTTCTGGGGGCAAAAGTTACCAACCTATACTCCTTCAAAGAGATAGTTTCCATCTGGCTCCAAATATGTATTTCCAATACCTCTAGTCTAATAGATAGCCTGCAGTAGTAACTCAAGAGACTTATTGACAGGACAGGTTAGGGATACGGGTGGAGATGATGGAGTTCAGGACTTTAAGCAGAGTAACACCACTGGCACTCTCTTCCTTTCAATCTTCCAGCCCTTGGACCATAACATATTGCTTCTGGCCTCTCAGCAGCCTGTGACCACGCCCATTCACAATAAACACAATTGCCACCATGTTGGGTTGCAGCTAATCTTCTTGGTGTAGGTGGTTACTTCCTTGGTGATTTCCTTGAAGCATACAATCCTCTTGTATGAGGATTTAGAGTTATCTATCTTATTGATAGCTTCAAAAAAGCTGCTTCACATCCAGGACATAGACTAGTAGGGCATGCTCCGAGGCATACCTAGTCTTGAAGATGCCTACTTCAAAGTCACTCACTCCACCCTGCCCCCACCATGATTAGTACTGCCTAGCTCACCTGGGAGGTGCTGGTGAGCACATTCTTGATGAAATCCTGGTGGCTGGGGGGTACTGATGATGGTGATATAGCACTTTTAGGATAGTCAGGTTCCCCAGATATAAAGGTCACATGGTTTTTTAGTGGAGAACTAAAAAGCTTATGATGCTAAAGGAGAATTAGGCCTGGCAGGGGACTGATAATCTCCACCCAGGAGCATGAGGCTGCCAAGATCCTTTTCTCTACACTTATCTCCATCATTAATTAAACTCTCTTTAATTATTCCAGAATTAGCCATGTCAATAGAAATGTTGCCTACAGGTTTGATTCCCAGACTCTTGAATTTTCTTTTGTGTCTTTTTTTGAGGGTTTGTTTTGTGAACAATCTGAAAGTTTCCTCTGAAGTTGAGAAAATCTGAGCCAACTGCACCTCTGCCTTGTCCTCTAGCATATATGACAATGGCCCAGTTATTAGAGGGAAATATACACAGAAAGATTGTTCTAATTACACAAAGCATGGAGCATGGAAAGCAAAGCAAAAAGCACGGAAGAAAAGGGCAGGCTATTTCATTTGATAACAAACTACTAATCATAACAATACAATAAAAGACACTTTTAAAAAATACTTTCCTATAGGTGAATTCAAAGCATAGTATATAGTCGTTTCTGAATAAAACATGTATCAAGTGCCTATTTTTCACTCAGGCACTGTGCTAGGCACTGACCATACAAATGCAAAAGTGAAATAGTACCTGACATCAAGGAGTTTAAATTCTATTGATATATTGAATATATTATATTGATTCTATTGATATATATTAATGATATATTAATATATTCAATCTTATTTATCTTGATTATTCCCATTGTACAGATAAGAAAACTGAGGCAAAGAAAGCCTAAATTAAGAGAAAGTTTTCTTTTTAGCACCATTCATGACCACATGCTCACTCAACAGTATGGAAGCAAAAGGAATAGGGATAGATTTTTATTATATTCTGAAAGGTCCCCCCTCCAAAAAAAACAAAAAACCCCATCCCTGACCCCACCCTCACACAACACAGATTGGTGAAAAAATGAATTGTAGAGAAAAAGGGAAATACATTAACTGAAGAGTCAATCTAGAGAAACTAGAATCGGCAATATTTCAGATGGAACATCAATTATACTGATGATACCTTCCAGAGAAAAACTTTCACGAAGGGTCTGTATGTGTCACCTGATAAATGTGTGTCTAATAATGCTTCAGGGGATTTTGTGGGTGAGTATCATTTTATAACTTAATGGAACTACATCAGATGTGAGAGATCATAGGAACAGAAACAGTAATCTACAGAGAACACTGACATAAATAAATTATTTCACCTCTCCCCCTTCAAGATTTGGCAGAAAGAAATGGTTTCTGCTTTTCTCTTGCCACAGTATCACAAACAATTCATAGAGACCCATCAGGGATAGGTTACATTGCCCAGCATTTAAAAATGGAATGAGAAAGAATGTAAGAAGCAGAATGGTTCCAAAACCATTGTTTCCATGCTTTCTATTGTGTTAGGGACCTCTGTTTGTTTCATCAGCAAGGAGACGTGACTGTACTTGAGATGGGTTGAACATTAATATGCAGTCACAAACAGCCACATTTCAACAAGTTACCAAGACAATAATGAAAATAATTGCAAAACTCTCCCACATGTGAATTGCAGAAAGCACTCAAATGAATCTGTGACCTCATCCATGTGTACACTTCCTCTAATGTTGAAGATGGCACCCTCTTCATGGAGGTCTGCTCAGCCAGCATGATTCTGGACTCTTTCTTTCCACCAATCTACCATTCTACTCAGTGTTCTTGCAACATTTCTTGCTTTCTCCTGATCTTTCAAGAATGCTAATGGGGCACATAGGCTGTCTGCTCAGTTATACTTCACTCTTACCAAGTGATGGACCTATTTTCTTCTTTGATTATTCATTTCATTGATGACATCTGTGTCATTTTCATTTATCTACTGTGTGCTGCAGCCTACTGAAGAGTAACCAATGCCTCTCCTTGCCTTCTAAATAATATCCATTTTGAATTCTTCCAAGATGTGTTCCATGACTGGTAGCCTTATATACTAGTAAGGTCTCTCTTAAGAACTTTAGAATTGATAGTGTGACATTAGAGACATCGGCACAGGACTGCTCAGCGTGGCATGCCTACATCAGAAAAGGTGCTGTGCTCTGTGAGTAAAGCAGAATTGAAATATCTCAAAAGAAATACAAGACGTGTGGATTTAGAGAATCCATCCCAAATGTTCACGTGGAGTATTTGTGCCCAACCTGTGGTAGAGCATTCCGATCTCATATTGGTCTGATCAGCCACAGATGGACGCACTGCAACTTGACTCCAGCATAGTGATGTCACTTTGGTCCTCTTCAAGAACAAAGGACAACAACAACAAACCATCAAAAAGATGAACCTTTGCTTTTGGGAGACATTAGGGTCATTAAAAGAGCTTTGCATAAAGCACAAGTGCAGTGATGTGGAGATGGTTAAGTGTTAGTTATATTAGGGATAGATGCTGGACCTATTTTTTTTCCTCAGTGGTATAGAGAACTCCTGGATGAGTAAACAATCTCCCCTTACCAATCTTCTCTGCAATGTACTGACTAAGAGAGTTTCCTGGGAAGTTATGTGGCTCACTTGAGATCAACACATCTAGGACATGTTAGAAGTGAGACTTGAACCAGAGTCTTCTTGACCCTGAAGTTGGTTCACTATCCACTATGCCATGTTACCTCTCACTAAGTGAGAGCCAAGCAGCTAAGTGGCACAGTGCAAAGTGCTCGGTGTAGAGGCAGAGAAATCTGAGTTCTAATCTGGCCTCAGACACTTATTAGCTCTATGACCCTGGACAAGTTAATTAACTTTTGCCTTGGTTTCCTTATCTGTATAATGAGGATATAATAATAGTACTTACTTCCCTGCTTGATGAGAAAAGTGAGATATAACAAAAGTAGAGCACTTTTAAATATATGCATATGTATACATTTAAATATGTATATGTATATATTTACATATGTAAATATTAAAGTGCTATATAAATATAAAGTGCTATATAAATGCTAGTTATTATTATTATTATAGTAGCTCATGTTTGTAATGATAATGGGATTTGAAGATCTTCCATTCCCCTTGAACTTGCTGATATAGCAGGAAGGGTTGGAACAAGAGGAAGCCAAGCCAAGCTAGAGTCCCTGTGGTGGTGATCAGAAGCAGCAGCAGCAGCTGCAGTTGTGGTGCGAACTCCTTTTTCTTTGAGCCTGCCAGAATCTTTGCTAAGGACTCCTGCTGAGGACTTCCAGGAACAGGAATTGCGGGTGGGGTGGTGGGGTAGAGCTGCTGGGGAGCAAGCTACCTGCACACTGAGCAGTTGCTGTGAGTGAGGAGGAGGATCTTTGCCTGAGGTAGCCTGTCCTGTTTTGAAGGCTTGAGAATGTGGATGTTTACTACATTAACTAGATGTGCCAACTTCATAACTATTATGATGGCTTTGATTTTCTGGTTTTGGGACTCAGTTTTCTGGTATTTGAATAAATGTTCTAGCTATATTTCCCATATAGAGAGCCTGTAACATTTTGTGATTAATAACCATATCAGCATATTTATAGTTACTGTAGGCATTGTG
>CM053585.1:439844693-439871519 GCA_028646515.1 Pseudochirops corinnae
TTACCTATGGAGCAGACATTCCAGAGAGCAAACTCAGTGATTCCCAAAGTTCCTTTCAGCTCTAAATCATGGCTCAATGATTCTCAACCCTG
Source organism: Pseudochirops corinnae (assembly GCA_028646515.1). Lineage (NCBI taxonomy): Eukaryota > Metazoa > Chordata > Mammalia > Diprotodontia > Pseudocheiridae > Pseudochirops > Pseudochirops corinnae. The sequence goes on from CM053585.1 coordinate 439,844,786, forward strand.
TGCTCTTTCCAGTTATATCACTGCTTCTACAATGAGAAATTCTTTCCCATTGACCCACCTTCAAGTCACTGGGAGACTCATCTCATGAAATGTGTACCATTGCCTCACCCATAATTAGGATTACACGTAGAATCTTATGAACAAAATGGCATCTTTTCTCGGGCCAAAGGAGCCTTTCGGGGGTTTGTAGTTAAGACATCGACACAATGGTGATCTGGAATGACATCATAATATGAAGGGGATCACCCTGAATAGACAGTGGCAAGCTATGAATTGTCTGCTTAAATGACAATTTTGGACTATAAGGTAGTACTGACTCTCAGGCTTAAGGAAAGAGAAAAAACATCAAATTATTAAACTGGAAACTGGGGCTATCCATATTACATCACTTTTTGGTTCCACTTTCAACAATCAGTAAGGCAGCAAGTGGTGGCAGGGTGAGGTATTATGATACTGAGTCGTCTGTGTAACCAAATATCATCAGTCTGTCTCTAAGTGGAGTGATGCACCCTGGCATACATCCAGGTGAATTCTTTGCCAGCTGCCCAAGAGTAGATCTGCTTTAAAAAAAACACAAACTTCTCAAATGGCTCTATGATCCAGATTGCAACTTATCCATGCCTGCCTGTCTCATGGGACTCTTGACCATGTTCTCCTAAAAGTTCTCTGCAGGAGAGGGTCTAACAACATGGCAGCAGCTTCCTCAACATCTTCCAACATTGCTAGAGTGCCAGTAGAGCAATCTGGCTGTCCCTTGGTTTTTCCTTGCCCTTCCCATGTAACCAACCCATCTTCTCTTCTTTTCATACATTTACCTGATGAAATTTTTTATTCTTGCTTTTCTTCAAAGACCTTCATTGGCTATGTATTGTAGCCTGCCTCCACCCACTATGAACCTCTAGAGCCCCTGCCCTCTCTCTGATATTCATTTTTAATTCTTAGGAGACTGGTGTGTTCTATGTCTCAATACCATGCAACAAGATTGACAGAATATTATTATTAAAAATATGTGCCTTTGCATTCATGGGAAATTCAGGGCCATTAAAAGAGTTTTTCAATTTCCTGAAGGTAATCTAGCCCAGGCAATATGTCCCTACTGTTGTTTTAAGGCAAGACTTAATAATAACAGTGGGGAGTGTTGTAAAGAAGAAATGATGCATCATAAACTTGTTAATATTTCCTATCAATCATAAAGGGAGCTATAGTTATTCCAACTGTACCCCTAATCCATGCCCTGCTTTCCTTCTTAGAGGCAGCATCAATAGCAATGGTCCATCCTGAAAAAATATACATACTCTTGTAGTGAAGGAATAGAACAGCTTAAGACAAGGAAGAGTGAACACATACCATATTTTAATTTCACTTGACAAATAAAAATCACATGATTTAGAAATCTAAACATCCTTTAAAATCAAGGCCAGCACCCTCATTTTCCAGATGAGGAAACTGAAAGCCAGAAATATTCATCAGCTTGTCCAGTGTTGAAGGGGAAATTTTCCAATAGATTGTGAGCTCCTTGAGGTCAGGGACTATCTTCTGCCTGTTTTCATTTCCAACACTTAGTGAAGTGCATAGTACTTCACTGGTACATAGTAGGTGTTCAACAAGTATTTATTAAATGTCTGAAATAGGGAGGCAGTTAGGTGGTATAGGGGGTGGAGAGTGAGGCTTGCCAGAAGACATGAGTTTAAATGCTGTCTTAGTCCATTTGTGAAATGGGAATGGGTTAGAATCAAATGAAATAACTTGTAAAATGCTCTGCAAAGCTTAAATAAATAAATGCTTGGTGGTGGTAGTAGCACTGGTAGTAGTAGCAGTAGTAGCAGCAGCAGCAGTAGCAGCAACAGCAGCAGCAACAGCAGTAGCAGCAGTAGTACTAACAGGTCCAAGTTTAAGCCCTGATCCTGACATCAACTCACTTGCGCTTGTTATGTCTCTCTCTCTCTCTGTCTCTGTCTCTGTCTCTGTCTCTCTCTCTCTCTCTCTGTTTCTCTCTCTGTCTCTCTCTCTGTGTCTGTCTCTCTCTCTCTGTCTCTCTCTGTCTCTGTCTCTGTCTCTCTCTCTCTCTCTCTCTCACACACACACACACACACACACACACACATATACACACACCCTGCTGAATGCATCTATGCATCTAGTTTACTTTTTCTGTTACATCTTGCTGCTTGGATTATGTAACAAGAAGCAATATTCTTGTGTATGCCATTAGTTGCAAAAATACAACAGCTTTTAAACTTTTCCTGGTAGTATTCTGAAAAGCCATGAGATGGTGATATTGCTCCACAAAGTTCAATTCAATTCAGCAAACATTTATTAAGCGTTGACCGTGTAAGATGCTGTGCTAGGTAGGTACTAAGTATACAAAAGCAAAACCGTCAGGCTCTCCAGGTGCTGGCATTCAAAGAGGTAGAATACATGTACAACATGTACCCATATGTTGTTGTTTAATTGTTCAATCGTGTCCAATTCTTTGTGACCCCATGGATCCTAATAGCATACCAAGCCCTTCTGTCCTTTTCTATCTCCCAAAGTCTGTCCAAGCTCATATTTGTTGCTTCCAAGATACTATTTCTCCATCTCACCCTCTGCCATCCCCTTCTCCTTTTGCCTACAATCTTTCCCAACATCAGGGTCTTTTCCAGTGAGTCCCATCTTCTCATTATATGGCCAAAGTGTTTAAACTTCAGTGTCAGCATTAGACCTTCCAGTGAATAGTCTGCATCAATTTCTTTAAGGACTGACTAGTTTGATCTCCTTGCTATCCAAAGGACTCTCAAGTCTTCTCCAGCATCACAATTTGAAAATATTGATTCTGTGGTACTCAGCTTTCCTTATATTTCAACTGTAACAGACATATATTAGCACTGGAAAAACCATAGCTTCAACTATAAGGACCTTTGTTGGCAAGGTGGTGTCTCTGCTTTTTAGTATGCTGTCCAGATTTTCTATAGCTTTCCTTCCAATAAGCAACTTTAAATTTCATGACTGTAGTCACCATCTACAGTAAACTGTAAGCCCAAGAATATAAAATCTAACACAGCTTCCATTTTTTCTCCATTTGCTAAGTGATGGTAGCAGTTGCTATGATCTTAATTTACCTAATGTTAAGCTTCAAGCCAACTTTTAACACTCTTCTCTTTCATCCTCATCAAAAGACTTCTTAATTCTTCTTCACTTTCTACCATCAGAGTGGCATCCTCCATGTAACTGCGATTGTAGATATTTCTCCTGGTGACCTTAATTCCAGTTTTTGATTCATCCATCCTGGAATGTCACATGATGTATTCTGCATATAAGTTAAATAAACAAAGTAACAATATACAGCCTTATTGCATTCCTTTTCCTATCTTAAACCAATCATTTGTTCCATGTTCAGTTCTAACTGTTGCTTCTTGACCCACATACAAGTTCCTCAGAAGATAAGTAGGATGATCTGATACTCCCATTTCTTTGAGGACTTGCCACATTTTGTTGTGTTTCACCCAGTCAGTGGCTTTAGTGTAGTCAGTGAAGCAGATGTTTTTTCTGGAACTCCTTTGCTTTCTTCATAATCCAGCAGATGCTGGCAATTTGGTCTCTAGTTCCTCTGCTTCTTCAAAACAACCCTGTACTTCTGGTAATTCTTGGTTTACATATTGCTGAAGTATAGATAGAAGAATTTTAAGCATAATCTTGCTGGCATGTGAGATGAGCACAATTGTTCAGTAATTTGAACATTTCTTGGCTATGCCCTTCTTTAGGACTGCGATGTGAAATGGTCTTTTCCAATCCAGTGGCCACTGTTGAGTTTTCCAAATTTGCTAGCACATTGAGGGCAGCACTTTAAAAGCATCATTTTTCAGAATTTTAAATAGTTCAGCTGGAATTTGTCTCCTCCATTAGGCTTATTGTTAGTAGTGCTTCCTAAGGCCCACTTGACTTCATTCTCTGGGATGCCTGACTCTAGAACAGTAACCACACCATTGTGGTTATTGCTGATGTTAAGATCTTCTATACATTCTTACAACCTCTTCTCAATTTCTTCTACTTCTATTAAGTCCTTACCATTTTTGTCTTTTATCATGCCCATTTTTACATGAAATGTTCCCTTGATAGCTCTAATTTTCCTGAAGTGATCTCGTCTTTCTCATTTTATTCTTTTCTTCTATTTCTTTGTACTATTTATTTAAGAAAACCTTCATATCTCTCCCTGCTGTTCTCTGGAATTCTGCATTCAGTTGGCTTTATCTATCCTTCTCTTCTTTCCTTTTTGCTTGCCTTCTTTCCACATCTATTTGTAAACTTCATCAGACAGGCATTTTGCTTTCTTGTTCTTATTTTTCTTTGGGATTTTTTTGTCTCCTTTACAATATTGCAATATTGCATAGTTCTTCAATCATTGTCTACCTCATCTAATCCCTTACATCTATTCATCACTTCCACTTCATATCCATAAGGGATATTATTTAGGTTATACCTATATGGTCTGATTGTTTTCCCTACTTTTTTCAATTTAAGTCTGAATTTTGCAATAAGAAGCTCATGATCTGAGCCACAGTCAACTCTAGGTTTTGTTTTAACTGACTGTTTAGGGCTTCTCTGCCTTTGGCTGCAAAGTGTATAATCAACCTGATTTCTATATTGACCATCTGGTGATGTCCACATGTAGAATCACCTTCTGGGCTGTTGAAAAAGAGTGTCTTCTATGATTGGTGAGTTATCTTCACAAAATTCTATTAATCTGTGCCCTGCTTCATTTTCTTGCTCCAAGGTCAAAATTGCCTATTATTGCAATTATCTTTTGATTTCCTGCTTTAGCATTTCAGTCTGCAATGATGAATATTACATCTTTTTATGTTATTTCTAGAAGATGTTTTAGATATTCATAGAACTGAGGAACTTTGGCCTCTTCAGCATCAGTGATTGGAGCATAGTCTTATACTACTGTGATACTAAACAATTTGCCTTGGATTCAAACATATTATTCTGTCCTTTTTTAGATTATACCCCAATTCTACTTTTCTCTCTATTTTATTGACTATGAGGGCTACTACATTTCTTCTAAGGGATTCTTGTCCACAGTAACATATGTAATGATCACCTGAATTAAATTCACCCATTCCCATTCATTTAAGTTCACTGACACCCAAGCTATTGATATTTAATCTTTCCATCTCCTGTCTGACCACATCCAGCTTACGCTGGTTCATAGGTCTTCTCTTCCAGGTTCCTATGCAGTGTCAACCTTGATAACATATGGATACCTTCACAGCTGAGCTTCCTCTCATCTTTGGCCCAGCTGCTCCATTCTTTCTGGAGCTTTTTGTAGTTGTCCTCTGCTCTTCCCCAGTAACCTGTTGGACACCTTCCAACCTGAGAGACTCAACTTCTGGTGTTGTATCTTTTACCATTTTAATGTCATCTGTAGGAGGCCATTCTTGGCAAAGATACTGTATTAGTTTGCCATTTCCTTCTCCAGTAGATCACCTTTTTTCCATCAGAGCTCACCTCTACAACTGTCCATCTTGGATTACATTGAACAGCATGGCTCATAGTTTCATGGAGCTACACAAGCTCCTGTGCCACATCAAGGCAGTGAGCCAGGAGGGATGTACCCAGATAAGAAAATGCAATTAAGGGGATGATTGTTGCAAAGAAGAGAGTAAAGAATATTCTCTAGTGCTTTGCCTGTGCTTCAGTGTTTTTCTTTTTGTGTATGCATCGGCCTATCCCTTTGTGTTTCTGCCTTTCTCTTTTTCTGTTTCTTCCTCTGGGAGACTCTGTCTCTCTCTATCAGGATTCTTGGAACAAAAAAGGACAATCCTTCACCTTCTACAGTTCCTGCCAGTGAGGGAGCAGCTGACAAGCAATTGGCTACCATGCCATTTCTGCATGGGTTTCCATAAGTACTAGAAAGTAGGAGAGGAGGCATTCAGAACCCTTGACAACGCATCCCACTTCCACCTTTCCAATCTCCTTACACCTTTCTCCCTGCAGTGACACTGGTCTCTGGCTGTTTTACAAACCAGACATGCCATCTCAACCTCCAGCATTTTCTTGGGCTGTCCTCTGTGCCTGGAATGCTCTCTCTCCTCCAATCCAACTATTGACATTCCTGATTGCCTTTAAGTCCCAACTAAGATTCCATCTTTCTCTGGAAGTCTTCCTAAGCCCCTTTTAATTCTAGTCCCTTCCCTCTGCTAATTATTTCCTATTTATCCCATACATAGCTTGCTTTGTAGAAGTCTGCCTACATGTTGTCTCCCCCAACAGATCATGAGCTCCTTGAGGGCAGGGACTGGCTTTTTTCTCTTTTTGTATCCCCAGAGCAGTGCCTGGTACATTGTAACCATTCAATAAATGCTTGTTGGTTGATTGATTAAAGCTGGCTTTCAAGTACTAAGTAGCGCAGAAACTGACCTTTATTTGATATATTTTTAAGTTTGGCTTGGAGTGGTTATCATAGTGGTTATCTGAGAAATGTAGGAGAAAAAAAAAAAAAAAAAAGAGCAAAGGATAACCAGTGGGCAACATTTATGATCAATTATTATTCACCAAATGTCTATAAAACTACAGGAAGGTGCTCAGCATATTAGGTCAGGGCTTCCTAAGCCCTTTGGTGTCATGGACCCCTTTTGGCAGTCTGGTGAAGCCTATGGGCCCCTTCTGAGAATAATGTTTTTAGTTACATTAAATAAAAGCCATAGCATTACAAAATAAATCAACTATACTGAAATATAGCTAGTAATGTATTTTTTAAGTTCATGAATCCCAGGGTAAATATTTCTGTGGTGGATATAGGGGAATATATGGTTAAAAACAGCAAAGGGTGGACAACCATGGGTAGGTTGGCATCTGTAACGCTGGAAGAAGTAACTATACCAGTAAGATCAAAGATATGATGAATTATTCAGGAAATTAAGGTTTGCAAAGCCTCTTTCACATGTATTATCTTATTTCAGTCTTGCAACAACCTTGTGAGCTAAGAACTATTGTATTTTGCACGTGAGGATACTGATGCTGAGTGGGCTTTAGTGGCTCCCCCACAGTTACCCAGTCTCTGTGAGAGATAAGTGAACTCTGTAGAGATTATGAAGAGTGCTTATGGGGAGAGAAAGGAGTTAAGGGCTAAGAAACACAGATGGGGCAATCGTGCCGACATGTGTTGCCTTGGGTCTTCTCCTGAATCTGCATTTTGGTGTGTATTAGGCATTCCCAGGAGCCTACATCAGTCTAGGTTCGTGACTTGGCTGTTCCGATACCCTGACACAGCAAGGAACAGTGCAGGGAAGCAACTTACTAATGAAGTTGGATCCAATTCAGTACTGCCCATTTGCATCATATAGGCCAAGTTCTCATTTGGTTTCTTGTCCTTGAGCAAACTAATGAATAGCTGGCGTTTATATCACTATTTAAGACTTACAGAGTGTTTTACGAATATGATCTCATTTGATCTTCACAACTAACGTGGGAAGGAGGTGCTGTTTATCATGCTCATTTTATAAATGGAGAAACTGAGGCACAAGTGACTTGCTTACGGTCACACAGTAACTGCCTGTGGTTGAATTTGAACTCAGTCCTTTCTGGTTCCAAATCTAGTGTTCTAAACCCTACAGCCTATGCCCTCTAATTGCCTCTTGTTCCAGGAAGGATGCAAGAATGAGGTGGGAAGAGATCCTCTCCTTCCTTCTTTACTTTTCTCTGTCTTCCTCCCTTCCCTAATCCATCTTTTTTCTGTAACTGGTCGTAGTGTAGAACTGAAGTATGTTTTTTTTTTTTATTGTTTGTTTAGTTATTGAATGGAATTTTATGTTCTGTGTCGGTAATTTTCTCAGTGAATGAGTGGACCGTTTTATATTTCTCTTAAAAGAAAAAAAAGCTAAATTAAATTTTATACATATGGCTTTGAATTGATTGTGTCTCACTGTGAGTGAATGACCCTCAACAGAAATGTTTTCCACCTGTGGCACTATAAAAATCAAAAACAGAAGAAAAACCCAGAAAGCCCAGTCTCCATGAACTATAATACTTGGTACATACTATTCCCCTATGCTACCCTTTTAAAAATTCTATCTGTACCTGTGATTTCTTTGGTTCAGTGAACTCTCTGGGAGGAAGCTTCCTTATTGGAGGTGGATGGTGACACAGTGAATAGAGAGCCAGGCTTGGAATCAGAAAGACCTCAGTTCAAATCCAGCTTCAGATACTTACTAGCTGTGTGACCCTGGGCAAGTCACTTAACCTCAGTCAGCCTCATTTTTTTTCAACTATCAGAGGAGGATCATAATACTGCCTAGCACAAAGGGATGATGTGAGGATCAAGCAAGATAACATTTGTAAAGCTCTTAGCCTGTTACACAGTAGATGCTTAAGAAATGTTTGTTCGATTCCCTTTCCCCCATCCATGCCGATCAGTCACTGTTCTGGAAGCAGCACACAGTAACTGCTCCAAAAAATGGATGCACAAGTCTTTATTGAGTGTTTATTTATACACTGTGCTAAGTGCCAGAGTCAGAATTTTTTAAATGGTGTGCTCTCAACGTTCTCACAATCTATGCAGGGCAGTAGGAAAGGCCCACAAAGTCCTAGGGATTGAGCACCTGTGAGGGCAAGGCCAAGGGGACCTGGAGTTACATCAGCAGGTCACACAACAGTGGGCCTGTGGGGATCAACATCAGCCACAGGAGAAGGCTTGGTTGTCCTCTATCTCACGGGAAGTGATCTCATCCAAGCAGTGAAGTAACCCAAATGGTTTCTGGTTTGTGAACTCAGGGCCAGCATACTTTCTTCTGCTCCCTAAGTAGCCCATATGGGTTCTGGGCAGCCTGAGTCTAAGACAAGGGGCAAGGAGGAAAGCGTCCATAGTGGTGGCAGGTCTTCTATTCCCATCAGGCAGCCCAGTTCTGGAATGAAGTGTAGTGGGAGAGGTGGGAAAAAGAAAAGGTAAAAGGTATAGGGTCCCTTCAAAACCCCCATACTTTGATGGCTTTATCATTCATTCATGATGATCCTAAAAAAACTTAGAGAGCCCTTTCTTGGGAGCCCAAATTATCTGAAATATTAAGTGACTTGAATTTTTCTCTGAAAAGTACCTTGCCAGACTGTTGTGTTAGAGGTAGTGACTTGAACCAAGGTTGTCTTGACTCCTAGGCTGACTTGATATGACCTTGTTGCTGGAAGCATCCCTTGAGGATAAGAAGGGACTAGACCTGTAATTTCAACGGAAAAGAGAACTCCCAATAAAGAAAATTCTTCTTAATGCAGATTGGCACTTTCTCTGCAGCTTAGGGCAGTCTTGGAGTTGCCTGAGGCACTGAGGTTACAGGAAAGGACTTGCCCAGTGCCAGAGGAGGGAAGATGTGGGGGAACAGACAGGCCCCTGGTTTCAGACTCAAGAACCCCTGAGCTTTTTCTTACTCTATCACAGTTTCTCAAAACCATCTACCCTCAGCCACATTAGAGTTTTGCAAATATAAACTGAAGTCTAGAGATTTCTCCAATTTTCTCCATATCTATCCCACTAGCCCTCCCCCTCCCCCAGACACAGATACCGCCTTGGGAAAATAAATGTATTCATGTATTATAGCTCAGTAGAGGGTAGGATCCTCACTACTGCAAACGAGGATGATCCAGATGGGAAGACTCCAGCCTGTGATATGCTCGTTTTGTTTGAAGGAATTATTCATCCCAGTCCTGGGGAAGGAGAAGATTTAGACATGGGCCAGATGTCAAGGTCGTCATGTGGAAAGGGGGTTCAACTTTATAGGAACACAAGATGGTAATGAATAATAACAATGGCAATAATAATAGCAATAAGTAGCATTTGTAAGGTGTTTTAAGGCTTACAAAGTGCTCTGCAAGTACTCTCATTTTATGATCACAACAACCGAGGGAGGTCCTATTATTACCTCATTCTACAGCTGAGAAAACTGAGTCAGACAGAGGTTAAATGACTTGCCCAGGGTCACACAGCTAAGTAAATGCTAGAAAGCACATTTGAACTCAGGTCTTCTGACTCCAGTTCCAACACTCTATCCACTGCCTCACTTAGCTAAGGGAGACATTGCAAGGTCAGCTAGTACCTCCAGTCCTCCCATTCTACAGATGAGGAAACAGAAACCCATAGAGGCTTGGTGACTTGCACAAGGTCACACAGGCTGGAAGTCGCAGAGCTGGGGCATTCATTAAAAACCAGCACTCTATTACCTCACGCTCTTTTCTACTTGGCCCCAGAGGACAGACCCAGAAGAAATGTTACAGATAGGCAGATCTCAATTCTCTGTGTGTGTGTACATAAATTTATTAATTGATTGATTGATTTCCTAAATATTCAAGCTGCCTATAAGTAACATGGGCTCCTACCGAAAATAATGAGTTTCACAAGACTACAGATCTTTAAAAAGAAGATGAATGATCGCTTGTAAGGGCTGTCCCAGAGAGTCTTTGGTGACTGTAATGCAGAGGATACAATTAGGCATCTTCCCCAGAGTTTGGGGTCCAGCATGAATTTTCTACAGGTATGCCAGCTCTGAAAACCTACCTAATAGTCGGGCATGCTGGGAATTTGCCTGACCTTCTTTGGGAGAGTATCTCCACTGCAGCCTCAACTCATCATTTCTGTTGTTGTTTCTCCTCTGTTGTTTTTGAGGACCAATGGCATTGGGAGATGTTTTGATTTGCCGGTGAATTGGATTTAAATGAGGCAGTGTTGCACAAAATCATCAGGCTTCCAGTCATCACAGTCCAGTGAAAGGACAAAAGTCAAGACGACTGGCATTGGCCCAGGATGCAGTGGATGACCTTGGAGTCTTCGATGCCTGACCAAGCCCTAAATGTCCCATACCTCTTGCTTCAGCCACTTTTGTGGCCATCAGAACAAATTGTTCTCATCTGCCTGTTCCACCAGGGGAAGTCTTCATATGCTTGGGGTAGTCATTCACCTAACTCACCGACAGGTTTGAGGCCTGTAAGATACCCCCAATGTAGTTTAGCCCATCTGTGGAGATGGTTTACCAAGGTGTGGCCTCTGTGCCTGCTACAGCTTCTTGGCGCCATAGGTGAGAATAGGATGAAGGTGGACACCAAAGGTGGATGGATGAGCAGCTCCAAAAAGGACTCAACAAGCCCTCACACCACAGGTGTTAGTCCTCCCTGAACAGCCCATGCACCCCCATTATTTCTGTATTGGCTCTTTAGACACTTGGCTGAGTGACTCATTTTTTCTAATATCCTTTCTATTCATTTGAATGGAATGATTCCCCGCAGATCCCAATATAGGGTTCTGAATTCTCGGGTCAAATGTGATCCTTCATGCATACATCCTTTAGAAGACAAGGACCAGAGCCCTCCTATGCAGGGATAGGGGCTCACTTTGATATCATTCACTTCAAAGCCATCTTGTATTTCCCATCTTCGTTATAATTTAGTTAATTACTTAATAATTCTGTTTAACTCTCTCCATTTGTACAAACATTAATTAGACAGTTTTTCTGCCTAGAAATCCTTTTGATTATGTATCTAAGTGCCTCTCTGCCTCTTTCTTCCATTTCTACTTTTGCATGAAGGCCATGCTAATCACCCCAGTATTCACTCACTCAACAGGTGTGTGAAGCAGTGTGAAGCAAACCCGTGTGTTTTGAAGACATAGCACCTCTGATCTGTGCTCTTCAAACACCTGAAACTGGGTAGAATCCAATTTGAACACAGGCTTTCCCTGCCAGGCTCCAATAGTCAACAGTAACTTTGCATACAGTAAGCACTTAATAAATGCTTTATTCAGTCATTCATTAATCCAGCTTAGATTTTCTCACTTTTAAAAGGAGTGGGTTAGGATGTAACTCTAAAATTCTCTCATGATGGAACTTTTCTCTTTCTCTTAAGATGAAGTAAAACCACTTAGGAGAATGCTTGAAGTTTCCACCATCCGAATAGTCCTCCACGATTCTGAAAGAGCCAAATGGGGGAAAGTGTTTGTTTCCAACATTGAAAATCCTAATGATCAGGAAGAACCTATTAACCCAAATTTTCTAAAATGTTCTAAATGTATGAGGAGTGCTATATTAATTAATCAAATGGCAGGCATTTATTAAGCACCTCCTGTGTACTGGTCACTGTGCTAAGTACCAAGGATACAAAGAGATAGTGGAACAGAACTTGCCCTCTAGGAGCTTACATTCTTAAAGAACATACCTGCCCAACAAGAGCATATAGTCTAGCTATCTGCTGTTCATTTCAAGAAAGATTTGGCTTGGGATGGATTTTTATTTCCACACAAACATTGTCTTCATTTTGCCAGCTTAAAAGTTTAAAAGGCTTTTCTTTTTAAGCCTGGCAGGTTGGCTCTTGTGTCCTGTCTTCTGCCTCAAAATATTAGAGTCATTTCAATCTAGCACTTCCAATCACCACATCAACTGTCCATCATTTTGAGAAAGTGTGGGTAGAACAGACAGAGATACAGAAAGAGATCAATGACACTGGCTTCATTCAAAAGCTTCTTACACCACTGAAAAGAGGCATAATCAAGCAAGGAATTATGGGAGGGATGGAAAAAAAAAAGAAGTAGAAGAATCCCAAACCAAGAAAAGCAGATAAATGGGGCTAGAAAAAAAGATCCTGGAAATGGACATATCAAGAGATGGAAATAAGCTAGAAACGAAGAGTCACAAAATCATAGAATCTCAGCACTGGAAGAAACCCAAGAGGTTGTCTGGTCCAATCCATACCTGAACAAGGATCTCCTCTACAAATACTTTACAAGTGGTCATCCAGTCTTTTCTTGAAGATGTCTATCAAAAGGTACTAGTGCTCATCAGTTGGGGAATGGTTGGACAAATTATAGCACATGAACAATAATAAGGCAATAATATTGTGTCATAAGAAACAATGAAAGGCACAGTTTCAGAGAAACCTAGGAAAACTTAAATGAAGTCATGTAGAATGGAAGGAGGAGAGCCAGATAGTGGATCAGCAAAATGACCAGCCCTGATTCCAGAGGACCAATGATGAAGCATGCTACCTACCTCTTAACAGAGAGACTATGTACTCGATGTGCAGACTGAAACATATCTTTTGGACATATCCAATGCAGTAATTTGTTTTACTTTATTGTGCATTACACAGATTTGGTCCAGTCTGGTTTTTCTGGGAGGTGGGAAAGAGAGAGGAGGGAGAGAAAAGAGTTTGTTCGTTGAAAAAAAATTAACTTACAAAAGAGTGGGACCCACTGCCTCTCAAGGCAGCCTACTCCACCTTTGGACATATCTACTGCTTGAGAAGTTGTTCTTTTTCAGTTATTGTTCAGTCATGTCCAACTCTTCATGAACCCCTTGGGGGTTTTCTTGGCAAAGATACTGAACTGATTGGCTATTTCCTTCTCCAGCTCATTTTACGGATGAGGAACTGAGGCAAACAGAATTGAGTGACTCGCCCAGGGTCACCCAGCTAGTAAGTGTCCAAGGACAGATTTGAACTCAGGAAGATGAATCTTCCTGCTCCAGGTCCAGCGCTATGTCCCTTGCACCATCTAACTGTCCCTCATCAAATCTAAACCTGCCTCTCTTCAACTTTCTGCCCTGGATCCTACTTTTGCCTTCTGGGAACAAGAAGAATAAATTCTAATCCCTCTTCCACGCAATAACAATTAAAGTATTTGAGGAAAGCCATCATATTTCTCTTAACTCTCCTTTTCTTTGGACTAAATATGTCTACTTCTCCTCACATAGCATTAGCTTAAGGACCTTTCACCATCCTGGTTATTCTCCTCAGATACTGTCCAACTTGCCAAAATGCTCCTAAACTTTGTTGCTCAGAACTGAACACAGTACTCCAGATGTGATCTGACCAGTGTGGAGTACCATGTGAATCTTGGCACCATTGACCCTCCTAGTCCTGGACAATCTCCTTCTCTTAAATCCAGTTGAAGACTGAATTAGCTTCTTTGACCTCTACCTATATCACATTTGTTGACTGATACTGAGCTTGCAAATCAGGAAAACTCTCAGTAGCAGAAGCTCATTTGCAGAAGGCTATATTTAATGCCAGGCTTTAAACAAGGAACCTTTTTAAATAGGCCATTTTACATATATAAGTATGAGGCAATTAATACGGAAGGTAAAATGAAAATATATCTTTAAAACACTCTCTTACAGAAACAAATAATACTGCTGCCAATTTTGTAACGCAGAAGCTATGAGCACCACATATTAACACAGAGTAATGCATATAAATAAATAGTGTCTATGAAAAATGAAAGTTCACCTCGGCTATTGACTTTCCGTCACACATAAACATTAGTCAGGAGAGTCATGTTATTTTTGAGCATGAGTGAGAGGTTGGCCACTCATAATAGGAGCCAACTGGAGGCTTAAATTACAGTGCTAATCCACAGGGCAGATGTTTGCCCACACTTAAGGCAAACCAACCCCCTGCAAACTGTTCCCATGCTGTGGCTACCTTAGCTGGAAGGCCAGAGTTAAACTGTCATCTGCCCTGTAGTGCCCACACCTGAAAAACTGAAGGAGACCTCATAAGTACAGATAATATGTGGGAATGAAGGACTCTTAAAGTTTCCCTTACAGCCCTAGGTAATCAGACTTATCAGAACAGATCCAAAAAGGATATAGAAAAGAAGCTTGTTATCCTGCCCGGTTTGATTAGGAAAATACGACCCCTACACCCTAGGACTGACTGCCTCTTCAGTGGTCCTTTAAGTTCTAACTGAAAGCATTTGTGGGGATTGACAGAGGGTGGTCTGGACGCATGATTGGCATAAGAAGCTCCTGGTGTGTAATCTCCCTCCACCTGTCCGAACGGCCACCACTTGTTTGTAATTCATAGTCTTAGAGTTGCCTGAGGTACTCAAAAGTTAAGTGATTTGGCCAGCTAGTATGTGTCAAAGGAGAGGTTTGAATCCAGACTCCAAGGCTGGTCCTCTCCTAGCCCATGCTGTCTTTCAGTGTCAGAAAGGTCAATCAATATTCACCTGAAGACCAAAGCACTATATTACATTATGTACATAGCCCAATGTGATCTACATAAAGTAAACCAAGTCTGTAATCAATTTCTGTCCTTCATTCTTCAAAGGCATTCCTGACAACGCTCTATCTAAAATGATTCCTGCTGTGTAAAGTGAGGCCTGAACACTGTTACCCGGTAGTGATTTCCTATAGAACTGTTGCTCAAACCTGGACGTTTCTAATCTGGTTTTCCCCCAAGCATCTCAGTTTCTCTCCTTGGCTTCTCCGGCTGGAGAAAGTCCAAGGCTTGGACTTTCCCTAGGTCCTGTGCTTCTGGTTAGGTTACTGTTTTCTGGAGAAGCCACAGGCAATTTTTTATTATCCCCTTCTCTTTTCCCACTTTGAATAGGATACCCCAAAATGAGCTGATTGTTTTTAACCTTTAAAAAAAACAAACCACTGTGTGAGATCTCTATTTATTTTATCTTAACCATTCTGTTTTTCCCTCCTAACCTCTCAGATGATGGAAATGCTTAAAACAAACTAAGGTAGTATGAGACTGAATCATGTAAGTGTGAGCATGGCACCCCTGGGGGCTACGCTGTTTTGTATGCTTCTGCTTAATTCTCCCTGCATGTCTTTTCTGCTTTTCTCCTGAGATTCCTGCATTAGGCGCTTGGTGCTTGGAGAGCATGAGCCGGCTGTCCACTGCTTTTAAGCAATAGATCCTGCGTCTATGTTCATAATGTTATGTGTGGTTTTTAATGACATCATCCTTCTCTGGTAATCCCTGGCACATGTGTAAGCGCCAAAGTGCTTGCAGCTGTAAGCCTGGCACCTCCTGAATGAGGTGGGGAAGGGGGCGCAGGCCAGTAATCCCTTGGGGTTGGATGTTATTGTCTTTTGACAACAAGCCCACCCCCCCATATCAACCTTCCTTAGAATTCTGCTCCTGTGTTTCTTGCTGCTCACTGCAACATACTTCTCCATAGTGTGGATACATATCATACAGGCTTCTTCATGTAGCTGATCATTGTGTACAAAAGCCCTTTGGTATGTGGTATGCTCTTATAGAGGCCTCTATCCTAAGATGGATTACTTTATGATTCTTTGTAAGGGTAGATGCTATGTCAACATTTAAACACATATATTTAAATTCATATGTGTGTGTGTGTGTGTGTATACACCACATTAACAGGGCCAAAATGAACCTTGAAGAATGTGTATTCTTTTCATTTATTTACTTTCATCAGTCAGTGAGAAGCAACATGATGGGATGGAGAAGGGTCAGCCTTAGAATCAGGAAGACTTCAGTGTGTATCCATGGACAAATCTCTTTAATATTTCAGTTCTTTAGCAAACTCTCTAAGACAGCAGTGGGGAACCTTTGACTTTGAGGCCACATGTGGCCCTCTAGGTCCTCAAGTGCAGCCCTTCTTCAACTGAATCCAAACTTCAAAGAACAAATCTCCTTAATAAAAGGATTTGTTCTGTAAAACTTGGATTCAGTCAAAAGACTGCACCCAAGGACCTAGAAGGCCACATGTGGCCTCAAGGTCACAGTTTCCCCACCCCTGCCTAAGACCATAATACATTTCAGATGAGTTGCAGAACCACACCAATGGAAAAAGTGACCACACCAGAAGTTCCCTATATCAGTAAACTAACAAGTCTTAGCCAAAATAGACATACTTGTGTATGTGTATGTATGTATACACACATACACCTATGTATATACATATATATTATACCTCTATGTTTATGTGTGCATTTATATACACATATGTAAGCATTATATGCATAAAAACTGTTGATATAGAAAATTCCCAGCGAGGGAGCATATGGTACCAATGAAGGTCATCCCCTGTTCTACATTTTAGACTTTAGAGAATTTCCTTTTAGGTCCTAAGAGATTAAATGGCTTGCCCCATGTCACAATCAGTATATATACACATATGTGTTTGTGTGTGTGTGTGTGTGTGTGTGTGTGTGCGTCTGGCTCTGAATCTGTCTCTTTCTCTATCTTGTATACAGAGATATCTGTATCTTGATACAGAGATAGAGAAAGATAGAGACAGATTCAGAGCCAGAGACACAGAGACAGAGAGAAAGCATTGTCTGAGCTTCCCACACAAATGCACGTAAATCTAATGTTCCTCTATTCTCCTTAAAATGGGGGACACATTAAGCCAAATCAAATAATCCCCTGTGGGGATCGATGTAGGTTCTCCCCAATTTGGGGAAAAGTTGATCTAGAATTACAGGTTTTGAACTGAAAGGGACATTAGAGGCCACCAAGTCCAACCCCCTCATTTTGACAGATGAGGAGACTGAGGCATGGAGCATTTAGGTGACTTGCCCAGGGTCACACAACCAGTAAGTACCTAATGTGGGATTTGCATCCAGGCCTTGCAGGTTCTTTCTGACTCTAAGTTCAATGATCTATGTATCATACCATGCCGCTTTACAAAAATTTGGTTGTAAGTCTGTCATTTAGAACTCAGACTGCATTTTTTTCTACATAGAAACGTTTTAAATTGTGGTTAAATTACCCAGCCAGCCCACACAAGCTAATTTAACCCATGCTGCAGCTGCACTCTAATAGTATGGGCCAGGGAACAAAGCCATGTGGTACAGCATTCCCTTGCTTTTCTGGGTACAGGTTCCCATGTATAGTTTAGAAATGGGCTGTTGGTCTTGGTTTTTTATCCCTTTCACTCTTTTTCTGTACCCCTCACCTAACATCCCTCTCATCAGATATCCTGCACCCTCATGCTGCTCTAAACCAATGGTATCGAGGTCAGATAGAAGCAAGGGCCCCTAAACCATATGCAAGGATCGCTGTAGGCCACATACTGACTTAGACAACCATGCATCTATATGTTTCCTTTTTTATGAACACATCAATACATTAAAATCAGACAGAAATGTAACTTTAATCTGGTTTGGGCCACATATGGGAGTGTGAGGCTCACGGGCTGTGTTTGACACCCACCAGCAGGTTGAAGCCTATCCATGATCCCAGATTACCAGACTTTGCCAATCACAAATCCCATTGCCTCTGCTTAGCGAGATGTCAGAGAGAAAGCAATCAGACAACTGATTCACACTAATGGGTTCTTAACCAGCCCATAGATATCTGAATTCCTAAAGGGAGATTGCTTTGTTCGCCCAAAAGCAACCACTAATGCAGGGGAGGGGAGGCAGAAATCTCCCACAGTCCAGCCAATCCTGCCTGGCAACCTGGCCCAACGTCTGGCTCCCTCCCCTATTCTGTTCCAGCTTTTTCTCTTAGATGCGGCAAGGTGATACACTTTGAAAGAGTGTTAGTTCTAGAGATAAGAAGATCTAAATTCAAATCCTGCCTAAAACATCTACTAACCTTGTGACCCTGGGCAAGTCACTTCCCCTCTATTTGTCTCCATTTCCTCAACTACAAAATGAGGGTGAGGGGGCAGCTAGGTGATGCTGTGAGTAGAGCACTGGTCCTGGAGTCAGGAGGACCTGAGTTCAAATCCGGCCTCAGACCTTTAACACTTACTAGACCGTGTGACCTTGAGCAAGTCATTTAACCCCAACCGCCCTGCCATCCCCGCCCCCATCCAAAAAGCAAAATAAAATAAAATAAAATGAGGACCATAACATTGCCTACCTCATAGGGTTGTTGTGAGACTCAAGTGAGATAATTTTGTAAAAAGTGCCTAGGACAGTCCCTGGCTCATAATAGGTACTTTATAAATGCTGATTCTCTTTCCTTTCACTTTTACTTAAGCAGCTAGGTACAGTGAAAAAAGTGCTGGACCTAGAGGCAGGAAGACTTGAATTCAAATATGACCTCAAATATTTATGAGCAGTGTGACCCTGGACTAGTCACTTAACTTCTGCCTCCCTCAGTTTTCTCTTCTGCGAAGTAGGAATAATAATAGCACCTCCCTGTGAAGATGAAATGAGGTAATACTTATAAAGCAGTATGCAAATCTTAAAGTGCTATATAAAAACCAGCCTCTATTATTACTATTATTTTTATTCTAAGTAATAGTTTCCTTAAAAGTTCAATTTTTTTTCACAGCACCTCCACAGTAGATTCAGTCATGAGTAGGGGGTGGGGAGAGGAAGAAATCAGGACAGAGTCAACAACTGTCTATATCAAGAATTCTTAATCTTAGTCAAAATCTTAATCTAGATCAATATATCAAGAATTATTTTCCTTTGTGATACTATACATTTTATTTTCTGTATTTAAAAACATTATTCTAAGAAGGGGTCCATAGGATTCACCAGAATGTCAAAGGATCCATGACAAAAAAGTCCCTGATCCAGGGGTGGGGAACCTGAGGCCTTGAGGCTATATGTGGCCTTCTAGGTCCTCAGGTGGAACCTTGTGACTGAGTCCAAGCTTTACAGAAAAATCCTTTTATTAAGGGAATTTGTTCTGTGAAGTTTGGATGGGATCAAAGGGCCACACTTGAGGACCTCGAAGGCCATACGCCTTGAGGCCACAGGTTCTCTACCCCATGTCTGATTTATGTGAATGGGCCATTTTTAAGCTGCATATTGTGAATCATGGATAGCCTACATATTCAGCCCCAAATATGGATTTATAAATTCAGGCTTATCAAATAGATCAGTTGGGGAGAAGAGTACTCCTCACTTTATAAAAGGATTTACTGTAAGATCATTTTAAATATGCACTCACCCAGCACATTCAAATTATGATTCTCTCTTCAAATATTCGGTACCTCAACAATACTTCAGCAATGTGCCTCTTTTATGCAAATGGAAAAAGTGTTTCTTGGTTAGAACTATCAGATTTTTTAAGCCCTCACGGAAGTTTGGGCTGTGAGATAAAGAGGATTCAGATGAGGTTTTCAGTTTCATTCTCCTAAGTAATCTGAACTGAAAAAACCTCTCTCACTGGAGGACACAGGGTCCTCTTTGATTCACATGAAAAGGAGAAAATGTTGGAGTCCACAATCCTAATTTACAGATGAAGAAACTGCAGCCCAGAGATGCTCGGTGACTTGCTCAAAGTCACACAGCTAAATCATCAAAGAGGCCAGCCACGAGAGAAGCTCTCTTTACCCCATTCCAGAGATCTTTTCAATTTATTTCCACTCCTTGCCACTTCTCAGAGTGACTCTGAAAAAACAGAAGAAAGATTTGATAGAAAGAGCAATGAACTGACGACCAGGAAATCTGAGTTCTGGTTCTGGTGCTACCTGTGCAACCTTAAGAAAGATGCTCTATTTCTCTAGACCTCAGTTTCCACATCTGTAAAGTAGAAAGATTGAACTAATCGATCTATAAAATGTTGTGGTTATAAGGACTTAGATGTTTCTCATTTTGTTGACTCTTAATATTAAGGAATACCAGACTTGATGTTTTAAAAGATTGAGCCTCTCTATAGAGATAACGGAAAGCATGGAGCTGTGGCTTTAAGACAGATAATCCATACAAAATGAAAGTCACCTATGGAGAAACCTTGATGTTCCCTGTGCTTCACTAATAAGATGCTTGAAATGAGAATCAATAAGCATGGGGGGAGTGGAGGAAGAGAGATAGGGAGAAGAAGAGAGGGAGAGAGGGAAAGAAAAGAGAAGGAGGAGGAAGAGGAAGAAAGGAAGGAAGGAAAGAAAGAAAGAAAGAAAGAAAGAAAGAAAGAAAGAAAGAAAGAAAGAAAGAAAGAAAGAAAGAAAGAAAGAAAGGAAGGAAGAAAGAAAGAAAGAAAGAAAGAGAAAGAGAAAGAAAAGAAGAAGAGAGATAGAGGGAGGGAGAGAGAGAGAGAGAAAGGGAGAAACAGAAAAGGAAGAGGAGAAAGGAGAGATAGACAATGGGGAAGGAAGAGATATCCATGTTGTTTTTAAATATATTACCCAAAAATATATACAAATACGGATATTCCTTACTTTGAACTGTTGGCATATTTCCCAAAAGTTACATATAAGTCAATATTTTTTGAGGATTGGACTCTATGCTAAGTGCATTGAAGTAACTTGCTTTTAAAATGAGTCCCTATGGTGAAGCTTCTTTTTTTGTAAAGCAAAGAATCACACTAATTCATCACCTTTGTAAATCCAGTTTTTCATCTATCAGGCTTGACTTAAAGCAGAGTACAGCCAGATGAGAAATGCTGCCTCTCCAAACCTCCCTTTATTATCTCTGACAGTCAGCATTACTCAGTCACATGAAGGATACTTTGGGATGTGGCAGTAATGGAGAAGGGACTCTCCCTCACCTTCCGTGCATACAACTTAGTAATTTCCCTACTCATTCCATCTTTTTGTAGTACTGCTATTGAAATGGTGGGGGGAGGGAATACAGACCCTTCAAGCAAATGTCCTGTTCCTCCCATTTCTGCTGTGACAATAATACTAATATTATTTGGGGGAGGTGATGCTGTCCCTGAACAAACCAAGCATATCTAGTCAGCAGCAGCAGATCATTCTTTTGCATGGAAACAGGAATTCATAGAACCAAACCCCATTCTGGTTAAGAATGAGATCACAGAGCTCTTCTGCTCACACAAAGGCTTCTATTTGCACTCACTAGTCACACACCAGGGATTTAAGGGCTGTCCTATGTCCTTTTCCATTCTACAGTTTGGGTTTGGTGTTTTGCTGGACAATCATTGTCTTTATGGGACCTCTAGTGATCATATTTTTAACTGCAGGATCTTTGGGGAAGAAAAAAACAACAGCATCTCAGAAGTACCTGACGGCCATGAGGCCAGGGTGGGGGACAATTGAATCCCGTCAATATTTATTAAGTGCCTACTATGTGCAAGGTAGTGTGCTACCTAGAAGGAATTACACATATTGACACAACAAAGGTCATGCTCTCAATGGAGTATAGTATAACTATATATTTGTTGCTCAATTGTTTTTCAGTCATGTCTGCCTTTTTATGACCCCACCAGGGATTTTCTTGGCAAAGATACTAGAGTAGTTTGACATTTTCTTCTCCAGATAATTTTACAGACGAGGAAACTGAGGCAGTGTTAAGTGATTTGCCCAGGGTCACACAACTAGGAAGTGTCTGAGGCCAGATATAACTACACATAGGCATTGGATTTGTTGTCCAAAGACCAGGGTTCAAATTCTGACTCTCTTGCTATCTGTGTGACCTTGGATGAGTTTATTAACCTTTCTGGAACTCAGTTGAGTTTTGTGTAGAATGAATTGAAATGCCCCGTACAACATTTTTGACATTCTTCACCTTGTTTTTCACTTGGAAACTTTCACTACCATCTGGAAATCTACCACCTCTCAGAGTATCCCACTGCACTTTTGCAGTTTTAATTGTATAAGTGATATAATATGGCATCAATATAGAATTTGCCTTTCTGCAGCCTCTACCCATTGCTTTTAGTTTGTTATGTCCTGTGAAACCAAGCAGGAGTCTAATCCCTAAAGACATTTATCATATCCTTCCTAAGTCTTCTCCTTTCCAGGCCAAACAGCTCCAGTTTCTGTAGCCTGTCCCCCTATGGCATGGTCTCTAGTCTTCCCCCTCAACAGGTGGTAGGATTTCCATCGAAAGCCCTCAAGTGAAAACTAGACAACTTCTTGATAGCTAGGGTTATGAATGGAATTCTTGTTCACTACAGGCTGAATTAGGTGACCTGAAGAGTCCCCTCCAATTCTTACTTTCTGTAATTCAGGGACAACTATTATGGAAAGCATGATAAAAACTCAGAATCAGTCAATCGATCCATAATTAACAAACATTTGTTGTGTTATTAATATTGATTTAATAATTAATAATGTTATATATGATTAATAATTTATATTGTTAATAATTAGTATTTATAACATCATTCTTACTATTTGCCAAGGACTATGTGAAGTGCTAAGGATACAGAGAAAAAGCAAAAATAGTGTCTGCCCCCAAAAGGCTTATATTCTAATGAAAGAGACAATAGCTACATAAATAGGTGTGAACAATATACATACCAAGTGAATGGAAGATTACTTTAGAGGGGAAGGAACTAGTAGCTAGGAGAGATCAGGAAAGGTCCCCGTTAGAAGACAGCATCTGAGCCTAAGTCTCAAAGGAAACCAGGGGTGGAAATTTAAAAAGAGAGTGTTCCAGTCATGGGAGGACAGCCAGTGAAGAGGAATGGAGATAGAAGCTAGAGAAGAGCATCATGGGTAAGAAACAGCAAATGGACCAATATAGCTTAGCCATATAATGTGTGAAAGGGAGTAAATTGTAAAAAGACTGGAAAAAGTAGAAAGAGGTCAGGTTGTAAAGAGCTTTAAATGCCCGAGGAGTTCATGTTTGACCCTAGAAGTAATAGGAAGCCTCTGGGAATTTATTGAGTAGTGGAGTAAATAAAAGAATTAACATGCAGAAATGAAACTCTGGGTAAGGTTAAGTAGCATCAATCAGCAGTGAACCCAGTCTTACAATTTCATGATTTCTTCCAGCAGCATTTGACAGTTTACTATTGCCCTCCTCAATTTACTTAGCTGTGTGTTATATTGCCACAATAAACTCTAAGATCCTTGACATCAGAGGTCATTTCATTATTTGTCTTGGTATCACTATGCCTTATGCATAGTAGGTGTTTAGGAAATATTTTTTGAGGTTGATGTCAGAAATTGGGCGTGAGAAAACGAATGGTAGGAGTTAAGACACAGAAGCAGACATGGCGGCAAGTTGGGGGAGGGTGCTCTTGACTATGTGGGTTCATGGCCCAATGGCAGCAGCTAGGGAAACCCTCACCCTGACCAGGCAGCACATCAGGCCATGGAGAAGCTAAGGAACTAACATAAAGAGTCCCAAATTTGGACAGATCAGATGGGGAATCAGACAAGTGTCCAACTCCACTGTTTTTGCTTTTTAATTTCAGGCACATTTCCCAATCTAGGAGCCTGCTCCAATAACCAGTCTTTGTAACCATTTCAGTCCCTTGGATTTAGTGGTCCCTGGTATCAGCCTTGCCTAGGTTTTCACTTTACTCCAGTTTCCCCCTGAGTCTGGCCCCCAACTCCTCTGCCTGAGACATGAATTGCCCCTTCCTCTGGCCTAGGAAAGTGACCCATGTCCTGGGCATAACATAACTGACCATAGGTTAAGACTGAGTAGGGACAAAAGGGGAGCTATAACAGGATTGATAAGACTGGGAGAACAAAGAATATTTGAGGTACCAGTGTTCACAATGAGGGCTAAAAATGGGTATGGGAAGAGAAAGGAACTAGGAGAGGTGGAAAGAATCAGAGAGGAATTTAAAGAGTTCATGATCTTGAAGGCAGAGCTTTTCTGAAAGAAGGTAAGAGCTGATACAGGGCAGTAAGGTGGTGCATCAGATAGAGTGCTGGGCCCAGAGTTAGCAAGACTCATCGCTGGGAGTTCAAATCCAGCCCCAGATATTTACTAGCTGTGTGACCTTGGTTAAGTCACTTACCCCTGTTTGCCTCAGTTTCCTCATCTGTAAAATAAGGAGCTAGAGAAGGAAATGACAAACAACTCCAGTATCTTTGCCAAGTAAAGATCAAATGGGGCCACAGAGAACTAAGCACGACTAAAATACCTTCTTAACAATAACAACAAAGTACTCATACTTGGTGGTTGAAACAAATCCAGGTCCAGAGAATAGCAAATAGGCCAACTGGCTGGAATGTAGAGTATGTGAAAGGGAGTTACATGGAGTAAGTCTGGAAGGGTAGGTTGTGTAAGGATTTAAATGCCAAGCAGCAGTGTTGGGGTACCCCACCTCTCTGAAGTATGCACCTTAGCTCCCCCTATTCAACATTGTTTCCACACTTCACTAATTCTGAAAGAGAGCTCAGTAAAGAAGTTGGAGCACACCAGGGACAGATTGTTTTAAGGAGGTCACATTGTTCCTTTGACTAATTTGTTTTTTGCCACGACTGTGAGGGAAAGCTCACTGGAGAGGGTATCGTCTTCTGAAAATGAAATCTTTCTCTGGAAGGAGAAATTAATTCTGGGGAGAACAGGTAGAACAGAGGGAACAGGAAACACAGTGGCCCATCTTGGGCACATTTCCTCCCAGTGGTGTTTATGGAACAGGCCCCCCATCCATGAGCCCGAGGTTGCTAGTACAGTATTGCTTTGCCATCTATCACTCGGCACAGGCAGCCAGCCTCTCTCATCCAAACTGTGGATTATTAGGCATTAAGAAGTGATGGGCTATAGCCAAAAGAATCCTGCCTGGCCTTAGAGTAAAAATACCAGCTTCCCATACTATTTCCTCTCTCTCTTTTGTTTTGTTTTATCCTGTGTCTTCTTCCTCATTGTTCATCCCATTGGTTATAATTCTTTGCAACATGACTAATGTGAAAATGTTTAATGTGAATGTATATGTAGAGCCTGTATCAGAGCACATGCTATCTTGGGAAGGGAGGAAGAGAGGCAGAGAAAATTTAAAACTCAAAAGCTGGTGGAATTGAATGTTGTAAACTAAAAATAAAGCATTTTTTCAAATGAAAAAAAATATCAACTTCCCCATTTACTACTAGCAGTGTGGTAGGACCTCTCTTGGTCTTTATATTAGGCCTTTATCCCCTATAAAACTGAGAGACATGCCTCTTCCTTCTTCACAGGGTGGTTGTGCTTTTGCTCCTCGAGGACAGGGGACTATATTATATTTGTCTTTGTAGCCCCAGAACCTAGTACAGTTCCTGATACATAACAGCACAAACTTGCTGACTTGAATCACAGAAGTGAAAGTATTTTGTTGTTCTTCTACTTCAGTCATTTTAATTGTGTTTGACTCTTCATGACCCCATTTGGGGTTTCCTTGGCAAAGATACCAGAGTGGTTTCTCATTTTCTTCTCCAGGTCACTTTACAAATGGGGAAACTGAGGCAAACAGGGTTAAGTGACTTGTCCAGGGTCACACAGCTAGTAAGCATCCAAGGCTGGATTTGAACTCAGAAAGATGAGTCTTCATGACCCCAGACCCAGTGCTCCATCCACTGTGCCACCCAGCTGCCTTAAAGTGTTGTGCTAACTGTGAAATACTGTACCCACATAGGCCAGAATTACCACAGCCTTTGACAAGGAATTCCATCTTCCCTCCAACTCCAACGAACATGTAGAGAGCTGGTGACATTTCTCTCCTCCCCAAAAAAAACCAGAAATAAAAATGCTTCTCATCCCATTGAAGTCACGCGTCGAATGGCAGAATCGGAGCATTTTAGACCTGAAAGGGACCTTTGGGATATCTCACCCAACCTCCCATCAGTTCAGTCCATACAAATTCTTCAAGGTCAGCATTTATGTGTCTGCTCTGAGTGAACATAAACTGTGGGAGGGTGGGAGTACTTGTTGGATGTTGGCACTAGCCGTGTGAAGTCCCCGAGCTTCACCTTCCACCTGGTCTTCAGCTTCCAGGTTACACCACAGCTTCCCAAAAAGGGATTGCCCATTCCATTCCCTGTTTCTGAAATCTCCCTTCCCACTGTCTCATCAGGGAGTGAGGGGGTGGGTGGGGAGGCTAATACGTTGGAGAGGTGCCAAGGAGAACATTAGAGTGTCCAGTTTTCATAAGCCTCTAAGAACAAGAATGGTAGAAGTACAATCTGCTCTTTTTTTTTCATTTTTTTAAAAAATTTTATTTTAGTTTACATCATTCATTTCCATGAGATTTTGAGTTGCAAATTTTCTCCCCATCTTTCCCCACCCCCCCTCAAAACAGCCATCCCCTTGTATGACCCCTCCCCCAATCTAATCTCTCCTATGTCCTCCCCCATCACTCCTCTAACTTTCCAATAGGGCAGGATGAATCTCCCTTCCCCAGTGCCTGTGAATTTTAAGTTCCAGTTGGATGT
>CM053585.1:439872019-439886128 GCA_028646515.1 Pseudochirops corinnae
TCCAAAATATGAATTCCACCGTATAGATTTCACTTTTTAAAATATTAATTCGGATGAACAATATGTTTTAGAAATGGAAACATCGAGATCCATCCTGCCCTACTGAAAAGTCAGAGGGGTGAGGGGGGAAGACATAGGAGAGAATAGATTGGGGGTAGGGGGATACACTGGGATGGCTGTTTTGGGGCGGTGGGTAGGGGAAAGATGGAGAGAAAATTTGTAACTCAAAATTTCGTGGAAATGAATGATGTAAACTAAAATAAAATAAAAAATCAATTAAAAAAAAAAAGAAATGGAAACATCCCAGAAAGGGTTAAGCTCCTCAGTTTACAAATGACTTTAATCAAATAATCAGATTGCTCTCCTCCTAGCACCTGGATAAGATCAGCTGCTCCAAGGGAATAGGAGTTTTATTGGAAGAGGAGTCATAGAAGAGGGACAGGCAAACCCTGGGTCTCCTTTTTCTTATCTTTTAAAAGAAAGGGCTGGACTCATTGACCTCTAAAAAGTCCTTTCAGATCTATGACTTGGGATATTGTGATTCAATCCTACCTTTGACTTAAACTCTGAGGGCTATTAATGTCTGCTCTGGGGCCTGCCAAGGATATGTTGGATTGGAGAATGTTGTTGGTGAATTGTTTCGGTCATGTCTGATGCTTTGTGATCCCATTTTTTGGCAAAATTTTTATTTTCTTGGCAAAAATACTATATAGTGGTTTGCCATTTCCTTCCCCAGCTCATTTGACAGATGAGGAACTGAGGCAAACAGGGGTAAGTGACTTGCCCAGGGCCACACAACCAGAAAGTATCTAAGGCTGGATTTGAAGTCATGTAGATGAATCTTCATAACTCCAAGCCTAGTATCTATCCACTGCACCACCTCACTGCCTTGGATTGTGGGCAAGGGAAATAAAAATGCTTACAGGGTTTCAAGGCAGTCTGTTGAAAGTAGGACCAGCTTCTGCTTATAACTTATCTTCCATTCTCTGTGACTCAAGTCTGATTTGGTCATTTATGTAACCTTAGGCAAGTCAGTTAACCTTGTGGAGACTAAGCTTCTTCACCTTCAAAATGAGGTCAGGGGTTTTCAGGTGTGTCTGTGGTGTTATGTATAATGGACCCCTCAGGCAGTCAGGGGCATCCTTTGGACCCCTTCTTTGAACGAGGATTTTATATGCTTAAAATAAAATAAACAGGTTTCCAATGGAAACCAATTATATGGAAATACAGTCATCAAAATGTGTTATTAAAAAAAAAACCTGCCAAAAAACCTGCTCAAGTCAAGAATCCCTGATAATATCTTCCAGCTCTAAAACTATAATCCTATGAATGAATATGAAGTCCCCTTCCCCTAGAGGATCAGAACACAGAAGAGATGTGTGTGTGTGTGTGTGTGTGTGTGTGTGTGTGTGTGTGTGTGTGTGTGTGTGTGTGTGATGGCTGGCCCCTAGGGTTGCCACACAGGGAAGCTGGGCCACCAAGGAGTCAGGAGAGAGTGGCAAGCCTGGGAAACATCATGTATAATTAATCAGAATATTAGCCCCTCACAGTAACCGTTTGGTGTCCCCTGGTGGGCACTCATATGTTATACAACCCTGTTGGGGCATGGCTCTTTCAGTGAACGGGAAATGCAGTTCAGCCTCAGTGTACTACAAGATGGCACAGGAGATACCACTTGCAGCACCTGAGGAAACAGACCTGCTCCAAACACTGCTGATCAAAGCAATCCTGAGGAATGGAAGCTAGAGGGCATGCCCCTGAAAGCTCGGACTCTGACACATTACATGCTAATTTCGAAATTACCAATCACAAGCTTTGTAACCTTATTACAGCTCCCTGCATCTTCTCCTACAACTATTTAGGCTTCGGGCACTGAGTTTCATTTCCATTAATCAGAAAGGAAAAGCTCCCCAGGCTTCTGTGCTCTATGAAGACTTGCTTCTATTTTTAACATCTGTCTGCCACTGCCACTTGCTGGCTAAAAATAAACTTACTTACAATACAATTCATCATATTCGTGGTTGCCACAATAAGGCTTAATTTAAGTTTCATCCAGGGAGAAATACCTTTAAGAGACACATTATTATTATTATTATTATTATTATTATTATTGCTGTTTACTACTTATAAATCTATGATCCTTTGTAGATAGAGAGTCCTTTGGTGTTATACCTTAGACTGACATTCAAGTTGCTACTGAAAGAGATGATGTAAAAATGATAGTCACCATCCTTGCCATAGCTAAGGCTGGAGAATGCTTTTGGGTACCCTTTTCTTTCAATCAAATCGTCTTCGGTGCCCTCACTTGTCTCTGTCCTAATTTCTGTTCTCTAAAATAATTGTATTTAAATAGAGCTGTACAGTTTGCAAAATACTGCATAGACATTGTCTCATTTGATTCTCACAAAAACCCTGTATGGTCGGTACAATTATTATTCCCATTTTACAGATAAGAAAAATGAAGCTGAAAGGTTAGGTGAGGTTAAATTACTTGGTCAAGATCACACAGCTAGTAAATGTCTGAGGCAGGATTTGAACTCATATCTTCTTGAGCAGGTAGGTGGCACAGTGGATAGAATGCTGGGACTGGATACTTCCTAACTGTGTGACCTCAGGCAAGTCATTTAATCCTGTTTGCCTCAGTTTCCTCATTTGTAAAATGATCTGGAGAAGGAAATGGCAAGTCACTCTAGTATCTTTGCCATTAAAACCACAAATGGGGTCACAAAGAGTTGGGCACGACTGAAGAACAACTTGATTCCAAGTCTAGCTCTCTGTCCATCCACAAAGCAGTCTACCTATGTCTATTTCACCAGTACTTTTGGCTGATTTACATCAGCATGGGGTTTTTGTTTACTCTGGAAAAGGCATATGATAGCAAGTTTTAAAGGACTTGAACTCCCGAGTTATAGGCTGTGTATGTAGCAGGCAAAGCGATGGGAACAGCCTATCAATTTATAAACCTTGTTCTCAAAAAGAGGGCAAAAAAGTTGGTTGAAGCCTATTATTATTTAGAAAACCAGAGATAAAGAGCTTCAAGGAATACCTGGGGTATAATCTCCAATAATTCTATTTGCTAGAACCCCAGGGTTTCTCCCTTTCCTACTACCACTCCATAGGATCTGTCCCAAGAAGCAAACCAATGTTGGCATATATATATATATACACATATATACATACACCCATTATATATGTACATATGTGTGTGTACACACACACACACACACACACACACACACAGAGTGAGAGAGAGAGACAGAGTGAGAGAGAGAGAGAGAGAGAGTGAGAGAGAGAGAGAAAGAGAGAGAGAAATTATGGAATGTAAGTGATCTCATGAGGGGCAGCAGGCAACATGACACAGCAGTGGCAGAGTTGGTTTCAGAGTCAGGAAGACTTGACTTCAAGGCCACTGGGCAAGTCACTTAACCTCCCAGTGCCCTGGAAACCCTAAGACTTTAAATTTCAGAGGAGATGCTAATTGCATTGACAGAGGGAATTTGCTCAGTGGGAGCCCCCTATTGCACTGAAATCACAGGTCTAGTCCCCTTCCATCCCTCAGAGACCTTGAAGAAGCAACATGGGGGGAGTCAACCTAGGAGATAGGGCAAACTCAGTTAAAGTCCCTCTTCTGACAAACACAGGCCTTGTGATCCTGGGTGAGTCACTAAACTCTTAGAGAGTAATCCAAATCACTTAACTCTCAGATAATTTGTGCTTCCATGCATACAGTCTTGAAGACCATTAAGTTGCAGAATATTTGCTTAACTGCAACAGCAAGAGGATTTTCCTCATTGAGAGTTCTTTGAACCAATGAAATCATCTGTCCAGAACAAAAAATAATCCCCCAATTCCCATCTTTTCCAAGCTCCCACCCAGGACAGAAATCTGTTATCTTCCTGGCAATCTCCATTTAGCTTCTACTTAAATACCCCTGGCAATAGGTATTTCATAATTGCCCAAGATTGGACACTTCCACTTTGGGGCAGCCCTGAGCTTTGGTCAAGCCAGTCTAAGTCTGCTTTCCTCTAACTTCTGTTACCGTCCTGGGTCTCTTCTTTAGAGGGTCACAGGATAAGTACAATACCTTTTCCCCAGGACAGCCCTTCAGATAACTGAAGACAGCTAACATGGCCTTTCCAAGGCTTTTCTTTAGGCTAAAGATCTCAAGTTCCTTCAACAATCTTCAGGTGACATAATGTTAAATCTTCTCTCCTACCTGATTGTGCTGCTCTGGGGGACTTTCGGTTTGTCAATACCCTTCTCAGAGTGCAGCACTTAGAACAGTTCATGATCTCATGGCTGTTTTCTGCCCAGCACAGAGCACAGAGGAGATAGGACTTTTCTGTTTCTGGACATAGTGCTGCATCAGACCCACAACATCCTGACTGTTTTCTTTTCTTTTCTTTTTTTTTTTGCTTTTTTTTGGGGGGGCAAGGTAGGGCATTTGAGGTTAAGTGACTTGCCCAAGGACATACGGCTAATTTTTTTGTGTTAAGTGTCTTAGGTCACATTTGAACTCAGGTCCTCCTAACTCCAGGGCCGGTGCTCTATTCACTGTGCCACCTAGCCGCCTCCTGACTGATTTCTGAGGATCTCACAGTGCCCTAACACTCTTACGTCTTTTTTTGAATGAGCTGCTATTAAGCCAGGTCTCCAGTGTCCTGTCTTTGGGCAGTTGATTTGTTTTGAACCTTAGCATTGGTCCTCAATTATCCCTATTACATGTATATCATTGGCCCAGACTCATAATTTTGGCTGTCTGTCTTTTTGGACAACGACTCTGTTATCCAAGCAATCGCTATGCCTCCTAGCTTTGTATCATTCCCAAATTTGATAAGTCTGTCTTGTGTGTTATCATCAGAGCCATTGGTAAAATGTCAGATAGGCAGGGCCTAGTTTGTTGATCTCAAGTATAATAATGGTGATTTAAGGGGTTCAGAAAGGGTTCCCCAGATTCAAAATATCTCCCTCGCCTGTCATTGGTCTGGAAATATCCACCATTTGTTACTCATTTGGGTTAAGACAATGAAGGCATTGAAAACACCATCATGCTTTCCAAGAGAAATGCCAAATTAAGCTTTTATCTCCTATTAACACCTCATTGTGAATTCATTTATCAATCACCAGTCACTTTATAGGACAAATGATTTTATGGGGGAAGAGAGAAGAAGAGAGAATCAGGGAAAGCCTTGAGAATGGGAATTAAGAGGGAAAGACAGACTTGGGAGGGATATGACTTTTCGGTACTCTGGGTAACCAGGAAGCATCATAAAGGCACTAGGCACGTAGGATGAGGGAGGAAGTAGAAGAGTGTGGAGAATAAGGAGAAGGGAAGAAAGAAGGACTGAATGGTTACACTCTGCTTACTCAGAGAGTTACTCAGGGCCTGCTCTGCAGATGGGGACTAAGTGATTGATTTATCTAGCAAAGCAGAGTGGATAATTCATGTAAAATTATTCTCAGCCAGAACAATATTACTGCAGAGTTTTAATAACGTGGGATTGGGGGCAATGGATGAGCCAAAATTAACATGTATGTGTAATGACTCTGAGCTCCTTTGGAAACAGGATGCATTTTAAACAAGGAAAGAATTACCCCGTAAGCTAAAGATTACTTTTTAGGTTGGATTAAAATACTGTAGGCAGAACGACACTCTTGAGAAATCTCCTCTATCTCTTTTTATGTTAAGTCAAATATTAATTAAAGCAAATAAATTAGATGGTAATTATGTACAGTTGTGAATTGTAGTACGAAGTGGAAATGCACTTCAGCTACAGCTAATTGACATCAATTATGATTTGTCCAAATTAATTTGATATCCATATTGAGGTTAATATCTTAAACATTCTAAGAATAAGAAGGATCAGATCAGTTAGATGAAAGCAGCTGCCATTTCTGCACACTGTTCAGCAATGAATACTATGCTATCTTAAGTGTATGAGCAGGAAGTTCCTTAGAAGAATGTGGCCCATCTGTGATTTAGTAGAGAATCCTACGGCACACAGAGGTGATCAGGGTCATGAAAGTAGTATTAGGGGCAGGATTTGAACCTAGGTCTTCCTGATTCTAAGGTCACACACTCTCCTCACCACACCAAAAACTGTCTTTCTAATTGTATGAGTACTACTATATATGCTGTAGATTTAGTTCTGTGTATAGATTTAGTTAGCTAAATGTCCAGCTCTAAGTGATCCCATCTTAGAGCAGCTAAGAGGCTCAGTTGATATAGCATTGGGCCTGGAGTCAGGAAGTCCTGAGTTCAAATGTGGCCGCAGACACTTACTAGATGTGTGACCCTGGGCAAGTTACTTAACTCTATTTGCCTCAGTTTCCTCATTTGTAAAATGAACTGGAGAAGAAAATGGCAGACCATTCTAGTATTTTAGCCAAGAAAATCCCAAATGGGATCATGAAGGATTGAACACAGCTGAAAAATGACTCCACAACAACAAAATAGACTTAGTTCCCTCTAGCTTACCTGTTGGGGCAGCTAGGTGGTATAGTATATGGAGTGCAGTAGATAGAGTGCCAGGTCTGGAGTCAGGAAGACTCATCTTCTTGAGCTCAAATCTGGCCTCAGACCCTTATTAGCTGTGTGTCCCTGGGCAAGTCACTTGAGCCTGTTTGCCTCAGTTTCCTCATCTGTAAAATGGCCTGGAGAAGGAAATGGCAAACCACTCCAGTGTATTTGCCAAGAAAACCCCAAATGGGATCATGAAGAGTCAGACATGACTGAAACAACTGAACAACAACTACAAACTCACATGTTGGTGTTTTGATTAGTGAGACTACTCAATGATTTTTTGTTTTCAAGATCTTCAAATACAATTTTGAAATATTTTGGGAACAAGAGGAGCAGCATTGCTTGACCTCATCATGGTGTTAGGAAGGCTACCACGATAGAGGTAAAGTGACTTTCCAATCTCACTTGGCTAGTTAGTGATAGGGTGAGGATTGGAACTCAGATCATATGACTAAAGTCCACTTCTCCAGTTAAATCTCTTGAAAACAGAGGTTAGATGAGTGGGAAGCATAGCATAGAATGGTAAGGACTATTGTGATATCTCCCTTTTTGAAGATCAAGTAAAATATCTTAAAACTGTTGCTGGGGAAGGGGGGAGTAGAACTTTTATTGCACATAATTATTATGTTGGGGAGGACATTAATTTGATCTACAGAATATATACATGTTCTAGAATCACAGTGAGAAAAAGAGGGAGGACTGGAGAGAGGAAGACAGAGAAGGAGGGAGAGGGAGGGACGGAGGGAGGGAAGGGGGAGAGAGAGAGAGAAAGATTTGGAAGAGAGTTCAGAGGCCAACTAATCCAACCGAAGCCTAGAAAACAAAGTGACTTGCCCAAGAAAGGAAATGGCGTATCTGGGATGTGAAACCAGTTCCTCTGAATCCAAATCCAGCATTCATTCCACATATACCATTGTGTTCTTAGCAATGAGTCATTTTTTTTCCTGACAAATCTTCACAGTATTTTTGAATAGGGCATTCATAGGAGAGTGAAAATGCAACTGAACTTGGATTCAGAAGACTTATGTCTGAGTAGCAGCCCTGCCACATATTAACTGTGTGACCTTAAGCAAGTCACTTAACTTCTCTGAGGCTGTTTCTTCACCTGCAAAATAGCAATAACCCAGTATTACCTAGCTTAAAGGATTGTTTTGAGGAAAACACCTTGTGAGCATTAAAACTTTATATGGTTCACATATTATTATAATTTCTTAGATTAAGTATAGTCCCATCATGGGGGCAGGAGGGGTGGGATTACATGATCCTTTGAAGTCCCTTCTGGGTTTATAACTTTCTGATAGAAATGGAAAGAAAAATCATAGGTGAGGAAAGAAAATAATAAAAAGGAAAAGAGAGAGATTGATAAAGACAAAGATTGATAAAGAATAAAGATAAAGATAAAAAATAACAGTAGCATTTACATAGCGCTTTAAGGGTTGCAAAGCATTTCCCCTATTTTATCTCATTCAGTCCCCATAATCCTGTACAGTGGGTACAATTATTATTGTTTTTCAGTTGTGTCCAACTCTAAGTGATCCCATTTGCAGTTTTCTTGGCAAAGAGACTGCGGTGATTTGCCATTTCCTTTGATAGCTCATTTTATAGGTGAAGAAACTGAGGCAAACAGGGTTAAGTGACTTGGCCAGGGTCACACAGCTACTAAGTGTCTGAGGCCAGATTTGAACTCAGGAAGACTCATCTTTCTGACTCCAGGTCCACCACTCTGATCCACTATGCCTCATAGCTGCTCACAATTATACACCTTTTATAGAGGAGAAAACTGAGATAGTGACTTGATTCAGCTCATGTTCATGAAGTGTAATTTCACTTCCTCCCAGGGCATTAAAATAGGATCAGTGGGGAAGACATTATCTTCTTTCCTGATCTACGAGAAAGTATCGGGGCAGCTAGGTGGCACAGTGAATAGAGCACTGGCTTTGGAGTCAGGAGGACCTGAGTTCAAATCCAGCCTCAGACACTTAACACAAAAAAACTAGCCATGTGACCTTGGGCAAGTCACTTAACCCCAATTGTCCTCCCAAAAAAAGGCAAAAAAAAAAAAAAAAGAGAGAGAGAAAGTATCGAGAACTACTCCGGTTGGAAGTGTCCATAGCTGTGTTAACTCATCTGTTGTTAACATGGGAAATTCTCACAGGGGTTGGAGCTGTCCACAGCTGAAGTTCATGTGGTTCAAGGAAGATGATCTTAACCCCAGGTATTAGGCTTTTAAATAGCATCAGCAGGTACCTGGGTTGAGTGAATCAAATATTCCAAGTTTATGATTAGTCCTTACACTCCCACACTGCTATCCTACATTTCCAAACCCTGGACATCAACCAATCAATGAATAATCATTTAGTAAGTGTTGTGCAATGGAATGAGATTAACTTTGGAATGGGAGGACCTAGGTTCAGATCCTGCCTCTGTCATTTACAGCTTGTGTGACCTTGATCAAATTGTTTTACCTCTAGGCCTTTAGCTTCCTTATCTGTAAAATTAGTGGATTGGACTGGGTGATCTTTAATGCCCCTTCTACTTTTAAATCTAAAATCCTATGAAGTACCGACCATGTGCTAGGCAAACACAAAAATACAAACACAAAAGCAAAAGAGTTCTTGTTTTCAGGGAGCTTACATTCTACTAGTAGGTATAATTGTTTGCAGACCTATTAATACAGTACATACACAAAACAAAAAAAATACTCAGTGACGGAGAGGGCCCCAGGAAATCAGAAAAGGCCTCTCGATATTACGTGAATCAAACTCTATCTCTCTTTAGAGTCTAAAGAGAGAGATAGATATCCCAGGAAGCCAAACATTCCAGGCATGGAGGACATGTGTGTAGTGGAACAGAGATGGGAGAGATGGAATGTTTTGTATGGGGAACAAGCAGCAGGCCAGTGGGGCACAAGTGAAAAGTATGGGAGATGACCACTAGCATCAGCTATGGAAGACTCTTAGCTAAGGCCCTAGACCTTATTGGAACACACACAGTAATGGTCCCACCAAAAGAGGCAAGGATAAAGAGAACGAACATTTGAAGAGACCCCATTAGATCAGAACCAATATTTCAGTCAGCACAATTGCTAGATAATGTGTTATCTTAAAGAGAATGGTCATAGATCTAGAGTTAAAAGGGGGCATCAAAAGTCATCTACTCCAACCTCTTCATTTTACAGAATAAAAGAAGTCTTAATAAGTTCCCTGTAAGCAAGGACAATTACAAAAATTTACCTCTGTACCTTAAGTGCCTAGTATGGGTGCTTTATATTAGACTGTGAGCTCTTTGTTTTTCTAGCATTTAACACAATGCCTGGCACATAGTAGACAATAATATTCGTGCTGATGGACTGGAACATAGTAAGTACTAATGCTAAATGTTTGTTGAAATGATTTGCAATAACTGCCAGACCATTTCAGCTGTCTAAAAGTGAAACTGGAGGTCTTTAAACAGATGTTGTCAATGGCATTCTTAATAACGTATGGTTTGGGCTAGGTAAGCTTTGAGGTTCTTCCCAACTCTGAGATGCTGTGATATTGTGCAGAACTAGGCACTTTATTTTTGATCATTTAGCAACCATGCTAGATTACAGAAGCATTTTGAAAATGGGGTAGGTTTGATTATGTTTAGCCAGTATAAAATTCAATACATCTATAAAAATAAGACTCAGTGTCTCCCACCAAAGGACTTTATTTTCCTTTTCAATTTTGCATTGCTCATTTTATTGGATTTTGGAGATGAAGACAGATAAAAGTCAAAAAGAGGTCAAGCCAAACCAAAATGAAAAAAAAATACTTCTAGAATCAATAATAAAATTGTTTCTACTCTTGTCTTTTTTTTCTCTGCCAAGATCTGTATCATTGCTAAGAAACCAAAGGGAAAAAATGAGAGGTTAAGTATAACTTCAATGAATGGTTATTACATGAAAGCCACTTGGACTTGATATAATAGGCTAGTGCATGAGCATGAAAACATGAAGGTTATTTCCCAGGAGCTCAATTCTTCAAACATATAATCTGCTTCAAAATATATAAACCCGGGGCTGTATGTTAAGTCACATGGACACAGGGGCTCAAGAAGAGGCCAACACAAGCATTGGTTCATGGGCCTGATCATGTGTCATAAAGTCTTAGTAGAGTCATGGTTCCAATCACCTATTTTAAGTGATGAGGTTCAGTCATTGGCTCCCAAGTGGGAGCATTGTACAGATGATAGGCAGGTATGTCTCAGGAAGAGTAGACTCACTGTGAGTGAGAATGCTATGCTTTCCTATTTGGCCAGCAGGAAGAACTCAGATGGAGCCAGACTCTATAACAAAAGGCTGTGACTCTTTTTATGGTGGCAAAGGACTGAGACTAAGGAGTGTCCATCAATTGGGAAATGACTGAACAAATTATAATATACTAATTTGTTGTTGTTGTTGAGTTTCAGTCCTGTCTAACTCATCATGATCTCATTAGGTGTTTTCTTGGCAAAGATACTGGAATGATTTGCCATTTCCTCCCCAATTCATTTTACAGAGGAGAAAATTGAGGCAAACAGGGTTAATTTTCATGTCTAGTTCACATAGGTAGTTGATGTCTGAAGCTGGATTTGAATGCAGGTCTTCCTAAACTCAGGACTGGCACTCTATCTACTGTGCCACCTAGCTGCCCATATATGAATTTACATATAGAAAAACAGTACATGGCACAATTTTCTATTGAGCCATAAGAAATGACACAAGGGGATGGTTTCAGAGAAATCTGAGAAGACTTTTTCTGAACTGATCCGGGGTGAAGTAAGAAGAACCAGAATAATTTATACTGTAACAGCAACACTGTAAAAATAAACAATTTTGAAAGAACTCTGATCAATGAAATAACCAGCCATGATTCCAGAGAATTGATGAAGAATGCAAGCCACCTCCTGACAGAGAGGTGATGGAATAAATATGCAGAATAATAAACATATTGTTAGACATGGTAAACACAGACTTTTTTTGCTTGACTATGGATATTTGACACAAGTTTTTTGTTTTTCTTCCCTTTTTTGCCCCCCAGTATATGCTTGGGATGGTGGTGGTAGTGGTGGTATTAAGAAGTTGAAAGAGAGAAAATTGGTTTTTTAATGGAACAACAACAAAAAAGAGTATAACTAACCAAAGACTAGATCATATATAGAAATTACTATGGAATTTACCATTGGCATTTTCAACCGTTCTAGTAATTCTGAGACTAACACAGTTAATCTCCTTTAATAGAAATGGAAAGGATCCATGTACAGCTTCTACACTGCAGTAGGCCTTCCTAGTCACTGCTCCTTGGCAATTGATGTCTTGCTAAGAAATTCCACCAAGATTAATGACTCTGAAGGATGAATGAGTATGGATTTGAAGAGAAAATCTATCTAGTGGAGTTTGGGCAATTGTAAGCAGACCTGCAGCAAATGGATGGAGCTCTGGGTCTGGAGTCAGGAAAACTTATCTTCCTGAATTCAAATATGACCTCAGACACTTACTAGCTGTGTGATCCTGGGCAAGTCACTTAATCCTGTTTGCCTCAGTTTCCTCTTCTGTAAAATAAGCTGGAGAAGGAAATGGCAAACCATTCTAGTATCTCTGCCAAGAAAACTCCAAATGGGATCACAAAGAATCAGACATGAATGAAAGGACTGAACAATCACAAAGCAGACCTGCCCTCTTTTTGATAACAGGTAGGCAAAATGAAAAAGATGTGCAAATGTTACCAGACTCCTTAACCTTTACTGCTGTCTTCTCTTATAATTTGTGTCTAGCTGACCCTATATCAGCAGAAGTTACTTTCAGAAATGAGGGAGTATCAGGGAGAAAGAGGTGTCTAGAGCTGCCTTGAAGTTTTCTGAACTTTGGGTGCTTCTTTTTGCTACAGGGGCTAGAGTCAGTAACTCAAGAAAACAGGTTCAGAGGACAAAGGAGATGTCACTGGCCAACTGGTTCTAAACAAAAAAGAAAGCCACAAGGCTCATAATTGATCTTTACATGTACATAATGAACTAATGAATTTAAAAAGCTTCTGTTAAAGCATCCAAGGTGGGAGCTCCAAAATTGAATGACTAACATATGTATTCTAACTCCAGTATTACCAATAAGTAGTGGTAATAGTGCCAAGCACTGTGTAAGTCACTGGGGATATAAACACAAAAGTGAAACAGTGCCTACCCTCAAGGTGCTCACATTCTAATAGGAAGAGACAACACAAATACAGGAGTATTGTGACAGTGAAAGGAGTTTTTGGTCTGGAGGGTAGGTAACAAGGATGGTGAGTAGAATCATAACTGGTTATTGTTTTACTTTTTCTAGAAGGATGGTAGTTCTGATTTGATTTTTCTTCCAAGATTAAGAGGTGGAGAGAAGGGCTGGGATGGATGCATGTGGCTGCAGGGCAGGTGGCAAGATACCCAGAGTAGATGGCTGAGTGGATGAGAATGTGGAACATAGTCTGAGACTAGTTAGGTGAGTTTGTCTTTACTGATAAGAAATGCTTAGCCCCAAGAAGGGAGTTCCAAAACTGAGCATCTTAATACAGTAATCCTATATAACCCTACTCTTACCATCAGCTAGACAAAACATAGGAGACTAACTCTTACACACATACCCTTCAGGTTATACATTGCATTTTGGGAAATTTTCCCTCATGGATACTCATTTTGTTTAGATTTCACCTGACATTTTTGGGGTATGGCGAGGAGGTGATTCACCTTGCCCCTGTATGGGTCCCAGATTTGGTAGAAGAGGACTGGTCTAGTTGGAAAGAGTGGTAGCATTTTAGAGGAAATGAATGAAGTTTCAATTGTGATACAGATAAATGAAGTTGGATGTGTAATCTTCCCCATCCCTGCCATCTTGCTGAAATGAATCCTCTTCCTTTCACAACTGTATGTAGTAGTTAAAAAGAAATTACAGGGGAGGTGATTAAGCTGAAGAGAGTAACTGCCCCAACACTTTTAAGAGTAGCCAGAAAACATAGACAATGGGTCACAGAAACCAGCCTGATTCACAAGAAGAAGCTATTGAGATTACTACCAGAACCTACATCACAAGCTAGACTGACACCACTTTGCCTTGTCCAGCTTGTGCCAAAATCTAATCATTGCTGTAAAGTCAATGAAATGAATGAACAGGATTATGACAATGATGAGGAAGATTAATTGTTATACTTCTGTGGGCCTAATAATACAGGAACTGATGCCCTTTGAACAGGTATAAATGATGGGGGTGAGAAATTTCTGATATACATATCAAATGTGTTCTCTTGACTGGGGTTTTGGAATGGGGTCACTGATAAGACAAATGGAGCTGAGCAAAGGGCTTGGTGACACTGGATGTGATTTATCTTTCTTCCTTTCTCTCTTTCCTATGCTAATGAACTGCCTTTGCGTATCAAGTGAACACAAATGTAAAACATTCAGTTTATATTATATCGAAACAACATTCCTATCATCACTGAGAATAAGATTTTGTCTACTGTCCTTTCCATTTCTATTCATTGTATTTTCAATCCAGAGCACATCTTACCTTGTACTATAAGCAGTACTTACTTTAACCTTTCTTTTCTTCTTGAGACTTT
>CM053585.1:439896074-439954156 GCA_028646515.1 Pseudochirops corinnae
AAAAAAAGTACAAAAAAAACCATATCAAAATTGTAAATATTGCCTAATGGAGGTCAGGAATCTGGGTCTATAATGGCTGAGCAGCTGTAGGCATGATAGAAATGACTGAATTGAGATAATATTAGATATGGACAATTTTTCAAGTACAAAGTGAACTCAACAGCTGACAAGCTATTTTGATTTGAATAAAGGAATCATCTCCCCAAGAAAAAAAAATAATTGGACTCCTTAAAAACCATGACTGGATACTGTGTTTCAAGAAATAATAAATATAAACTACACAGAACTTTTAGAAGCAGAGGGCAAAGTAAAGACAGAAAGAATCCTTTGATCTCCTCCTGAAAGAAACTCCAAAAGGAAAAGTCCTAATAATGTCATAGCCAGAATCTAGAGCTTCTCTATCACAGAGAAATACTGCAGATATCCAGGGTAGAGGTGGGGCCGGAGGGCACAGAGCAGTTGAGTATCAAGGAACTACGCAGGAGTACACAAGACCTAGCAGCTTCTAATTTAATTGAGAGATCTTGGAAGACACTCTTCCAAAAGACAAAGGATGCAGTCTCACAACCAAGAATACTTTGCCCTACAAAGCTAAGTA
Organism: Pseudochirops corinnae; assembly: GCA_028646515.1. NCBI lineage: Eukaryota > Metazoa > Chordata > Mammalia > Diprotodontia > Pseudocheiridae > Pseudochirops > Pseudochirops corinnae. The sequence continues at coordinate 439,896,673 of CM053585.1, forward strand.
TAATCCTAATGGGGAAAAAAACTATTATTAATGGAATAGAGGGCTTTAAAGCATTCCTGATTAAAAGAATAGTCCTGAATAGAAACTTTGAAATTCAAAAACAAGAGTCCAGAGAGTCCTTGAAAGGTAAATAAAGTTGTGCAATTGGAAAGGACTGTACGATGATTGTGGTGCTTTCATTTCTAATAGAAGAAATAAGTGCCCCTTCAATAAGCATTGAAGGAATTAAATAAGAGAAACGGAGGTCCCAAGGGGAATTGGTTACATTCTGGGGTTTTGAAGAGGGGGAAAGAAGGGAAGATAAAGAAAATACATTAGTATAGAAAGGAGGAAGAAAGAGTTGGAACTTGTTTTTTTTTGCAGAGTGCACAGTGGAAGAGGAAAAATGCAGGGACTGAGCAGCTGATAAACTTCCCTCATCTGAAAGGGACAAAGGATAGTTAAATACACACACACAATACACACACACACACACACACACACACACACACACACACGTTAACATAGTAACTCATCAAATTCAACAGGACAACAAGTGGGGATAGGAAAGGAGGTGTGGTTAAGAGAGACGATAATACTATGGAGGGAATAGGCATAAGAAAAACAAACTTCAGGGGCGCCTACCTGGTTCAGTGAATAGAGCACTGGCCCTGGAGTCAGGAGAACCTGAGTTCAAATACGACCTCAGACAAATGACACACTAGCCGTGTGACTTTGGGCAAGTCACTTAACCCCAATTGCCCTCCAAAAAGCAAGAAAGAAAGGGGAGGAGTATTTTAACAGACAAATGACATTTAAAAAAAACCGTACTGATCCTAAAGGGGGGGAATTAAAAGGAAAAAAAAGGAAAGAATTAGAACCTAATAGAGTACCTTAGATTGCCTCTTAAATAATTGAGGAATTGGTGAATAAATTGTGGCATATGAATGTAAGGGAATATCATTGCACTTAAGAGATGACTAAAGAGACAATTTCAAAGAATCTTGGGTAACTCGAATTGGTACAGAATGAAGTGAGCAGAACAAGAACAATTTATGGAGGGACAGCATTGTAAAGAAAAGCAACTTTGAAAGACTTCAGAACTCTGATCAATACAATGAACCATGTCTCTAGGGGACTGTGATGAATCATGTCACCCACTTCCTGACAAAGAAGTGATGAGTCCAAAATGTAAAAAAGCCGTACATTTTTATAAATTGTATGCATTCACTTTGCTTATGTTTGTTTGAAGGTTTTTTTTTTCTTTCACTAAGTTTTAAATGGGAGGAAGGGTGTTGAGAATCTGGAGAGTTAGCAATAGTGGTACCCCAAAAAAGAAGACTATTGAAATGTTTTTAATTTTCCCAAAGAGAATGGAATGCAATCAAAAGGACAGCTTTGAAAGTAACCTTTAAAGCTTATTATTTAAGTTTTAAGTATATACTGCATAACATGGAGATTCACATTTTCATATATAATTATTTGAGTTCTCCTATATATGCAGAAATAAAGTAATCATTTTTGGTGTTTAAGTTTCAAATAAGAAATTAAAATTTTTTTAAAGAAATAACATGTTGAATTTGTTACATGCTTTTTAAAATGATGTAATAGATATTTTCTATATATTTTACATGAGAGATTTGTTACATATTTTTAGAGTATTTAATAGAGATTTGCGTTTCCCCACATAATCTTTTCCTGTTCTACTTTATAAAGACATTTTTTTGCTATTCATTAAATTCAGAATTAAAAATAAATTTTTAAATGATGCAGAAAAGTAAAGGAAGATTGAGAATGAAGGAAAATGTGACAATTAAGAGATATTGGTAATTTTGGAAAGAGTGATTTTAGTTCAGTGTCTAGACTGGAAGCCAGATTGCAAGAGATTAAGAAGTTGGTAAGAAAAAGGGAAATCACAGTAAGAAGCATGGAAAGTTTTGTCCAGAAGTTTAGCTGTGAAAGGTAGAAGATATATAGAACGATGATTTAAGGGGATAGTAAGATTTTTTTTTTTTTGCTTTTTGGAGGAGGAAGGGCAGGGCAATTGGGGTTAAGTGACTTGCCCAAGGTCACATGGCTAGTACATGCTAAGTATCTGAGGCCCAGTTTGAACTCAGGTCCTCCAGACACCAGGGCCAGTGTTCTATTTACTGAGCCACCTAGCTGCCCTAATGGTAAGCTTTTTTTTAAGAATGGGAGAGACCCAGACATGTTTGTAGCAAAGTAGAAAGGAGTCGATAGGCTGGGAAAAATTGAAGCAAAAATAAGATTAGAGATTAGAGAAAGAAGATTATAGGGGGAGAAAAAAGGGCAGAGAATCAATGGTACAAGTCAGGAGCTTGGCTTTAATGAGGAAGAGGAAGGCCATCTCTTCTTCAGAAACTAAAGTAAAGGAAGAGAAGAAAAGGGTATGATAACAAGTAATCTGAGATACACAGGAGAAGAGTGAGCTCACCATAGAAGCCTTCTATTATCTCACTAAAGTATATGGTGAAAGGGCATTGGGAAGGGATGGAGTGGCATACTTAAAAAGAGAAGATTTGATCAGTCATAGTGGGGAAACTTAAAAGAAAAGAAACATCATGATGATGGTGGTGGTGGTGGGCTGTTGTTTATACAGTACTTTGTATATATATGTATATATACATATATATATACATACATATATATATAAAATTCGATCTTCATGGTCATCTCATCTGTAAAGTACTACTCATTCTCCTTTTGCATATAAGAAAATTGAGCATGAGGGGTGTTAAGTGGCTTGCTAGGGTTACATAACTAGTAATTAGAGAAGAGCAAAATATTGTCTAATGGCATTAACAGCTCATTTGAGCCTAAACAGCATGAATTGAAGACCATTTTTTGGACCCAATTCTGACATCCTCAAGGAAAATTCTTGTGGGAAAACAAGCCAAAGGGACATTTTTTGAGCAACTTCCCCTTACCACCCCCCACCTACTCCCAATAGCCATCCAAGATAGTACCTAGGCAAATGGTATCCAGGGTTAGAGCCCAATTAACATATGGATTACGAAAATAAATAATAGCAATAGTAAAAATGCACATTAGTAATGAAGAGCCACATCAATGCAAATTATCTTTGTAGAGTAGCTACTGCCTTCTATGTACAGTAGCCAGTTTTAGAAATCATAGGAAAATTCTTTGAGGTCTTGCTCAGAAGCAATATAGTATTGAAAAAGACCTGACTTAGTCCCAGAAAACAACTAAGGCTCAGGAAGAATATAGTTCATTAGTTTTCTCACATCTTAAAGGTGGCCAAAAAAAAAAAAAAATCATAGCGTTTTCTCTTCTACTGCCAATGGCTCCCTTACCCTGGGCACTACTTCCCATAAATGATATCTAAGAAGGGTATCATCAACCTTCGCTGGCAGCACATCGACACTGACTCCACAGAGGTGTACTGAGACATAAAAATGATCCTGTTTTGTAGAAAGCAGTTGAAGTGGGGAGAAGGTTAACATCTAACTATAAAAGCCCATTACCTTTCCCTAAAAGCATTTTCTAGAAATGAATATTCTCCCTTGAGGTGGTCTTTTATATGAAAAAGGCCTCGTGGAAACATTCTTAAGAGCCTCAGATAAGAATCAATATTCTGGAAGTAGGTTTTCAATCATGTCACCTTACTTCAGACCACAATGTGTCAGGCGTCTTTGATTCCTCATCCTTCATTGCACAGGTGCGATCAATTACAAATTCTTGTCCTTTGGACCCTTATGATTTTGTTCCTTTATACTTCCACTATCATCAGTCTATAGGGTTACTAGGTGACAGTGGATAAAGTGCTGGGCCTGGAGTCAAGACGACTCATGTTCCTGAGTTCAAATGTGGTCTCAGGCACTTCCTAGCTATGTGACCCTGGACAAGTCACTTAACCCTCTTTACCTCAGTTTTCTCATCTGTCAGATGAGCTGGAGAAGGAAATGGCAAACTACTCAATTATCTTTGCCAAGAAAATCCCAAATGGGATCACAGAGTCAGACACGACCAAAAAAGACTAAAGTCCTTAATACCACCCACTCAGACCCTTGTGTTGTACCTTTGACAGGTCCCTTGCCACTATAATCTTCCCCCCTTTTATCTTTTCTGTGCATTGATGCCAGATTACCAGTCCTCTGAAATAATTATAAAGTGCTTAAAGGCACAGTGCCTGGCATATAATAAGCATATAAAAATGTTAGCTACTATTATTAATAATACACAAATAATATCATATCACTCCTCTGTCCAAAATCCTTCTCTGGATTCCTATTTTCTATCAAGCATATTGTCCAGCAGCCTCCATGTCTTATCTCACACAACACAACCTGCTCTATGCCCAACAGCATCACTCCTGTAACCCAAACACCTCCCATATCATTCTACCACTTTATCCTTGGTCCACTTGTTTCCTGGAATACTTTTTGCCCAGCTGCCAGCTCCCCATTTTTTGATGCCTATCAAATGTCACCACTTCCAGAAAACTTTCCCTGATACTCCCATCTAGAAATTATTTCTCCCTGTTCTGATCTCATATGCTTAATACTCTTATGTTTGACAAAGGACTTTACAAAGGGAAGAGACAAGTGAAAACAGACCCAGAAAAGTGGAATGACTTGCCCAAGATTAAACAGGTAGAAAGCAATGAGCCAGGATAAAAACCCAAGTCCTCTGATTGCATTTCAAAGCTCTCTCCACCACACAATCCTGCCTCTGCTGTATTTATCTTTGAGAAGCCATGTGAGGTATAAGAATGCTCAGTTTAGAATTGATAAACCTGGCACCGAAATCTTGGTTCTGCTTCTTAATACTGAAGTGTCCTCCTGCGGAAGGACTTTATACCACTTGGGCTCAGTATTTTCATCTGCAAAATGAGAGAGTTAGGCTAGATGAACTTGGAGATTCCTCCCATCTCTAAATCTGTGATCTTGTTTTAAACTGTATATTCTTTGTTTTTGTACACGTATCTTATTTCTTCCTAGCTGATTTTAAATTCCTTCAGAAAGGTCATCCTATGAATTACTTATCTTTGTATCTCCCAGAGTACCTAGGTGAATTACACAATGTTTAGTGTACATAATAAGTGTTTGTTGAAAGAAGGGAGGGTGGGAGAGAAAGAAGAAGGAAGGGAGGGTGGGAGAGAAAGAAGAAGGAAGGGAGGAAGGAAGAAAGGAAGGAAGTGGGAAGGAAGGAGAGAAGGAAGAAAGAAAGGAAGGAAAAAGGAAGGAAGGAGAGAAAGGAGGAAGGAAGGAGAGAAGGAAGGAAGGAAGGAAGGAAGGAAGGAAGGAAGGAAGGAAGGAAGGAGTAAAGAAAGTATATGTATGTATGCCAGCTAGACTGATTGGTAGGTGGGCTTGTTCTGGTCAACTCCAAATTGTTTGATGGATTCCACATACTTTAGAGAGAAAAACAGGAAAGTTGGAGTATTCAAAGTGCTGAAGATGGGGGAAAGTAGTGCAAATTCTTTCATTTGGGGACATTAACACTTCTCTCAGAGTAGGTCCTCACTTGTGACTCCAGGCCCTTCACAATGTGGCTTCAACCACCTTGACAGCTTTCTCTCCCACCACTCTCCTTTACATGCTCTCTACTCTACAAAGCATGGGACTCCTCACCATATCTCTTTCATGTTGCTCTGCTCTCCCATCTCCACGTGTTTTTCTCATGCTGTTCACTAAGCCTGGAAGGCCTTTCCCTGCCCCATCTCCTCCCATTGATGTCCTCCCTATCCTTTAAGATCCTGCTCAAATTCCACGTTAAGCCCTGAGATAGTACTGATCTTTTTCCTTCTCATGGACCCTGCATAGCATCCTCCTACACTTACATTTATCCTCTGCTGCCTTAAATGGTGACCACGTGTATATGTGTGTAGGGTAACAGAACTTAGAGCTTAAAGGAGCCTTGGAGATCATTCAGTCCAATTTCTCCCTTTTACAAATGAGGAAATGGATTCTTAGAGAAATTGAGTCATCTTCTCTGCTAGATTATGAGTGGCCTGGGAACAAGAACTGTGTCTTATTTAATGTTTGTATATTCTGCACTAACAGTCCACACATAGTAGGTACTTAATGCATGCCTTGATTATGAGCTCCATGGGGACAGGAACTGCATCTTTGTTTAATCTGTTTCCCCCAGCACCTACAGTAGGTGCTTAATTTATGTCTTTTGGCGTTTCTGGAAGTTTGGCCTTTCCTTTAGATGATCCATCCTTCATCATGTGCCCCAACAGCTATTTTTACTGCAGTCAGGTACTTCAGCTAAAAATAAATTCATTCCCTAGTAAACGATCACATGGACTTGGTCTGATATTTTTTATGTTTGTCGTGTCTGTGAGAAAGCTCATGCCTAAAATGATAGAAAAACTAAGAACACAAAATGTCCGTAATTGAAAAGTTCCCTATCACTAAATTCTCATCTATTTACTCACTATTGGCCTCCATGTTATTATAACAATTTATTTTTTTAAATAGGTCAAGCTGTTCCCTTCCACCAGGTAAATTACACCTGTCTCAGAAATTATGAAAGTGCTGCACATTTTTTCCTATTAAATAATAATTCAGAACATGTTTCCTGAAGGTTTTTTTCCCTCTCTTCATTCTCCAAACATTCCCTGGCAGTAGGAAGATTCTAAGAGGCACACTTTAATTCAGAACTGCTTTACAGCCTAGCACATGATTAAAAGGAATGTGGGAGTTTGACATGGCAACCTCTATCTCTGTACCTGCAGAGTTGGACTGCTTCCACAAAGTACAAATTCCCAGGGTGCTCTGCCACTAGGAGAGCTTCCCGTGTGTAGCTGCCCATCTCTCCCCCCTAATATTTTTTTAAAAGCATACTATCCACACAGACTATAGAATGAGCACTCTGTTGCTTGTTCAGTTAGTCTGACCTTAATATAGAACTGCTGGTGTAAAAAGCTTTATTAGATACATTCAAGAAAGAAGCTATCAAAATTGGTCATATGCCTATAACTTTAAAGCTAGTGAGGCTACCACTAGAGAAGGTCTAGGACAGAGCCTTAAGGGGCATCCACAATTCAGAAGCCAAACAGGCATGATGATCAAACAGAGGACACCAAGAAAAAGCAGATGGACCAGGAGCAAGCTCTGTGCCAAAAACCCAAAAGGGAAAGGGTAGGCAGCAATGTTTAGTGTTGAAGAGAAATGAAGAAGAACAAGGACTGAGAACAGGCCTGGATTTAGCAATTAAGTCATCGGCAACTTTGGAAGAAGCAAGTTCAGTTGAGTGATAAGGTTGGAAGTCAAACAGCAAGGGTTGAGAAATGAGCAAAAGGAACAAGAGGGAAATCCAAGGGCGCACAACAGCACTCCAGGAAGAAGGCATTCTCCCAGGGGATGTGCTTAAAGCTGGGTTTAGGTGGGCATTTGGGGATGGCTAGTCCTTTTTTGCCTAAAAGAGGGAGAAAACATCCACCTCATCAATTATGGAAATGTTGGGAGTAGATCTCTGGAGGCAGTTAATGCACCACTTCTTTGGAAATGAGAAGAAGCAAGAAAGAGATTCTATGCTATATATCCCTGCCCATGAAGGCTTCCAGACCAGCTGTTTCTCATGTCCCTCATTTGCTGCTGAGAGGTACAAATCGGTTTCCTTTTGTAACATTTAAAAAGTTTAAGAGACACAGTTTCTGGGTAATTGATCATTTTATTAATAATATTAGCATATTATCAATAAAAGGATCAGAGACACTCTTGAATGCCAAAGACCTCTCACAGAACCCATTCAACACTTATATGCCCTTGGAAGCCTGGGTGTTCCTGAGGGTGGCAATCAACTCTGATTGGTTAACAAACAATGAAAGAGAATGAATAGTATAATGAGAGGTGGACTTATTCCAGTGAGGTTCTTGGGTTAGGTGACCCTGAGTACCCAGTCTTTGTCAAAGAGACTTATGGGTATCTATATCACCTATCTGACAAAAGAGTGAATACACATTTTCCCAGACCTGTCTGAGTAAACACAGTGAGCAGGAATCCACCAATTCACCTAAACTTCGAATGTCTTTCTCTCTTTGATGAGTTCCTAGCCTTCTTGGCTGGGTAGGTTTTGCCCAAGATTTCCCACCATGGTTGATTTCTGGATGAGGAAATGGAAAACCTTTAGTTTAGTTCTAATTCAATAATTGACTTTTGATATATGAAAGAAATAATTTCTCTCACTCTCCATTCTCAAGAAACAGAGGGGCTCTGCATAGATGTGCATGGAGCCTGGGCCGGCATTGTCATGTCATTGGCAATTTCCCTGTGAGGTACTGAGTGATTCACTCAGCATTGCACAGCTGGTAAGTGACAGATTTGAGACACATATCCAAGTCTTCTGAAACAGAGCTCACTACCCTTTGTCCTGTGCTATGGTGCCTTGCCTTAGAGCAGGACATGCTTACATCAAAAATCTCTTATATGAATTTCAGAATCAAAAAACAAACCTCTCACCTCCCTTATGACAATGCTGGTCCTAGGATGTACTTCAGTTCATCTGTGGTAACTGGCTCCTTTCTACTGAAGCCTTCAACCCAAAGCAAAGTCATCCAGGTATCAGATTCTGGATCTGCCTTTCACATTCCCAGAAATGGCTTTCTCTTTTACAGGACAAGAGCCTTTGAACTTGTCATTCAGTCCCTTTTTAGTCATGTCTGACTCTCTGTGACCCCTTTTGGGCTTTTCTTGGCAAAGATACTGGAGTGGTTTGCCATTTCCTTTTCTGACTCAGAAGAAGAAACTGAGGCAAACAGGGTTAAGTAACTTGCCCAAAGTCACAAAGCTAGGAAGTATCTGAGGCCAGATTTGAACTCAGGAAGATGAAGCTTCCTGACTCCAGGCCTGGCACTCTATCTACTGTACCACCTACTGGCCTACTAAGCACAGTACCTGCTGCTTAATAAATGTGTTTTCCTTTCCCCTTTCCTGGGCATAAGATGCCTTCACAGAACAGAAATGCATCTATATAAAACTGTGAGACAACAGAAGAGTGCAGGTGAAGGGCAAGTTCATCTCAATTGTTAACCTTAGGAAAGGGAATCATTTTCCAGGATGGCAGCAAGGAAAATGAGATCATTGATTCTTTTTTATTTGTCCTTCAGGTTATAAGCTACTTGAGGGTAAGGACCAAAGCTTCTTTAGATCCCTTGTGTAAGTGCCCAAAACATTCATATTAAAATGTTAATGAATGAACAAAGGAACACTGAAAAAGAAATAGCAAATACATTTGTGTTAGAATGTGTTAGAAAAGCAAGTTCTACAGAGTAAGCATTGACCTATAGAACAAGGAAGGTATATTTGTCTAATACCTGAGGTTGGTGTTTAAAGACAAGCCTTCCCCTGAAGCAGATCTTGGCATCATGTTGTACATGATCTGTCAAGTCCATGGATATAGGATGAGGGGTAGGAAGCAGGCAAGAGCTTCATTTTTGCTAGTAGGGATGCCCTGGTACTCCCAACTTTGCAAGATGCTATTAGAAAGGTTGAAGCAACTGTACATGAAGCTAGTTAGGACAAACCAACACCAGAAATTCCCTTGAGCCATAAGGTAGCTTATTCAAGTAAACATGCCCATATGTCTTTACAGAAACTCCAGGTTGTTTGGAACTCAGAAAATGCTACATGCTAGAATTGTAATGTATTGGGGGGGGCGGGGAGGGAGGAACAATTCACTTATTTAAAGCCTATTAAAAGAAATCTGGAGGGCTACTGCTACATTTTAAAAGATATTCCATTTTTTAAGGTCATCAAAGTTTTCTTCTTCAGAGCCCAAAGGGGAAAAAATTGCAGAATAAAACTCTCAGGCAGTGAAGATTCTATCTTCATTATAGAAATGCCATGGTGGAGTGAGTTAAAGGTTAAAACTGAGCCTGGGGGTTCAACTCTAATGTGATTTTGCTATATGATTGGGTAATCGGCTATCTCCCATGTTTCCCTTTTCCCATCTGTCAAAAAACAACACTCATTCTTCTGACCTTCCACATGGAAAAGTTTTGAGCAGAGTCAGTCTCACCCAGAGGCAGAGTACACGGTTGCCTATAAAGTATCACCCAGACGCATGGAAAGCTTCTTGGTCCAAGAATGTCTTTCCCTACACTGCCTAGAATTTCTCACTTCAGTTTATTAAGTTGCCTAAAAGTCCAGCAATGGAGGAGATTTGTGTTAACAAATTTCCTTTCAAAAATGCAAATTGTATATATCATTCACCCCCTAGTCTGAATTGCTTTGGTTGGATTGTTTTTCCTCCAGTGCAATTGAGATGCACCGAGTAAATGGGAGTTCTAATAAGACAGAGATGAAGTGAAAGGATACAGGGCAAAGAGGACCTGGAAGTCTGGAGAGCAACAGAGGAAGAGAGTTTGCAGGGTTCAGTGAAAAGCTTTCCCACATCAATTTTGTCTTCATTACATCCTGGACTATAAAGTACAATCGAAAGGACTTCTGGCTGTGAGGTAGTTACCTCCCATCACACTGTCTGTCTCTGGGGACATTAGAGGGATTTCAGTGAGAATAATCAAATGGCATGATTTCCACGTTGCTGCATTTGTTTTTAAGCTAGACTATGTTTTAATTGGCATAGAGATCCCCCCAGTGAAGAAACTCCCTCTGCCAATGTATATGAGCACCTTCTGTGCAACTTAATGGTTTTAGAGTTACTTGGGGTACAGAGGAGTTGAAGTGATTTTCCCAGTATCACATAGGCAAAGCCAGATTCACAACCTTACCTCACATCTTCCTGATGCCAAGGTCAGACCTCTAACCATAAAGCCATGCTACTTTTTGTGTCAGACTGAATGAAATACTCTGTGCATGCTAGGGCCATAATTTAACTGATGGTGTAACCAAATCTGGGGCAGCCAGGAGGTCCAAAGGATACAGTGCCAGGCCTGGAGTCAGAAGGACTCACCTTCCTGAGTTCAAATCCAGCCTCAGACACTTGCTAGCTGTGTGACCTGGACAAGTCACTTAACTCTGCCTCAGTTCTTCATCTGTAAAATGAACTGAAGAAGGAAATAACCAACCCCTCCAGTATCTTTGCCAAGAAAACCCCAAATGGTGTCACAAAGAGTCAGACATGACTGAAATGACTAAATAACAACAACATAACTAAATCCATAGCATAATGTGAGACTCTATATGACCATTTTTTATCAGAAGTGTTACTCTAGGCTCCTTATCATTTGGGTAAACCTTCCATCTTACAGAACTTCCTCACTGTTTTGTGTGGCACAGACCCCTTTGGGACCCTTTCTCAAAATGATGTTTCAAAATGCATAAAATTAAATGCCTGTATTTTAAAGCTATGTTGAAATAGCCAAATATTTTTATGACCAAACTGATGGGCCCCAGGTTGAGAAAGCCCAACAGGAGCTTTATCCAAAATAAAGTGGCTGTTCCAGAGCCCTTCCTGTGACCTTCGCCAACAATGGCTCCTAAGCACTTGGAGGCTTATTACTTTGTTAGCTGTCACAATAGGGAGAATACTACAGGAGAACCTTAGGATCTGCCTCTTTCCCTATAGCTATGTTATACACCTTGTTGGCAGAAGAGATTTGTTAGATGCTGACAGCATCCTTGGCATTCACAGACACAGGTGTTGCTTACAGCACTGTCTCTGTGTATCTTCCATGAAAATACTTTCCTGCTGTATGTTTTCTTGATTTTAGCTACCAAACACATACACTCACACACACACACACACACACACACACACACACACACACACACACCTCTAAGGGTATTAAAAAAAATTCTCACTCTGCCCTCTACTGAACCAAAAATGCATTCATTGGCATAAGGAATGCTTTCAAAAAAAGACACTGCACAGAGTTATTTCGTTTTTCTGTATCCCAAATTCTGCATCCTTGTTTCATGGTTCTCTTTCTATTCTTTTGATTTGGGCAAGGTGGGGTGTGGAAGAGGAGGAGGAGAGAACAGAGAAGAAAAGAGAGTGTATCACTGATGTTTCCAGCAAAAAAAAAAAATTGTCTCACTCCATCCTGAAATCTCTCTAATCTGTTTTATCAGGCACATGTTTCTTTCATTCTGTGTTTGAATAAGCAACGACAGGCATCAGGGATTTAACCATCTCTCCAACTGGCAAATGTTTACAGTTCTTGGGAAATAGATGCCACAAAAGGCCCACTGACCTTTTTAGCCTGAGCACTGCGTTAGTAATAGGTCCAGAGCCAAGGTCAGAGGAACACAGCTAAGATTGTGCACCAGAGATGAATATTACCATGAAACCTCAGGAGCCACTTCAGAGGGGAGTCTGGAGGACTGCACCTCCATGCATTTTAGAGGAAGCTACCTTCACACTGCCTTCCATGCTGGTGTACCCTGGTAAAGCCAACTCATCTCTTTGTGAGCATTAAAGACCAATGTGGGGTTAACTGGAGATGTGAGCTGAGCAGTCAGCAACAGCTTGACTACAACCATCTGGGTCTTTGCTTCTGTCTCCCTTGGCAAATCGATGGCCCTGTCTGCTCTTTCTCTAGGGAAGGAGATCGGCAGTTTGGGTAGTGATTCTGGGTCCCTTTAACTGTCTCATGGGGTCCATGCTCATTTTATAGCTAGGACAAAGAGTATCTTCGAAGAGGTATTCTGGGTAATGATGGGGGTATCCTAGAAATTCACAACCAAGGTGTCATAGTAGATAGAATACTGGACTGGGAGTTAGAAAGACCTAAGTTCAAATCCTCCCTCAGACGCTAGTTCTATGGCCCACGGCAAACTACTTAACATCTCAGACTTGGTTTCCTCATGGAAATGAGGATAATAATATTGCCTACTTCAAAGGGTTGTTGTGAGACTCAAAGGAATTAATATGTGAAGTCTTATGCAAATCACAAAGCACTACATACACACTAGCTATAATTATTATATTTATCATGCAGTTCATGTCGCACACCGCGTGGTAGGTAGACATCATCAAGGCACCACTCTCCAGCCTCGACAGTGTCCGTTGGTACGGCTAGAAAGCCGGAAGGAGAGGAAGGGGAGAAGAAAAAGAAAGGAGGGGCGAAGTTGGGGGGCAGGGGGAAGGAAGATGAGAGTAAAAAGGAAAGAGCTACATATGGTAGACAGTCATAAGAGTACCAACAAAAAAACCGTCTTGGGTATTGCCTGTTTTCTCATCTCCCTCTGCCTCAGGGTAGAGCATCTCCCCAGCTTTCTTGAAATACAGTCACTGGGGAGAGGGCCAGAGAGCCAATACTGTCTTGTAAAGAACTTTCAGTCCAGATGCACAAAGCCAGGGCTCTGTGTGGCTCCAAGTCATACCAACAGGACTGGAGTGCTCCCTTGACCCACCAGGGTCCACCCAAGGAAAAAAAAATGTCCTTCCAACTCATTCTCCAACCTACTGTGACTATTCTGGGGACAGTAGAGTCAAGATGACCCATAGGCTGTGATGCGAGATACTTCAGAGCATGGTTTGTTTCATGATCTGCCTTTTTTCTCGATCCCCCATATTGGGCAACAAAGTGTTGGAACCAGAAGCCAGAGGAATGGCCCTGTTGGTTGTCAAAGAGAGAACAGCTTGTGTTGTCAGTTGCTCCAACAAGATGCTAGGAAGCCAATCTGTTTCCTTCACTGCTCCCTTCTTCGTTATTGAAGACTACGCTGACGGGACGTGAAGAAGGAGTCGGGGCCTTCTCTCACCCTGATGATTTCCCATGACTGTTGTTTTAAATGCATGCAGTGTTGTGCTGCTAACAGAGGCTGCATCCTGATTCCTGAGGCGCATTCCTAATAAGGATATTTATGAGGATTATTGAGCTGCGGCAAACACCTCAGCTGACAGAGTTCTGGCATTCCCCACAAGTGCATCTGATTTCTCAAGGAGAAAGACACATGCTAGTAGTCCTACTGATTTGCTGACAGTCTGACATCATAAATTTCACGACTTCTCTCTCCTTCAAAAAGCTTTTTCTTTGGCATCCTTGTATTTTGCTGACAATCAGATCAAACCCACTTTGACTTGGGAGCTGGTACTGTTTATGGAGCTAACCTTCCCTACTCCCAGCTATCACAGAATCAGGAGAATGGGTCATGAGTAGAGAAAAGCATTTAAATGTTTTTGGAAAAGAGAGTTCACACCCCAGCAGTGAAGAATTTAAGGCACAATTCAGTTAGTCTCCTATGGCCCAGCCTATGCCATACAAGTTGACCAAGAACACTTGCCAGCCATAAAAATAAGGAATCTGACTTATTGACAATGACATTTCTGTATAGTTGTTCCTGTTCCCAAAAGGAGCCAACAATCCAGCAGGATGAAAAGAAAACTAGCCAAAGACCTGGAAGAGACCCATAGATGGAGTGAGCCTGTGCCAAGGCAGCTCATTATAAGACATGACATTTATGAGCCTGGAGGGGCTACAAGAAAGTTACCCCCAAGGTGTTGGCCTTGTCTTTGGTGATTCCCTCTTCCATCTACTCTTAAATTCTGGTTATTTAAAATTACCAAGTATAATCCAGGCTCTGGCTAACAAGGGCCTGAAGTAGAATAATGTCAATATGGGAAGAGAAAGGATGAATGTGAAAGAATATTGCATTTTGGGAGATAGCAAAGAATCAAAAACAAACAGATGCCCATCGATTGGTGAGTGGCTAAATAATTTGGGATACATGAATATAAAGGAAATTTCCTGTACTGTAAGAAGTGATTAATGTAATAGATATAGAGAAGCATAGACAGATCTAAATGAACTGACACAAAGTAAAATAAGCAGAGCCAAGAAAACAATATACTCAATGACTACAACAGCATAAATGGAAAGAACAACCACCAAAAAAACCAAATCAAAAGTGGATGTTGCAAAATTATAAAGAAAGCATTGCTTAAAAAAAAATAAGAAGACTCTCTACCCTATGGGAGATCCACAAGTATGGCACATGGCATATTCGCAAACCTTTTCACTAGATTCATGAATTATGCTGATTTTCCCCTATTTTTTTTTTGTATTTAAAAAATAGCATGAGGAATGAAAAAGAGGTACTGTGTGATATGAGAGAGGGAGAGAGAGAGAGAGGGAGAGAGAGAGAGAGAGAGAGAGAGAGAGAGAGAGAGATCAACAAAACTTTTCTTTTAAGTCTCTGGTGACCTTGAAAATAGTACTTGTGATAGAGTAGAGGAAATGAAAGCTACATTATTTGAGTTTACTATGGACTGCCCAGACAGATAGAGAATGAGGATGATGGAATACAGATGATTTCCTCATAAATATTCCAAATCTGCTGTCAAGATGGAGTTATGATAAAAGACTTCAACCATCTGCACATCACCTTCTAGAAGGCTCATTCTTCTAAAAGAAGAGCAGCTCATAAATTCCTGTTGGGAGCTTTCAGCGAGGAACTCTCTAAGCCAATACCAAGCACAGCCTAATCTGCCACTCACAATCTTGGAGAGTTGCCAGGGAAGCCCGAGTGGTTAAGTGACTTGTCAAGGGTCAGATGAGTTAGAGGGAGGATTTAAAAATAGGTCTTCATGACCCCAAGATCAGCTCCCTGTCCGCCACGCCACGTTGTTATTCATTCGTTTTAGTCGTGTCCAACTCTTGTGCCCCCATTTGGGGTTTTCTTGGCAAAGATATTGAAGTATTTTGCCATTTCCTTTTCCAGCTCATTTTACAGATGAGAAAACTGAGGCAAATAAGGTTCAGTGACCTGCCCAAGGTCACACAGTCAGGAAGTATCTGAGGTCAGATTTTCACTCAGGTCTTCCTGCCTCCAAGCCAGGGGCTCTCTCTACTTTGTCACCGACCCGCCACGCCATGCTGTGTCTCAATTCAAATGTTTTAAGGTCTGTCACATAAAATGTATCCAATAAAGTCCTTTTTCCAATGCCTTGTTATGACATGGAGATGACTCTGGATTCTTAAGGACGATGCCAACAGAGCCCAAGCTCTGACTTTAAGTATAGATCCAGTGATAAACTGTGTGGAAGAGGACCAGCCTCACTGAGATGAGAGAGGCTCTTCAAGCTGCCAACTAATGGAGTCTTTCATGTTTTTTTGTTTTTGCCATAAGCATTCAGGAGACTATCTACTAAGGCACATAGAAGTATAGTGTGTGTTCTCATTGGAGAGCATACTTCCTCATGCATGAACGCATGCATCCTTACAGTACTGAACAATATGGGAAAAAGTTTCCAATGAGTGTCAACCTATCTTGTTGCTGCCACAGGGGATGAGCCAATGGACAGAAGTTGTTGTTTAGTTGTTTTTGTCATGTCCTACTCTCTGTGACCCCATTTGGGGTTTTCTTGGCAAAGATAGTGGAGTGGTTTACCATTTCCTTCTCCAGTTCATTTTACGGATTAGAAAACTGAGGCAAACAGGATTAAGTGACTTGCCCAGGGTCATACAACTAGTAAATATCTGACATTGGTTTTGAACTCAGGTCTTCCTGACTCCAGACCTGGAACTCTATCTACTGCCCCACCTAGCAGGCCCAAGCAGAGACCTATCAGGAGTGGCCCAGAAAATGTACTTCCTAAAAATACCAGATTTTCCTTCAGTATAATGTAGAGTTTCTAACAACATGAAGTATCAAAAAATGGAACATGCCATCTCATAAGGAAGTGAGTCCCTCTAGAGCAGCAGTTCTCAACTTGTGGATCGCGACCCCTTTGGGGATCAAATGACCCTTTCACAGGGGTCACAGGGGTCACCTAAGACCATCAAAAAACACATATTTCTGATGATCTTAGGAACCTCCTCTATCCATCTCCAGGAGGGTCTGCCCACATACAGACACGCCCACATACAAGTATTAAAGGGTCAGGGAATTAGGAAGGTTGAGAACCACTGCTCTAGAGTAAGGCTTCTTAGCCTTTTTGCATGTGTTATGGACTCTGTTGGCAGCCTGGTGAAGGCCATAATCTGTTCTCAGAATAATGTTTTTAAATCCATAGAATAAAATACATAGGATTGCAAAGAATAGTGATATATAACAATTTATTTTTTTTAAGTTCATAGACCCCAGCAGGCTAAGCACCTCAGCTGAAAAGCTAGACAACCACTCCCCAGGAACGTCATAAGGAATATTCCTATGTGGAGTTTAGGTTTGGACTATGTGACCACCAAGATGTCTTTCCAAAACTAAGATTTTTATCATCCTTTTGTTGTCACCACCAGCCCAACTACAACAGAATACTGAAAATCCACACTCTGGATTTTCTACAAAGTAATCAGATTTTCTTGTGGCACATGCAGATGTTGGATTCAAACAGGCTGGCTAAGGGTGATGGTCAAGTCAACTAGAATTGGCTAAGTGCTTCTTGTGTCCCAGGCACTGTGCCAAGTGTGATGGAATAATATAGATTATGGGTGAAACATACTTGTTTCTATATAACTCTCTCCTCTCTCACAGATCACAGATCATTTTTATCATTATCTCTGGGAGAAGGTAATGTCATCATTAATCTTAACGGTATCATTGTATCTACCTGAGCTCATCTTACCCACTAAGGCCCCAGCAAGGTCTCCTCCTTACATGGAAGTCAAATGGAGAAAGATGTATCTGGAGCAAGAAGATCCAGGTTTGAATCCTGATTCTGACACTTAGAATCTGTTCGACTTTGGGCAAGTCTCTTGCCCCTTGTGCCTCAGACTTTTCAACTCTAAAATGGTCTTAAGTCTATTATTTTCTTACTGGAGTTTTGGACATTTCTCTTGATCCTATGAAGATTTAAACAGATTTATTCTATCCTTTTGCTTTCCTATGATGCTTTCTCTACAGTAAATGCCTAATAGATGTTTGTTGAATCACATTAAGTTGATCCAAAGATGCTCTTTCTTGGATCTTCCAAGTTCTAAAGAGTTTCTCATAACATCACACAGTTGGTGGTTGACCAATTAAGAAGGAAATTCCAAAGAAACACATCTTGGCTTGGTGTACAGACAAACCCTGCCAATTAGAAGTGCCCACAAGTTCAATGGGCTGCCTCGGTACATTGGGTATTCCCCATCACTAGAGGTCTTCTGGCAGAGACTGGATGACCAGTTGTTGAGAATGTGTGGCACCTAGGTGGTAGTTGTTAATTATTGTTATTATTACATTGTTATTGTTATTACATTGTGGAGGGCTTGACTAGGCCAGTATGGCTTGGATTAAATTGCCATTGAGATCTCCATGGCATCCATTGAATGTTTTCATTCCCTTCTGCAAAGGGAACTTTGTTGCATGCATAGATTAGATCTTAGCTGTTATGGTCCCAGTTGTTTTTGGTTTAGATAGTAGGCATAAGATTCAAATGTCATGTTTTATTACAACAAACTCCACAATGGATGATTAGACCACCTCCTCAGGAAAGGATGATTAAATTAACAGTAAAAAAGACTTGATACCTGATAACTCAAGCATCTAGATTCAGGTACTAACTCTCTCAGGAGACTTACTAGGAAATAGAAAAGCCTCACCTGTTTCTCAATTATATCACACAAGAAAAAAATAGGTAGCAGCTTTAAGGACCCAGGTTTTACATAATTCAAAAGCATGAGTGACTGAAAGGAGGGATACCAATGAGTTTTTTTTTAAAGTATGTATTATTCATCAGGGATTGCTATGTGGCGCAGTAGATAGAACACCAGGCCTAGAGTCAGGAAGGCTCTTCCTGAGATAAAATCTGGCTTCAGACACTTACTAGCTGTGTGACCCTGGGCAAGTCACTTAATGCTGTTTGCCTCAGTTTCTTCTTCTGTAAAATGAGCTAGAGAAGGAAATGGCAAACCACTCCAGTATTTTTGCCAAGAAAGCCCCAAATGGGGTCACAAAGAGTTGGACAAAACTGAAAAATAACTGAACAAATTAATCATTCTTCTTATCAATGACAATTAAGCCATAAGTATTTGCTGAGTACCTACTGTGTGCCAGACACTGTGCCACACACTAGGGAGAAAAGTGCAAAAAAAGTCTCACAAAGAGCTTACGTTCTAATGGGAGAGACAAGTACTTATAAAACTTTAAATAGCATACATATGAAGTGAATAAGAAGTGTGTGTGTGTGCATATAGACACATATGTAGGAGGTAAATATACAGAAATTTCAGAGTGAGAACACCAGCAGTTAGAGGAAAGAGAAAAGATTTAACGCAGAAGATGGTGTCTGAGCTGCAGCTTAATGGGAAAGAGGGACTCTTCAAGAGGGAAGTAAGGCAGGAGTCAATTCGAGAAATGGCAGTGCAAAGGTAGAGAGAAGGAAGATGGTGTGCTGTGCATGAGAACAGAGAGAAAGCCACTTTGTCTAATCACAGAATGTGGGAATGCAAAAAATGCCCAACTAGTCTGGGAAGATAGATTGGGGCCAGGCTGTGGAGGGCTCTAAAAACTAAGTCGAATTTATATTTGATTCTAGAAGCACTAGGGAGCCACTGGAGTAGAATGAAGAGGGGGGTCACATGGTCAGATCTTTACTTAAATAATATTACCATGGTGGTATTATGCATGATGGAGTGAAATGAGGAGAGACTTGAGGCAAGAAGACATGACACAGGATAGACGGGTATATCAATATCCTTAGATGCTTCAGTGGATCCAAAATATTACTAATATGGGTGTTCCTTCCACAGTATAGATTGGCTATACCCATGAATATAGACATGACTATACCCATATTCTTCTATAGACTTTGCCAAGGGAATCTACCCAATGTGCTAGACAGCAGTTCTCAATCTGTGGGTCACGACCCCTTTGGGGGTCAAAGGACCCTTTAACAGGGGTCACAGGGGTCACCTAAGACCAATGGAAAACACATATTTCTGATGGTCTTAGGAACCGAGACACTGCTCCTCTATCCATCTCCAGGCGGGTCTGCCCACATGCAGACATGTCCACATATGAGTATTAAAGGGTTGCAGCATTAGGAAGGTTGAGAACCACTGTGCTAGAGGCCTTCTTCCTGGTTCATTTTAATATTCTTGATATTTCTGCGGTGCTGAGGCAATTCATCTATTATGCTTCACTGCATGATTGGTCCACCGCCTAATCATACATATTTTTTGCATTCTTTATTATTCTTTTAATATATAAATCATTATTGATCATATGTTGCTACCTAATTACACCCACCAGATGTTTTTCCATTGACTGCTGGGTCACCTCTGACTTATATTCTTCTAGAGCAGGTGTTGTAGGATTTGTAGCCAGACAGCATCACGAAGGATCTGTGTCACAAAAGATCCCTTTTCTGCCAAAGAATAGCGTGGAATCATTGACAGCATTGTACAGTAGATGAAATTCCATCTATCCCTCCTCTCCCTCTTATTCAATTCTAGAATCATCTACCATCTCTAGTATTTGTCTAAGATATTAGCATTAGTGGATTAACTCAATGGAATACTCATCTAGCTTCCATATCTGTATAACATACAGCTCCATTAGACTTTTTAGCTCAAAGTGAGATTTAAACCCTATTTAGAATGTCCCATTATTTCTTCATCCATTTGCCCTCTCCTGCATGAGTGCAATGTCTTTTATAAACATGAACATCTAAAGTCTTTCAACGGCAACAGAAAATGTTTTTATTTCTTTTAGAATTTGTGTAGAACAGACTTCCTGACAGTGACAAATACCTTTGAGGATGTGTCTTTCTGTCTTGGCCCTCATGCTATTTATAATCAGGATGGCTAAACAAAGTTCTCTTTGTGGTTACATCCTCCTATGTGGATCTTATATGAAGCTTATGTTATCTTAATATATGGATGGGAGGCACCTTGTTAAAGGAGAGCTGATTTTTGCTCTGTTAAGTCAAATACTTTCGTTTATCTACAAGCAAATGCATTAAGATCTTATAGCCTCTCTGCCTCTCAATTTGGTGACTGCGCAGGTACAGTTTGATACCACCAATAAACTAAACTCAGTCTGTTCCTATCTTAATATCTTCATCATTTCAGATCATCTTCAGTCTGATATTATTAGAATAAACCATTCTTGTTAAAATGTAGTGAGATAGGAATTACCAGAGCTATTCCCAGGGGAGTGCTGAAGGCCCAGCAGATCTCCGTTCTCCTCCTCTCTGTTCATCCCCAATTTAAGGGCATCACCCCACAAGTATAATGTGTTGGCTCCCCCAATATATTGTAATCACCTTGAGAGCAGAAAACATTTAATTTTAGGCTTTTATACCCTTGATACCCCACCCAGTGCCTAGCACATAGTAGGTATCCCATAAACCCTTATTGATTAACTGATTTATATTTTGTGAGTAAAGATTTACTTATCAATTTTTTGTATTGTTTAATAAAATACAACAAATGTTTTGAAAAATGGTAGCAATGATGTAGGTACATAGTCCAGTAGCTGTTGAGGTCTTCCTGGTTGCCCTCTGGGTAATAATAGCATATAAAATATTTTCCCTACCTGTGAAGTTTCTTACTCTTTAAGATCTTGATAATTATTTCCCGATTACTTCTAAGACTCCACCAACTTCAGCCGTTTTCTACTGAATGCATTCAGGCAGGTCCAGCTCCTTTCCCCACATTCATCCTGAGTGCCATTTTTTTCTTCAATTACCAAATAGGTACTGGGATATTCAAGTCTAAATGTGGCTTGGTTCCATTTTCATGGGTGAGAAGAGATAACTATGAGAATGCTAGCAAATCTAGTCCATTTCACATTTATTAGTTGTTTCTCTTCCTCTTTCAACTATAAATACAAGGATGTCTTGAAATAAATAAACATAAAAATATAACAGTCACCATGAAAAATAAATTTTTCGTGTCTCTTATGACAGCTGGGAAGGTGACCAATTGCTTCCCATGAAGACAAACTGGCATTTCTAGAATGGATTGGGGTATTGTTTACATTTAATTTCCACTTAAGTAAAGAAAGTTTCACTCAGGAGGTAGACTAGGCAGGCCCTGAAGAGCATTTGGAGAAGAGAAGGTAGACTGCAAGGTCAGCTTTGAGTGGGAACTGAGGCGTTGGGTATGCAGTGAAGTATGAAAAAAAAACACAGTCAGAAAGTGGATGGAGGAGTAGCAGAATCAGACAGGCACACAGTGAGGAGATTACCTTAGCAAAGAGGAAGGAGGGAGAGATAAGAGGCTAAGTACATAATACCAAAAGATCTAGAAGAATTTGTCATGTTTAAAAGCAAATAAATATCCTAGTTACAAATGGCCCGGTTTCATCTGTGGCTAAATATAGAATATATTTAATATATTTATTGAATATATCTGTGGCTAAATATAGAAGAATACTTCCTTGAATTTTCTGAAGAGCCATCACAACAAATAATTCCTCTGCTACAACACCGGGGAATTGGGGAAATGTAAAAGTAGAATAAAATAAAAATAGACTATGTGTGTGGATATCTGGTCACCAAAGTAGAATTTGGGGATATTGTACACAAATTTCCAAGATTCATCAGTATTGCAGAAGGCACTAAAATCTGATTATGCTTTACCATAACCCCCTCCTCAAGGGCTATGCCCTGGACCTGCCTTCTAGGTGAGAGTCCTCTCCTCACTTCAAGAAGAGCCTAAAATACACCCGCTTGGAGCTCTTTAGCAAAATCATCTCGGAGCAAGGATTCAGTGTGGTGGCAGAAGCATCTTCTATAGGTGCCCTGAAAGGCTGAGTGTGCCTGCCAATTTTCTTGCTTTTAATAGGTTCCATGGCTACATCCGTGTTCCTTAATTGTGGAAAGGTTGGGGAAGGGGTGCGAGGAAAGCTGTTCATGAATTAACAATCAAAATTCCTTCTCATGAATTACTTACATTCTAAGAAAAGGTCATATGGGAATGTATTGTGCCTAATGTCAAGTCTAATTGTCGGTTGCACACAAGAATAGAACAAAATTATCTGGGCCTGGCACTTAAGCCATTTTCTGCCCCTTATTTGCACAGGAAGTCCAAGAGAGTGACATTCAGAACAGTTTTAATTAGCATCCTCCAAAGCTCCTGTTTTGCCAAAAAGCGTGCTTAGAGGACCACAAATTGGGGGTAAGGGTAAGAAAAGGCACTATGCAACTATGAATAAAAATGATAGAGCAGGGTGGGAGAAGAGGAATGAGGAAAAGGCCAGCTTTGAGGGAGAGCCGCAGATGAGCCCACTTGCCTGCTGTTATTGATAAAATGAACAAATTACTAGAAGGAAAATACCTAAAACCTGTGTTTTGGTCAGAGTACTTGCATGTCCACCTTTCTGGGGTACTGGGTAAACAAACAGACTCTTTCAGATTCATGCCTATCCTCTCTTCAAACAGGGCTTGAGCCTTTAGGTACCCTTCCCTCAATTTTGTGCCAATCAGGGCTGAGTGTATTGCTGACACACAGACTTTTATCCCAGCCCATGAAGAACTCATTCCCAAAATCTAATGGCGGAGCCAACCTTTATTAAGCTCCTGTTATATACAAGCACCTGTTCTAGGTGCTGGGGACATAGAAATAAAAATGGGATAGTCTCTTCCCTTAAGAATGTTAAACGCTACTTGCCTGGGGGTTCTTTGCCTCTTTTCTGTCATAGACCCCACTGGCAATCTGGTAAAGTCTATAGATCCTTTCTCAGAATAGCATTTTTAGAATACTGAAGGAAATGCTCAGTTTCAGTTAGGACTTGGTGAAAATCAAGAAAATAGTCCTTTTTTCACATCCAAGTTCACCAAGCCCCTGAAGTCTATCCATGGACTCCCAGGTTAAGAACCCCTGCACTATAAGAGATAACAAGTAATTTGTGGATGGAAGGTTTCAAGGCCAAGGTCGGATAACACTCCCTATGAGATTTTTCCTAATTCCCCTGGATTGCTCATCGTCTTTCCTAACCCCCAAATCACTTTCTTATCTTTTGGTCTGTGTACAGGTTGCATAGTTATGTAAGCAGGGCCTTTGGGGATTGTGTATTTGTGTACCCAGCACCTAGGACAGCTCCTTCCATATAGCAGACACCTAATAAGTGTTGGTTGAATTTTGTTGTATTCATGAAAACCATAGCATCTGAGCTGCACCAGGAAGGAAAGCAATGGTTCAGAGAGGAAGAATTGAGTAAGGAGGACAATCAAAATATGGGGGAAAGTTTTTTTCTAGTATTTAGAGGTGAGAAATGGAATGTCAATACAAGGAATAGCCAGTAGTCTAGTTTAGGTAGAGAGAGTATAGAATGTGCTAAGAAGAGTAATGTGAAATGAAGCTTGAAAGGTATATTGGAACCAGATTGTATAATACCCTAGAGACAATAGGAAGTCTCTGAAGCTTTTTTGGGCAGGTGAATGACATGTTTATATCTATGCCTACAGAAGAATATTTTAGTAGCCTTACAGAGGAAGGATTAGAAAGGGGGAGAACTTGGAGTCAGCTAAGGGGCACAGCGGATAAAGCATTGGCCCTGGAGTTAGGAAAACCCGAGTTCAAATGTGACCTCATACACTTACTAATTGTGTAACCCTGGGCAAATCACTTAACTCCAATCACCTCCAAAAAGAAAAAGAAAAAAGGAGGGAGGAGAGCCTGGAGACAGAGAAACCAATTAAGAGATTCTTAGCATAGTTCAGGACAGACTATAAGGGTCTGTACTACACTGGTAGCTGTAGGAGCAGAGACAAGGAAGGAGATCCAGAGATGTTCTAAGAGATCTGGCTGCTGATTAGAGACAGAGAATAGTTGATGGGATGGGGATGGGGAGTTGATGAGTCTGGTTTTAGACACATTGAGTTTGAGATGCTAAAGAGATATTCAGCTAAGCATGTCCAAAAGGCAATTGCAATACCAGAGTTCAGAAGGCAGTTTAGGGTTGCTTATTTAAAGTTGGGAGTCGTCTTCCCTAAGCTCAAGCCTGGGCAAGTCCACAGGGAGGCCACATGCCTTCCTGGAGAAGGGGATCGCTCAGTGGCAGCATGACACTAATTGCCCAAACTGCTTTTAGGGTCCTGTTTTCAAATAGTTTCATAGTATTTCTTTGTTTTGACTAAAGTGGACAAGGAGATTATGTCTTATTTTCCCAAAAGATTCCTTCATGCAATGGGAGTTCTGAGGAATTGTCTTCAGAACCCAGAGGCTTTTGTGGAAGGACTAGATCTTATTTTCTGTCTAGAAAATACAAAGTCATTTTAGATTCCGAGCAGTACCAGCATGGGCTTTACCAGAGGAAGAACTGGTTATCACACCCTGCCTTCTTCTATAAGATCTATCTCAACGTCTGAGCACTAGGCATTGAAACAACCCATGCCAATATACACAGCCAGTAGCTTATCACAAGAGCCATTTTAAAATTGGGCATGTTGTGTAATAACTGTGGTTTGGGTTTTGGTAACCTTATTATCCTAGATAGAGGCAGCATAGCCTAGTGGCTAGAGCTGGCCTCCAAGACAGAAAGACCTAGATTCTAATCCTGCCTCCAACTCATTCTGGCTATGTGTCTGGCAATGCTTTAGACAATTCTCTATTACTAGAATTTACAGAGAAAATGCTAACCTGAATGGATAGAGGGAATTTCATCATCTGGGAGTTCTCTAAACAAAACCACGAATTCAGTCACTATCGCATCCCTCTTATACTAACCGTGGGTAAAACAAGAATTTTATTAACAATGGAAATTAGAATATATTGTTGTTGAGTCGTTTCAGTCATGCTGACTCTTCATGATCCCATTTGGGGTTTCCTTGGCAAAGATACTGGAGTGGTTTGCCATTTCTTTCTCCAGCTTATTTTATAGAAGAGGAACTGAGGCAAGGAGGGATTTACCCAGGGTCATATAGCTAGTAAGTGCAACCAGATTTGAACTCATGAAAATAAGTCTCCCTGACTCCAGGGCAGTCACTATCTATCGCACCTCCTCACTGCCCTAATAATGTGTAGCAATACAGATGTCATATTTCTGGTGGGCATGAGGAAATGGTGCAATTATGTCTTGGTTTTTGCTTTCCGATCATTTAAACCAACATTTATTATTGCAGAGGGGGGAGGCCCTGGTTGTGGCACACTGCATACTTTTTCAGACCTTTTCAGTATATATATCATGTTTGCTCATCTTTTCCTCCTTTCTTTTTTTCTTTAAAAATTATCCTTTTTTTCTTAAGAGGGATGACTTTCTGGGAGGAGAAAAGGGAGACATATTGGAAGAAATTCTAGAAATGTATGAAAAAAACAAAAATATTTTGTTTTTTAAAGGGATAAAAATTCATTTTAAAAAACAAACATTTATTAATTGCCTACTATATGATAGGACAGAGAATACTGAGAGAAAAGTAAAACTCAGTCCCTGCTCTCAAGGAGTTTACATTCTACTCAGTGACAGGGATGAAAGAAATACAATATGTACATGGAAAAGTACAAAATGTATGCAAAGTAATGCAAAATAGCTTCAAGGAGGACAGAGTGTTAATAAGGTGCAGAGACTCCCAACAATTTTTTTTTTCCCTCAAAACCCTTTCAACCAAAAAAAGAAAATATGCTGTGAACCCCCAGGGTAATTTAATATACTACTCATAATATTCTTTTAGATTTACTCATCAAGTGCTTACAATTACTGCAACAATAACTTTTGCTCAAAAAAAACTCTAAATTGCTGCAGAAGCAAAAATCTATGGTGCTCTCCAATATACACATATTTGTTTTTGCCCAAGAAAATATATTTATAGTATAATTAGCCAGTTCTTTACTCCTTAAGGTGTAACTAAGGAATTTTTAGCAATAACCTACTAGACCACGGTGGAGAACCACTAAACTGGAACTACTGAACTCAGAGAATGAGAAAAGGTCTTGTGTTAGAGATAGCAAAAAAGCAGAGCTTTGAAGGAAGCTGGGGATTCTCAGAGATAGATGTGATTAGGGCAGGCATTCCAGACCTAGGGGCTGACCTCTGTAGATATGTGGAGGGGAAGATGGAATATCAAAGAGTTTTCGAAGTGGAGTAATATGAAACCGTATTGGAAAAAGTATTTGGGAGCCAAATTGTAGAAGTCTTTAAATGACAGGCTGAGGATTCTGTACTTTATCCTAAAAGCAGTTACTGAGTATTTCTGAGGAGGTGGGGTAACATTGTCAGATTTGTGTTAGAGGAATATCATTTATCAACTAGGGAGAGATAGTTTGACAAGGGGAGAGACCAGAAGCAGGGGGACCAATCAGATGTCTACTGCAATAGTACACATAAAAACTGTTCTATGTCTTTCTCCTACTGTGTTGGGGAGACATAAGGATTATTTGAACAGTAACTAGTACTCTGAACGATTAGGAAAGTAGCAGCCATTTGGTATTAGGGGAGAAAATGTTTACTGCTTGGCTCAATTACATTTTATATGCCTTGCCATTATTGTATTAAAAGGTTTTTTCCTCTGGGGAAAAAAATAGTCCATGTAAGAGATGATTCAAGCTTGAACTAGGGTAAAAACCATGAGTTGAGAAAAAGGAGATAGATGTGAGAAATCCTATGGAGGAAAAATTTACAAAACTTGGCAAATGATTGGATGTTGTGGAGTACAGGATAGGGATGAGACAAGGATGATTCCAAGGTTGTGAACCAGGGTGACAGGAAGGATGGATGATGGTGCTTTCAATAGAACTAGGAATCTATCTATCTTCAGAAGAAGAATGGGCCTTGAGGGACATATAATGATTTCTGGTTTGGATGTGCTGAGGTTGAGATGCCTGCCCATTGAGCAACTAAGTGGATTGATCTAGCAGACAGCTGGAAATGTAAGGCTCAGCTTCAGGGGTGAAAACAGACCTGGAGATAAAGATTTGGGAGCCATCTGCATGCAGATAATAATTCTTTCACGTCTTCAAAAGTGCTTTATATACTTTGTCTCAACCATGTTATTATGCATAATGTCTAGCCCTTGAGGAGCTAAAGCTCAGCCCTCTTCCAGGGTACAGTGGAAAAAGCACTCCACTTGGAGAAAGAAAGGACTTGTGTTGGAATCCCTCCTTTGACAACTTGCTACCTTTGTGACAATGGTCAAGTCATTGAACATTTCTGAGCTCCTGTCTCTTCAGTAAGAATCCCTCAAGTACCTACCTTAACCAGGCTATTGTTTGAAACCAAGGAAATAACATAAAGTACTTTGTAAAACTTGAAGTGTTTATATAAATGGCAGCTGTAGCCCAATAGTCAAGATCAGGGTATAAAGACAGCCTAGGGCTTTTGATAATTAAAATGCTACCCCTCTATTTCAAGGCTGGAGCCCATCAGTCTTACTTACCCCAGAGCCCTGAAATGGTCCATAGGAAAGGAGGGCTATGGGCAAAATCAGGATCTGGAGAAGATGCCAATTGATCATTTGCCACCTCTGTGTCTTTGCACCAGTGGTGTTCACTCTCTGTTTCTGTCTCTCCCTCTTTCTGTCTCTGTCTCTCTGTCTTACTTTCTGTTATTCTTTGTGTGTAGGCCTCTGTATCTGTCACTGTCTCTCTGTCTCTGTCTGTCTGTCTCTCTCTCTCACACACACACGCACACACACACACACACACCCCTTAAAATGTAAAATGTAAGTGCCTTGAGGGCAAGGACTGTATTTAATTTTTGTCTGCATATCTCCAATCTCCATCTAGAACATTAGAACATCATATATTTTATAGATTATGAAAATGAGGCTGAGAAGCATCTAAAAGGTTTGAACTTGGGTCCTCCTGACTCCTAGTCTAGAAGTCTATGTACTATGACACCTGGTTGCTATAGACACCCTTGAATGTGTACTTCTTTCTCCTGGTCATCAGGAATGTGAGAGGCTGAATGGCTCATAGTACAATTATGCCCAGCATAGTTGACTGGTGAAAGATGAACATATCTAGAACCTGGAACAAAGCAGGTACTTAATAAATGTTTGTTTGATTTAATCTCACACTATCATAATGGATTTAGCACAGAAAAGGACCTTGGTGACCATCTCCTCCAGACTTGAGGAAACTGAAACGCAGAGAGGTTGTGACTCACCTAGGGATCCTTAGGTTCTTTCTACTGCAGTATCAGACAATTATTATTTTTACTTACCTCATAGAATTATTTTAAGGATCACATGAAATACCGTCTCAGAGCACTCTGCAAACCATACAGACCTTGACCAATATACACTACTTCTATAGGATCTGAGGTCTAATGGTAAAATGTTCAGCTTCCTTTAAGATGATTGTACTCAAGCTTTCAAATAAAGCTTCTCAGATGCCCTGTTGTGAGGTGGATACAGTTTATTGAATTCTGGATTTGAAAACATGATGTAAGGAAGAATGGCCAATAACTTGAGCATGGATCCTTGGGCCATGGGAAGATGTAGCCTGGGAATTCTTCTACCATTCATTATCATAACAAAGATCCAGCAAGTGAGTCTGCTCTAAAATTTAAAAATAAAAAGTCTACCCGCTCACATAGAAACGTTTTACAATCCCCCACGCAGTGATGGCATCCCAGCTACACTAATCACCAGGGCTCTGCGCCATAATTGAATAGGTCAGCTAAGAACAATCAACATTCACTCGAGTGTGGGCCCCACAGGAGACCTTTCAAAGTCTGTAAATAGAAAGAAAATTCAGCGACATAGCATTTAGGTAGTTTGGACAATGTGGCCCTTGCAAATGCTGCTCTCATTAACTGTGATTCAAGTGACAGCTTCCAAAAGGATTTGCAGAAAACCCTTCCAACATGAAACACCAGCAAGCCAGAAGCACATGACCCGCTACAAGGGCAAGCCCTCCTGAACAAAGATTCAATGCGGTGAATGACTTATTTATACAGGTTCTGCTCTGCACAGACTTGGGAGGATGTGACATCTATTAAATTGCCTCTTTTGAGCTGCACAGCCGTCCACATTGTATGGGAAATGTTAGCCAAAGTTTTGAAGAGAACAAAATGTTTTACAGAGTGACAACCCCAAAGCTCACACATAGACATTGTCATGAACCCTGTAAAATGCTGTCTGTGTCTCATGGAGCCAAAAGACTGAAAACTGAAAGGGGGAGAGGTGGGAGAGAAGCTCTGCATTTCTCCCTTCCCATATGTTGGATCTGTGAAATTAATTGGAATGCCTAATCATTATTAGGACATTGTCATCATTAAGGAAATTCTTAATGGCGCCAAGCTGCTGTGTTTATCGACCTATGTTTTCCTGCTCCTTTTAAACCTACGTTGTATTGTAGAGAGATACTATAATGGAAACCAGTCAGCCTCCCACCCTCACCTCCTAGGATACCTTCCCAGGCTCTGAAGGTTTGGGTTTATAGAGAACTCATGATGAAATGCTCTCACCAATTCAGATGCATGATGGTTCCCAGTCTTAGGTTTAGATCTCTAGGTCAGTGCTGTCACATTCAAATACAAAGGGATCCCTGTGAGCTGCACATTGATTTAGCAAATCACAAGTTAACATTATCTATGTAGAATTGTATTCTTATTTATTTTGCTAACTAGGTTCCAATTATATTCTACTCTGGTCTGGAGGCATTTGGATGTTTTACAGAAGCAGCCTGTAGATCCCAAGTTTGATAACTTTGTTCCAGGCCATCAATCAATCAATCAATCAATGAACATTTATTAAGAGCCTACTATGTGCCATAACATTCCTAGGCAACTATCTCCCCAGTAAACTCAAGAGTTTAAGACATTATCATCATAGCATTCCAAGGATGGGGAACCTCCCCAGGCCACAGTACTGATTTAGTACTGATTTAGATAGTACTTTAAGGTTTGCAAAGCC
This sequence comes from Pseudochirops corinnae, assembly GCA_028646515.1. NCBI lineage: Eukaryota > Metazoa > Chordata > Mammalia > Diprotodontia > Pseudocheiridae > Pseudochirops > Pseudochirops corinnae. Next base: position 439,927,273 of record CM053585.1, read on the forward strand.
TATATGACTCATTTGATTCTCACCACAATCCTATGAGGTAGCTGTTCCATTTTATAGATTATGAAACTGAAGCTAAGGGCCATCTGAAGGAAGATTTGAACTTGGGTCTTCCTGACTCCTAGTCCAGCACTCTGCTACGACACCTAGTTGTTACAGACACCCTTGGATGTGTACTTCATTTTCCTGGTCATCAGGAATTTGAGAGGCTGAATAGTACAATTATGCCCAGCATAGAGACTGGTGAAAGATAAAATGGCTACAAAGTAATGGGGAAGAAGAGGTGAAATCAGAATGCCACAGGGTTTAAGACCTGAGTTCAATGGATTGAACATTCAGCTTCCACATGGGGTGTTCAGCAAAGATCTGGGCAGAATCTCCTCCCTGATCCCCTACTCCAACAGAATCCAGTGTTTGTCAGCAGTGCATTTTATATGTAGCCATGGCTTAGAGATCTTCCTAGGTAGCCTTTAGCTCCCTAGAGCAGTTTGAGGAGTGGAATGCAAGGGAGGGAGGTCAAGAAGAACCAGAGATAGAAACTACAGTTTGTATGAAAGGGAATATTCTGAGTAGAGGAGTAGCTGATGACCATATAACAGAACTCTGTGGAATGACCCAGTTATCCAAAAAACAGAAGATGTAACAGTATAACAATGGGGGGATTTTTTTGATTGTATGGTGAATGTATTTAGTAGGACTATGTTATAAGGCAGGAAGCTATAATGGTAATGGAAATTGGCGCTACAGAAGCCTTGAAGAGATGAACCTTAATTTTTAGGATAATGAGCCATGTGTTCTAAAAGTATGAGTGCACTAGAGCCCATAGCTAGATTAACAATGGGAGGGCAAGCCATAATGCCAATGGCTATTTCAGAGGAAGAGGAGGAGGAGGATCTGAGTAGTCTAGGGGGAGATTGGCATAGGACAGAAAGTCTATCATTTGTTTGCTTCTATCTACCACATCCAGAAGGCATCTTGACCTTGGAACTGGGGCAAAATCTGTATTCAAATCCAGAGTGACTTCCACCCATGATCATTGGGGTGAAAGCAGAGGCCATAGCAGGTCTATCCATGGCTTTGCTCATGGAGTTCTTGACCCTTATGGATGTCACATATTTTCACATGATAACAGAAATCATCCTGGCTACAAAGCCTCCAAAATCCTAAATGACCTTAGGTGGATTTGTAGAAAGGTCACATTGCATTTCAGTGGGCACCTCAGTTTTGGCTTCCCTGGGAAGAACATAGAGGTAGGCATGCAAATGGAACGATCCATGTGACCCAGCATCTTCCTGTTGAGCAGTAATACAGCTGGATTTGCATATGGGGATGAAGCCAGACAAAGGTGACCATGTTTCTCTGGAATTACATTGCCATAAAAGCTTTGGCCTGTGGGAAAGTAGATGGCAAGTTGGCTTATGTCTGGCACCCCATACCTGAGGGGGAAATAGCATCAATGAAAAATGAAATTCGCTTTCTAAAATCAGAAGACATGATTCAGATCCTCCCTCTCATATATACTCACTATGTGATCTTTATTAAATCCTATAGCTTCTGTGAGCCTTTGTTTCCTCACATAAAAATGAGGAGTTGAGTAAGATGGTCTCTGAGGCTCCTCCCAGCTTTAGATCTATGACTCAGACAGGATTTTTGGAAGAGAGTAAAAACCCACTGGTTGTGATTACCACCCCCTCCTATTGGGTAATGAAACTGAACTATTTTTAACAAAAAGTGGAACTGGTATTAGTTCAACTGTTGAGCAGTGCTAAAGCGTTCCCATTTCCAATGATCAATTCTTACTCTGCTTGAGCGCTGGCTCCCAACCTTATCCCCCACTGGAAGATCGGGGAGCCAGGACCAAGATCCACCCTCATAAAAGGCCAATAGCTACTATATACATTCCCTCAACAAATGACACTTTACTAGAATGAGAGAAATAGGGGAAAATCAGAATGGGGGGGGGGGGCATGACCTGTCAACTTGCATTATCCCCTCCCCCAAATGGGAATGCTTCACTCTGTATTCAGACACCATCAGTTCTTGCTTTGGGGATGGGTAGCATTTTTCATCATAAGTCCTTCAGAGTTGTCTTAGAGTGTTGTATTGCTGAGAATAGCTAAGTCAAAACGCAAAATTTCAAAACATCCTTCTTTTGCTCTTTTTACCATGTTTTATTTAGTTTAAGTTACCTGGAACTTTTGTTTTTCTCTCCCTTGAAGTCTTAAACCTTAAAATGGATTTGGGAGTAATTTAACCCCCGATTTCCCAGTGTACTAATAAAAAAAATTTCAATTTCCCAAACAGATTCACTCTTCACATATACTGACAGAGAGATGCTGTCTCAGCCTAAATCAGATCTCCAATGCCTATGGGCTTAAATGTTAAATTCACACACAACAAACACATAATAAACTTGTTCTTTTAGGGTTTGCTATATTTTAAGCAATAAAAGCACACCTTCAAATTATACAAGTTTATTGACTTGCCTGAAGGAAGATACTAAATTAAACATTGCTGTTGTTATTGTGAAGACAGTGAATAAGTAGTTAAAGCATGTATGTAGCTCTCCAGTAAGAAAACAAAAACCAAAAAATAGTGAGGGAACTGGCTCCGAGACCTTAACTGACTTGGCAAGAGTCACACAGCTGGTAAGTATCTGAGGCAGGATTCAAACTCAGGTCTTATTGATTACTGGTCCATTGTTGTTGTTCAGTCACCTTTCAGTCATGCCCAACTCTTTGTGACCCCATTTGGGCTTTTCTTGGCAAAGATACTAGAGTGATTTGTAGTTTCCTTCTCCAGCTCAGTTTACAGTTGGGGAAACTGAGGAAAATAGGGTTAAATTACTTACCTACGGTCACACAGCTAGTAGGTGGATGAGCCTCCCAGGCTCCATGTCCATCACTCTATCTACTGCACTACCTAGCTGCCCTCAATTATTGGTCTACCAGCACTGCACCTCTGCCAAAGTTGGGGGGAGGAGATGATATTGCCTCCAACCTGGACATCTGTCCTTGATCAACTGGGAACCTGCCTCATGAGTCAGGAGCTACCACTTGAGGAACATGAAAGGAATTATAGAGTGCTAACCAAAGGTAAGGTATTATTATGACTAAGAGAGCTGCCCTTCCTTAATCTCTAACCTACAGAGAGGTTCTCTAACTTGCAAAAAGACCTAGAGTGCCAGGGGTGGGGAACCTGCGGCCTTGAGGCCACACATGGTCCTCTAGCTGCTCAAGTGCGACCTCTTGTCTTTGGATTCAGTCAAAGGGCAGCACCTGAGGATGTAGAGGGCCACAGGTTCCCCACCCATGGACACTCTTCTCAAGAAGATTCATAAACCAAATGCTTACTTGGTCTCTAGGGTTAATTCAAGCCAGAGACCTCCCTCTCTTCTTCAAGAGTGTGACTTGTGTATACCTAGTGTCCTCAGACCAGCTATGTAATTACAACAGGGCACAAAGTGGCTGGATTAACTGTTTTACTTATTCCTGTATACTCCAAGAACTACACAGATAGTTTTCATGCATAATTCTCTTACATGTATGCAACCATTAACAATTAGAAGAAACATGTTCTTAGAAAAGAAAAGAAAAAAAAATTGGATTCTAAATTCCTGAACATCAACCAACAACAAAAATAAGTTTTGGTTTTTTCCTATATGGTCAGTTGTAAATGCATTTTAAAATGTTAAAAAAAAAAAAAAAAAAAAGAGGAACTTCCTTTCTCTTTTTTCACATTAAACTCAAGTGATCCAAATTCCTGAAGTAAAATCATTTGCTGTCCCTGTTTTCTCTCCTGTATTCCCCTTTGGTTTGTTTGTTTGTTTTCTCCCCAAATCCCTTCCCAGAGATCTCCTTTGTAAGTGTGGTGCATTGTGAGTAAATCAGACATACCCATAATCATTCTGCGACCTTGGCTAAAACTTCTTAAGATAATAATAGTAAAAACTAATAGCCAGCATTGAAACAATGCTTCAAGGCATGCAGAGTACTCTGTATGCTATCTCTGAGGCAGAGTACTCTAGGATTGCTCATACAAACCAAGCTTGGAATTCTGTACAACATGCTTGGGGAGCAGAGAGGAAGGCAGGCTAGACCTCGCTTTGTTCAAGGCTACACCAGCACAGTAGAAGAACCCAACGGGTGTTCAGGATCCTGTACTCCTTAGCATAAGAAGGCATTCTCTCGAAGGGAGTCTGCCCACATGAAGCAATCTGAGGAAACCATTAGAGTCTAATCATCATTATGACATCATCATATTCCAATTATCTTTACTTGGTTCAGGGAGCAGTTAGACTAGTTGTGAACAATCTGATTGAGAAAAGTCCATTAAAATCAGAGTTTGTCTGATGTTTTTTTCTGTGTATTTGTAAAACAGCTGGCAGACAAATAGGATAAATGAGACTCAATTTCCCCAGCACTTCCCTTGCCACCCATTCAAAAAGCATCATCCAATTCTGAAGTAGGGAAATGATTAGGACCAGACAGGGTTCCCATTGTTTCCTCAGAGTTTGCTCTGCTTCAGAGGGCCCGGTGATGGAAAAACCCACATGGAAGAAAACAATTCCAGAACCTTCTTCAGCCCAACAGAGAGGGAAAAGGGTGAGGGAGGCTACATCACCTTAAAGGCAAAGGACCTTCACCTTAAAAAGGCTTTTCATTCATTCATTCATCCATCCATCCATTCCTTTGTTTGTTTGCTTATGTTCTATCTGATTGCAAGCAGGGTTTCCCATATATCTGATAGAGCCAGTTAAAAACCTAGGCTATAAGACATCAAAAACACAGTCAACAGGCAAACTGCAATACTGGAAGCAGAAAGCAATAGGGAAGAGTCAGGGACAAGGTGGGGGGGGGGGGGAGAGAGGAGCAATGGATTTGAAGTCAGAGAACCTGAGTTCAAATCTTATTTTTTACCAGTATAACTTTCAGTAAATCACTTGATCTCTCTGGGTCTAAGTTCCTCCTGTATAAAATTAGGGGGCTGGTCTAATAGAGATTCATAACCTGGGGTTGATGAATTTTTCATGTGTATATACATATATGTATACACACACATATATACACATACACATATATATGTATGTGTGTATGTGTATATATATATATATATCTTGTCTCAATATAATTGATTTCTGAGATGGGATCCACAGGCTTCCCCAGTTCAACAAAAGAGTCTGAGACACAAACAGGATTAAGAAGCTATGCTCTAAGTGATAACTGGACTTTTTCTGCTCCAAATCTATGATCCTGACTGTGACTCCAGCAGTTGGGAGACAGGAGAAAACAGGGCTGAGAGGTCAAAAGCTGAGCATCAGTGAGAATCTGGGAAATGTGAATGTCCTGTCTGAGCATTGGGACTCCACAGCTGCAAACACTGGGACTAATTAGTCAGTCGATCCACACTTAGGAAGTGCCCACAATGTGCCCAACAACGTGCTAAGTGCTGAAAACACAAAGAAAGACAGAAGACAGTCTCTGCTTTCTAGGAGCTCCCAGTCTAAAGGAGACAAATGTAAACAACTATGTACAAATAGGCTACATACAGGATTAATTGGAAATAATCCACAGAAAGAAGGCACCAGAATTAAAGGGGATTAGGAAAGGCTTTCCTTAGAACAGGAATGGGGAACCTGCAGCCTGGAGGCCACATGTGGCCTTCTAGGTCCTCAAGTGCAGCCCTTTGACTGAATCCAGACTTCATGGAATAACTCGAGGCAGGAGGTTCCCCACCCCTGCTTTAGAAGGTAGGATTTTAGCTGGGATTTGAAGGAAGCCAGGAGGCAGACTTTCCATGCATAGGGGTCAGCCAGAGAAAATGCCCTGAGTCAGGAAATGAAGTGTCTTAAAAAATCCACTGAATATATTTTGCCATTCTGGTCTACTGCCTTTATTTCACAAAGCAGAAAATAAAGCCTAAAGGCATTAAGTGAGTTATCAGTGATATAAGCAAGACTTGAGCCTGTGTGTTGACTCCTAGACCAACACTCTCACTCCTGCTCCCAGCTCTTCAGGAAGCTGTTTTTGCTCATCCACATAGATGGACTGTGTTTAACTTGGCTGGTTTGATTATACACCAGTCTGTGAAGCTGGCCTAAATCAACAGGTTGGCCACATTACATGTGGTCTTGTCCAGTTGTCTAGTCCCAGACCCCACTTTCATACTTCCTTGGGAAAGGTAAAGTCCCTTCTGCTCCAGGAGAGAAAGATGGTCAAGTAGGAAACATACTGTAATCAAATTATGCCCAGTAGTCACTATGGGCATTTGATTTGTTTGATTCTGTATATTTGTTAAAAGAGTTTTGTTGTTCTTTTGGGGAGGGAGATGGAAAGCTTGTAAACTGAGAAAAAAAATTAAAAATTTTCAAAAGTGGTGCCTAATTGTAGCCAAGAGCCAAGAGCATGTAGATATGTGCAGTTTGGGTTGGAATATCAATGAAATCTGGCAGAGCATGCCTTGCTGAGACCCTGGCCAAATGAGACTCCTTGCGTGGCTAGCTCCAAAGTGTCTAAATGGGGCATAAAAACTTCTCAGTCTCCTTTTTTTTTTTCAGGATTTACTAATTTTTTTAAGTATCCTTTTGATAAGGGAGGCAGTGCATTTCAACCCATTTGCTGTGGTGACTGTCTTTTTTATGAGAATACCTTATGCAGGAAGAAAAATTATCCTTCCTGGCAGAAAATGACCTGTCTCTCCTCTCTGTTTTATCCAGTTCTGCTAAGCCAATATTCTCTAGAATGAGCACAAAACAACACAAGTAACAGCTTTTATACATCAACATCAAATGGGAAGAAGCTTAGAAGAGGACCGAAGAAAGAGATGAATGTGGACAAGTATGGAACACCCAACTGTCAAGAACTTCGTTCTAAATCTGGATCAACAAACATGGAAGGGATTCATGGGAGGGGGAGAGAGAAAGAGAGAGAGAGAGAGAGAGAGAGAGAGAGAGAGAGAGAGTGAGTTGCAATCATGGATTAAACACCAGCTCATTAGAAATTGTCATTGAGTAAGATCTTCAGAAGAAGTGCATGAGAAGTCACATTCGGGAAACATTTTAAAAACCGGGGGAATGTAGGTGTTGCTACATTAACATGTAAAATATATATATGTATTGAAAAGGTTTGTAAATTGTCTTTTTTTAATTAAACTGGAAAAAAACAAAAAGCTTTAAACTTTCAACATTATAGAGGCAGTCAGTTCTAAACTATTCCTATCTCAATAGCCAAGAGACTGATCGAGTATCATTTATTAAGGAAGCATATTAAATAAATCTGGATGTTTTCATCATATAGGAGACATGACTTTTACATCTCTGACCTTCATTTATTTCACTGTGTAATTAGTTATAAGTACTTGGTTATTAACATATGTAAAGCTTCTAACTTTTTACAATGTCTGTGTTGTTTAATCTGTCTGTAAAACTTAACAATATTGAGAAAGTGTTTTTGGCATATACGCTACCAAGCTGTATATGACAGAAAATACAACTGGTGAATAGCATAGGTTCCCAAACAACCTAGACATCTCTGTCTTCAGGCAACAGCAACAAGGACTCTGAAAAATAGAGAAATCACATTTCCACCTTGAATGCTCACATGTAATATATAGACTGCTATTAAATACTTTTCTATTTCTTCCTAGTATGTGCATAGGAAATTAATATACTTTACAAGTAAGTATCTAAAACCTCTCTGATTTTCTTTTCCACATAACATCCAAGGCTTATATGCTGTATTAACCTAACCTAATGGCACTCCTCTTTATTTGTTTGTTTAAAAGATTCTAACCAACCAGATCTATTTCTAAAAGATAGTAAATGGTTCTAACAGTACACTTAATTTAATAGCTTTAGGAATCAATGAAAATATACATACATAAGGTCAAATAAGCTTATTAGGAATAAGTTGCCTTACCATTTTACTAAGTTGGGATTCAAAACATTCAAGCATTTTTATTGGTTGTTTCACATTTAGAAGTAGTTACAAACTAAACAGGTTTTTTCTTTAAATATTTGATGCCCCTTTTTTATACATACTCTAGGATTTGACCCCAATAGAACCTCCTTTTTAACAACAACAAAAAAATTGGGCGAAACCAATCAACAATACAATTGTGTCTAATGCAAAAGGCAACATTTCACACCTCTAATTCTCTCCTCTTCCTCCCCAAATTGTGGAGGATAGAAGGATATTTCCTTACCTGTCCTCCAGTATCAAGACTGGACATTCAAGTGGTTGTTTTTAACAATTTCTTATCGCTCCCCTCTCCCTAGAAGCGTTTATCCCATCCCCACATACACACACATATACATATACACATCACCCAATCCCAACAATAACAATAAAGAAAAATTCTAATAAAGAAATAACTGGTTCCCTGAGAATTTAATTAAACACAAGTTAAAATGTATATGCTGAAATAATCAGCATAGATTAAACCATGCATTTTATAAGGGCTTAAAAGTATAGACTCATATATATAGCACTCTTTCATCCATAGCCTCTAAATGAGAGTAAATCAACCAAACTGTAATTTAATAATCCAGTGAAGCATACTAAATTTAGTCATTGCATTTGTTATTGAAGTAAACCTAGATAGAGCAGGATATGAGAAGTGGGACAAATGAAGCTCCTTTTCTCTTACTGTTTATCAGTGAAGTCTGTGCTGAGTAGTTTGAGGAGTGGTATGTTTTCCAAGTGTTTCTTAGTTCCACTATCATCATGGTATCTGACCCATTCTTGCTGTGCCCCAGTTCAAGAAAACTCAATTTACAAAACATGATCATTTACCAACTCCGTAAGTTACAGGGTGATCCTTCACATCGCAGAAGAATTCAATACCACAGGTTTCCTTTAAATAGTCAACCTCATTCATTCATTTCTAATATCCAATTGCAAAGTCTCTACCTACACACAACTTTCCAGGAAGACATCTGCTACACAAAGGGGAGTACCCCCTGTACTTTATCTACAATGAAACTGAAAGCCCTGGCTTTCTGTGTTCCATGTAAAATACTAAACACATGTAGAGTTCTGCATCCCTAATCATGATGTAAAAATTGTATAATAAAAAAGCACTTTCTAATCACATGCAAACATTGGGGGGGAAAGTTTTAAAAGTTGCCATGAAAACTTAGTGTAATTTAACATTACACTTCTGAGTGTTCTGAAGATAGGTCAGTGACAATGTACCATTTGTACATAGACTAAACAAACCGTCACAAATATGTAAATCACTAAATGTGAATTGAGTATGAGACATACATTTTTAACTTTTTAAAAGGTGACTCCCTTTCTCATTCTGTTCCCATTGTACCTCGTTCAAAATGTTGTGTGTAAGTTTTTTTAAGGTCCAGGAAATGTAAAGAAACTTGTTGGAATACCTGACTTTCTGTATAAAAATAAAAATAAGTTTTTCTTACTAAGACGAATACCTGGTCTTGTCATGCCTCAGAAAGGCCAACGGCAGCTTTCCAGGATAGTACCTGAAGCAACAGCTTCTCCTGTGTCATCATTTAGTGACTCATTGAGAAATGGTTGGTATTGACAGAAACATCACTCTACGGGAAATTCTTGCTGCTGCTGAATTTCACTGTTTCCACTCATCACAGGCACATAATGGAGACCCATGGAAGAAAAGGTAAGATTAAGATCTCCAAAGCTTCCTCAGCCCAGACTAGACAAGAGTCCAGTTGTATTTATATACAGAAAGTAAACACTGTTTAGTGAGGTAAAGCTCCCAGTCATTCATATAAAATCGTGCCTGGAATATACTGAATAACTGGCTTCATTCTGCACTTTGTGTGCTTGGACACCATCTTTTTCCCTCATCAAGTAACAGTCACTATCTATATAATCAATCCACAAAAGTCTATTGGTGCTTGCAGTGAGACACACAAAAAGAGGGACAATGCAGTATTAGAAACAATTCTAATGCCCATAGAGTTAAAGGTTGGGGAAGTCAGAACATATATATGAAAAATTAACAACACAAGCCAACATACATTGTGCCAAATGAATGTTTTCACTGGCTTCCATTGTCCCCCACTGAATTAAATCAACTGCCTCTCCTGGCATTAAAGATTCTGCTTTGTCATTCCCAGACTACTTTTCCAGCCTGATCTCTTATTACATAACTCTATGTTCCCACCAAACTAGACATCTCAACACCAATTCTCAGGTGATTTTCTACTGACTCCACGTCTTTGATGAAACAGTTACCACATGCTTAGAATATATAGCCAACTCCCCCACGAATTGTTCCTTGGTCCTCCCAACTGAAAACAATTTCCCCCCTCTTGGGAGTTCTCATAACATTTTTGCTTAGACCTCTGCCTTGAACTTCACACATTCTACCTCATTGTACCATCTTATCCATGGACAGGTCTTATTCTCTCTGTTAAATTATAAGCTACTTGAGGGGAGGAACTTTACTTATTTCAGCACATTTTGTGGTGGTGGTGGTCAAAATGAATTAAACTGGCAAAGTGAATGGTGCAAACAAAAATTTGCATAGGATTTCAGAGAAAGAAGGTCATGGTTAGAGGAAGTAGAAAGGAAGGAGCTGAGAATTTTTTTAATTTTAATTTTATTTTATTTTGGGGTCACATTTGAGTTCCAAGCTGTTTTCCTCTTTCCTTCCCAATTCCACACTGGAAAAGACCAACACATATATATACATATATATATGCAAAACTATACAATACATAGTTTCACATATCAGTTCTTTCTATGGAGGTGGATGCTGTCTTCTTTCACAGGTCCTTTGAATATTCATCTAACTCAGAATAGCTTTAGTCATTCACATTTACCCTTCCAACAACATTGCTGTTGTTGTGTACTATGTTCTCTTGGTTCTGCTCATTTCACTCTTCATCATTTCAAACAAGTCTTTCCACGTTTTTCTAAAATCATCATTGCTTACAGCACAATAGTATTCCATCACAATCATAAACCACAACTTATTCAAACATTCCCTGAGTAATGGGCATCCCTTCAATTTCCAGTTCTTTGCCACCACAAAGAGAGCTGCAATGAATTTCTTTTTGCCTTTTTTTTGGGGGTGGGGGGAGGAAGTCAAGGCAATTGTGGTTAAGTGACTTGCCCAAAGCCACATGGCTAGTAAGTGTTAAGTGTCTGAGGCTGGATTCAAATTCAGGTCCTCCTAACTCTGGGGCCAGTGCTCCATTCACTATACCACCAAGCCGGCCCTGCTCCACCTAGCCACCCCAAGTTGTTTTTTTTCTTTTTTTTTTTTCCTTTTTTTGGAGGGAGGAAGGCAGAGCAATTGGGATCAAGTGACTTGCCCCACAGCCAATAAGTGTTAAGTGTCTGAGGTCACATTCGAACTCAGGTCCTCCTGACTCCAGGGTCGGTGCTCTGTTCACTGCGCCACCTATCTGCCCCTCAACACAAATTTTTAAGCCCCTACTTTGTACCTTGGACTGTGAGCTAAGGAGGTAAAGGAGCTAAGAATGCAAAGATGAAATTAAATAGTTTCTACCCTCAAGAATCTTGCATTCCATTTGGGGAGACAACATGTATGTTGGTGTGTGTGTATATATATGTATATATACATGCACATGTATATGTAGAAACATGTATATACACGTGTGTGTATAAATCAATTATATGTATAATAAATACAAAGGAATTTGGGGGAGGATACATGTCATGAAACCTGAATTTTTTAGAAAAGAGGAACAAAAATCAGAGCAGCAATTTGGAGATTTTCTAATCCAAGTTTTCCCATTCCCACTCCCCATTTTACAGATGAGGAAGCAGAGGCTGAGCCGTTAATTGGCTGGTTCATGGGTGATCATTGTCAGAGTTGGGATTCAAACACAGATCCTCTGGTTCTAAATCAAAAACTCCATTTATAGGTTGGGTTTAGTTCATTTTGCTCCTATTCTTGTGACCCTATGAAGTTGAAATTGATGCTGTGATTTACAGAAAGAGAGAGAAGATCAAGGCTAATAGGCCTGGAGACGGAAGGGACCTCAGAAGCTGTGTCGTCCAATCCTCTCATTTTACAGATGAGAAAACTGAAGCCAATGGATATAAAATGACTTGCACAAAGTCCAGGATAGGATTCCTCAAAGACAGACTTCATACACGATTCTCTGCCTTTAGAGTTGGTGCATGACGCAGCTGGTAGGTGCAGTGGATAGAGTGCTAAGTTTGGAGTCAGGAGGACTCATCTAAGTGAGTTCAAATCTGGCCTTGGACACTTACTAGCTGTGTGACCCTGGGCAAGTCACTTAACCCTGTTTGCTTCAGTTTCCTCATCTGTAAAATGAGCTGGAGAAGGGAATGACAAACCACTGCAGTATCTTTGCCAAGAAAGGCCCAAATGGGGTCACGAAGAGTCAGACACAACTGAAAAATGACTAAACAATTCTCCATCATACAATATTGTCTCTTTAGGAACACAGGATCATGCACTTAGAGAGAGAAGGGTGCTTTGAAGCCAAATAGTTCAACTTCTTCTCACTTTTCTGTCAAGAAAACTCAAGGCCAGAGAGCTTAGATGACTGACTTCAGTTACAGAAAAGAGAAGGAAATACCCGTAGTACCCAAATCAATATTGTCATTACTATTTTGAAAGCCTTGAGCAATAAGCATGCCTAGGAGGATGTCATTGAGCAGTGAAGTTAATTCTTATTTTTAATAAAAGCAGTAACAGGCTAGAGACCAGACACAGAAGACAAGGGCAAAGACAAGACAAAAACTAGGGACCACTCTGAGTAAGCAGAACTTCTGAATTACGAAATCTCCAAATTGCAGCTCTGATTTTTGTTCCACTTCTCCAAAAAATTCCGGTTCCATGCCCTATAGCCTTTCCTAAAATACCTTGTATTTATTATACACATACAGCATTTGATCTATATTTCTATATGTACATGTTGTCTTCCCCAGTAGAACACAAGCTTCCTGAGGACAATGGGGCGATCTTCCATTCAAGCCGTACTCTGATAAGGTGCAAAGATGACCGTGGATTCTTGGAAGTCACACCAGCACAGCACAAACTAGAAGATTTCACCAAGCAGGAAAAGTTTTACGTGGGGGCTTGGTGATGACTGCATGGTCTTTGCTTTTAAAGATCAGCCAAGCTAAGTTCAGAGAGGTCCATTTTCAGGCTGAGCATGGGGTGGGAATGGGAGGGAGGAATATTTTGGCCACAGCAACTCTCAAAGACCATCCACTAAGTTACAGAGGAGTTGCGATCTTTGTTGATGATAGAATTTCCTATGTGGGGGGAATTCTAAATCACTGAAGTCCTATGGAAGTAAAGGGTGGAGGACAATTCGAGCCCCAAAAGAGTATAGGCCCTGGTAACTTGAAAAAAAAAGCCAATACACATGCAATCAATCAGCAGCATTTATGAAGCACTTACTGTGTATGCCAGACTTTGTACTGGGCACTAAAAATACGAAGATGAAACAGAAACAAGCCCTCCCCTCAAGGAGCCTACATTCAATGAAGGAGCCAACTATTAGCCATATAAGCACAGACAAGGCCATTTCATAACCATATAAGCACAGACAAGGCCATTTCACAGAGAAGCACAAGTAACCAGAGAAGGCCTTGGGTAAGAGATGATGCTTAAACTGAGCTTTGAAGCAAGCAAAAGATTAAGAGAGGAAATGTTTGGGGAGTGCTCTCCAGGCAGTGTAAGGGGGGAGAGGGGAGGCCTCTGTACTCCTGTCTGACTGATGGGGAGGGTGCCAAATTTAAAGTGATTGACTAGTCCAAGGTCAAACTGTGGTTCTGCCTTTTGTGACCTCAGGCAGGGATATGATTGAATTTTTGTGACTGAAGCAAGACACAAGAGGAAAGGTGCCCTTAGGGGTGGGGGAGACAGAAACTCTGGGCTGCAGGAGTGAAGGGAGCAGGTGAGCCCGCCCACCCACTCCCATGGCTCTGGTAGCTTCCAATGCCCCCCAATTCTTTATTAAGCAACTGTCTTTGCAAGGCACAGCATTAGGCACTACAGATGCCTGGTCTCTGCCCTCAGGGTTGCTTACATTGTACTAGGGGGATACAGCATAGACACAGGGAAGGGTATGCATGATTATTTGAGGAAGGGGAGAATATTAACAACTGGGGAATCAGGAGAGGCCTCCCATAGGTCACGGAACCTCACCTGACATTTGAAAGCAACAGGGGATTCTAAGAGATGGGAGTGAGGAAGGCCTGAATTCCATGCATGAGCAACAGCCAGTAAAAAGTCACAGAGAAGGGAAAGGTGATGGCACACACAGGGAACAAGGAGCAGGCAACTTTGACTGGAAATTAGAGGGCCTGAAGAGGAGTAATATACAGCAAGTCCAGGAAGGAAGATTAGAAGATTTAAATCAGCTTTAAAGATGAAGTTGAAGAGTTTGCACTTTCTCCTTAGACCAGGGGTGGGGACCTTCAACTTTGAGGGCATATGTGGCCTTCTGAGGCAGTGGTTCTCAACCTTCCTAATCCCGCGACCCTTTAATACTCTTATGTGGACATATCTGCATGTGGGCGAGCTCGTCTGGAGATGGATAGAGGAGTGGTGTCTTGGTTCCTAAAACCATCAGAAATATGTGTTTTCTGATGGTCTTAGGTGACCCCTGTGAAAGGGTCATTTGACCCTCAAAGAGGTTGCGACCCAAAGGTTGAGAACTGCTGTTCTAGGGCCTTGGTTGAGTCCCTAGATTTGGACTGAGTCCAAGTTTTACAGAACAAATCCTTTTATTAAAGGGATTTATCCTGTGAGGTTTGGATTCAGTCAAAGGGCCAAACTTGAGGGCCTTGAGGGCCTTGGGGCCACAGGTTCCCCATAGACATAACAGGGAGCCCCTGAGGATTCCTGAGCAGTCATGACACGGGCAGACATTTTTGCTATGAATATTATTTTGACAGTGGTATGAAGGATAGAGTGGAGACAAGTGTGATTGGATGCTGAGAGACCAGCTATTGGATTGAGACAAGAAAATGATTAGAATGGGAATTTACCCACAGATTTTATTCAGGCCAAGCTACGTGTGCCCAAGTGGTCTAGTCACACCTTGGGGGTTGGGAAGGAAAAGAGGGCCCAGAAGGAAGTACAGTATTTTTGGACCTCGGTTTATCTCTCCTCCAGTGCCCAGAGGCATAGCTCTCGGCAATTATCTAGTTGTCTCACTCCAGGCGGTGGGGAAAGGATCAGTACCCTCCAAATGGGGAATTTGTAGTGAATAGAATATCTTTCACCTTCCTGTCATTTCCCCTGGATGAAGGAAATGCCCTTGCTTGGAATTCATTTCTTCCTCACCTCCATCTGATCAGGATTCCCCAGTCCTGACCACCTGGCCCCACGCTGACCTCCTTTCCACAGGGGAAGGAGTGGGATGGGGGGGAAGATCTTGGGTGGGCCAGAGCTAGGCACAGTCATAGAAAGTCAAGGCCACATAGAGCCTCCTATTTGTAGGCAACCCCATACTCCCTCCCTACATTCCCCAGCCTGTGCTCGGGTCCCAAGCCTATTCCCTGCACAGAACTGTTTTAAAGATTGTGGGTCACACCACACTCAACTTAGGTAGGCATCCCAAGATAACCGAGTTTGAGCACGTTCTTGGGAAGAATTGATGCCTGGTTCCACTTTCCCTAAATGGTATAAGGTATGGGAGCTCATTAAACTAAATTTGCTATAGGACCTAGAAGTGTGGACAGTCCTACCCTTCCCAGGTATGGCCCTATACCACCCTCCTCATGGTTTCAGGCCAGTTTGGTAACCACTAACTTGTCCCATTCTCTCTAACCCAGATAATGGTTCCAACCCTGGGCAAGTCACAACTTCTCTGGGGCTTAATTTCTGAAAGAAAGAAAGAGAGGGGGGAGGAGGGAGGAAGGGAGGAAGGAAAGAAAGAAGGAAGGAAGGAAGGAAGGAAGGAAGGAAGGAAGGAAGGAAGGGAGAGAAGGGAGGAAGGGAAAGAGGGAGGAAAGAAAGAAGGAAGGAAGGAAGGGAAGAACTATACTAAATGAATCTAAGATTATAAGATCATAGAATCATAGATTGAGAGGTAGGGACATTCAAAGTCCTCCACAGTTGAGCCCTCACCTACCTCTCCAGCTGTGTTATACATCACCCCCCTTCCCTTGTGCTACTGCGCAGTTAAATTGGTCTTCCTGTTGTGCCTTGCAACAAGGACTCTCCATTTCCTGCCTCCATGTTTTTGCTCTGGCTGTTTCTACCATGCCCAGATGCTGTTGTGCCTTGCAACAAGGACTCTCCATTTCCTGCCTCCATGTTTTTGCTCTGGCTGTTTCTACCATGCCCAGATGTATTCTATCTCCATGTTTTTGCTCTGGCTGTTTCTACCATGCCCAGATGTATTCTATCCTTATAACCCACTCCCTTAGACAAACACCCCTTTATTTCCTTCAAGATTCAGCTCAGGCACCATCCTCTGCATGAATACTTTTCTGATTCATTCAGTTGCTGGGGACTTCTCTCCCTCCCAACTATTTTGCATTTATTCTGTTCATACTTGTATGTGAGCAGCTAGGTAGTACAGTGAATAAATGCTGGGCCTAGAGTTAGAAAGATTCATCTTCCTGAATTCAAATCTGGCCTCAGACACTTACTAGCTGTGCGACCCTGGTCAAGTCACTTAACCGTGTCCACCTTAGTTTTCTCATCTATAAAATGAGTTGAAGATGGAAATGGCAAACCACTCCAGTATCTTTGCCAAGAAAGCCCCAAATGGGGTCACAAAGAGTTGGAAACAATTAAACAACAAAAATACTTGCATATCTACATAGTGTCTCCCCCACCAGAGGGTAAGTTCTTTGAGATCAGGGTTGTTTTGTTTTTGTCTTTATATCCCCAGCAGGAGATATGAGATAGCTAAGGTTAGGGTTAGGATTAGAGATCTAGAGCCATAAAGGTCCCTTATTTCAGAGAGGAGGAAACTGAGACCTAAGCAGGTTCTATAATTTCCCCAAGCAAGGTCCCATAAGGTATTAAGCATCCATCAGTGGCAGAATTTGAACCCCATCCTTTAACTCCAAAGCCCCCACTCTTGGCCCTGTATCTGCCACTAGTTCATTGATTGATCCAGTCCAGTGCCATCGGACTCAAAATGAAGTAAGGGTTCACTACACCATACACTGAGACCCTTTGGGGCTTCATATTTATTTGTTAAACATTCTTGATTACCTTTTAATCTAATTCAGGCTGTACCCAGGAGTGTTTTGGATTACATGTTTCACACTTCATAACAGATGAGGAAATTGAGACTTAGAGGCATTAAGTGACTTACCTAAGGTCTTATGGCTAAGTAGCAGAGAAAGATTTATTCCTGGTCTGCCATCTTGACTATAATCCAATGGGCCGCATAGACCTTGCCTAGTGTACCACATTCTACCTCTACAAGCTAGGCTTCTTCTAACTGCTCATAATTATTGAGAACTGAATTTATTCCAGATATGACCCTAACAGTCACCACATTAGGCCCATGGTATGATGAGGCAGACTTAAAGGCCTGATTTGTAGTAATTCTGTCCATGGAAATGCAGTTATGAGACATATGAATGTTTCACAATTATACCTCCAGTTAGAGTCCTACCCCAGTTCCAAATTATGTGATATTTCCTTGCCTCAGGAGATGAATGAAAAACTAAAAATCCCAGAAATCTATGCAGATCTGGGCCATTTTTGCCCCTCTCTAAAAGAAGCATGCACAGGCGTTCCTTCTGGGAACTAGAGGGGCAGAGCTGAAAGCTACACTTACAGCTAAGGACTAGAGCAGTGGTTTTCAACCTTCCTAATGCCATGACCCTTTAATACTCATATGTAGGCATATCTGGGACCCACCTGGAGATGGATACAGGAGCAGCGCCTTGGTTCCTAAGACCATTGGAAATATGTGTTTTCTGATGGTCTTAGGCGACCCCTGTGACCTCTGTGAAAGGGTCGTTTGACCCCCAAAGGGGTCGTGACCCACAGGTTGAGAACCACTGGACTAGAGGGTAATAACTTAATAAAAACAAAATAGAGGACTTTGAGAATTATACCACTATTATATATACCACATTATACCACTATGATGTTATCACCCTAATGGAAATGTTCCCAGAATCAAGGCAGGGAGCTTTCAGAAGGTGCACCACCAATAAGTACTGCCTTGGATTGGTTTTATTATCTTCATCTTACAGATTCAGAAATTGAGTGAGAAGTGAAGTGACTTGAACAGAGTCACACAGCTGAGCAAATGCCTGTGGCAGGATTTGAATTCAGGTCCTCCAATGTCTTTCTATTGAAATGCACCTTGTAAATGCACCATGAGATAACTGTAGGCATCCTTAGTTGTTGCAGTACCAGAACTAGGAATATATTAGAGAAACTGAGTCCCGTAACATGAAGTTAGAGCTAAGGAAACTGTCAACATGTCAGAAGAATCCTAGGACCCTGGACTGGAAGCTGGAAGAAACCTTAGGTCTGATGATTCTAAGTCCCTGTTTCTTAGAGGAGAAAATGAATGCCCAGAGACATAAGATCTCTTATTATATTAGACCTTGAGCTTCTTGAAAGCGGGGCTGGTTTTTTGCCTTTCTTTATATTTGTTGTTGTTTTGTTTGTTTTGGTCGTGTCCAACTCTTCATGACTCTATTTTGGGGTTTTCTTGGTAAAGATACTGTAGTGGTTTGCCATTTCCTTCTTCAGGTCATTTTACAGGTGAGGAAAGTGAGGCAGACAAGGTTAAGTGACTTGCCTAAGGTCACACAGCTAGTAAGTGTCTAAGGCTGGATTTGAACTCAAGATGAGTTTTCCTGACTCCAGGCCTAGCGCTCTATCCCACTGTGCCAGTTAGCTATCCCTTTCTTTATAATCTCAGCACTTAATGCAATACCTGGCACTTAGGACACACTCAGTAAATGCTTGTTGACTGACTGATTTAGTCACTCACTCAAGGTCACACAGACAGTAAGTGGCAGGAACAGGATTCAAACCTAGACCTTCTCTCTCCAGATCCTGACCCCATCTGATATCCTAGCTGCCCTTACATCTTGCTGGGGGCCTACCATAAGTTATTCCTCCTCTCAGAGCCTCTATTTTGTGGTTTCAAAGACCCAAAGCTAGAAAGATTCTCAGGAGCCTAATGACAGGACAGCCAGGTGATGCTGTAGTTCATAGTGGAGTCAAGAAGACTCATCTCTCTGAGTTAAAAACTGGCCTCAGACACTTCCTAGCTGTGTGACCCTGGGCAAGTCACTTAATGCTGTTTGCCTCAGTTTCCCCACCTGTAAAATGAGCTGGAGAAGGAAATGGCAAACCACTCCAGTATCCTTGCCAAGAAAACACCAAACAGGGTCATGAAGAGGCAGACACAAGTGAAACAGCTCAATAATAACAAAAAGCCAGTTGAAGTCCCTTGGCCATTCACACAGAGGGAGTTAGTCCAAGAGCCAGGATTCAAACCCAGACCTTCTGGCTCCAAATCAAGTATTGTCTCCACCATAGTTTTGTTTAGATAAGATAAAGGAAATGGATGAGAGATAATCTCCAAGGTCCCCTCCAGCCCTAATACTCTATAATCTATGATCTGTGTCACATTATGTTCATAGGATGAAAAAATATTTGATTTTTCATGGTTGGATGCCTAGAAAATTTCCAGAAAAATTGCCCGTGGAGGCTATAAAAGAACAAATGCTTCTTGCAAATCTCTGCTGACAGCTTTCTTGGTACTAAAGTCCTACTCTTGGATTTTCTCACTTCTCTTTTAGCAGAGCATTTGAGTTCTCTTCCCAATGATTAAAATCAATTCTGAATTAAATACAGTTACCCTGATCATGTCAAAAGTGATGAGGGTTTTTCCAGGACCTTACCCTGATCCCACGTCTTAGAATGCTGGGATTTTTTAAACTGGTTTTTGCTGCCATCTGGTGGTAAATTCTATTATTTACTCAGCCAATATATTACTGATGGGAGTAATTTTTCTCCTGATTTATTGGATTCACCTTCATAATAATTGAGTACTCTAGTTTATTTTTTATTACTTCTTTTTTTTTAAGTGGCGTTTGAGACCAGGTCTCCCTATTTGGTCCTTACTGGAAGCACCGTGGTCACTCTTAGGCCTAATATGACTGCTATTCAACATGGAAGTTTTGACCTACTCCAGTTATGACCTGGGCCACTTTGTTCCTCCATAGTTAGCCTGATGATCCCATGCTTTTGGAGGCCCACCATATTGGTGCCAGACTTAGTAGGGATACTAGATTGGCTTTCCACCTGATGCGACTCAGAACTCCCAAACTCAAGTGATCCATCAGACTCCACTCCCCACTGAGGGGGTGATTATAAATTCGACCTACTTTCCATCTTCTTTTATTTTTTTTTTTTTAGTGTTCCCTAAACAATCATCAAGAATCACAAATATCCTAGTATACAAAAAAGGTCACAATGGAGGGTTGATTACAAAACTATGAATCTCTGACCCATCAGGGGGTTTTTTAAGTTATTAAGTTTAACAAAGGTAGATGAAGACAAAGGAATAAACATTTATATAGTGTATAATATGTGCCAGGCAGCTGGCTAGGTAGATAGAGAGCGCTGGGCCTGTAGCTAGGAAAACTTGAGTTTAAATCTTGGCCTCAGCCATGCGACCCTGGATGAGTCACTTAACCCTTTTTGACTCAGTTTCCTCATCTATAAAATGAGCTGGAGAAGGAAATGGCAAACTGCTCCAGGATTTCTGCCAAGGAAACCCCAAATGGGGTCACAAAGAGTCAGACACAACAGTAAAATTACTGAACAACATGTTCCAAGCTTTACAAATATTATCTCATTTTAGTAGTAACATGATAACCCTGTTTATATCCACTGGAAAATCTTTCTGTTTTCCTCCATCTATTTTTATGTTTTATTGATTCTCTTTCTTTTCCATTCTATGTTAATATTTATCAATTACAGACGGTGAGTTGTATAAACAGAACAATCCGAATTAGCAAACATTTGGAAAGTACTTACTTTAGGCAAGGCTCTGAGCTAGGCCCTACAGATAAAAAGAAGGAAAAGGAAAAAGTCATTTCTTGCCTTTAATGCCTCAGTTACATGTTAAAAAGCAAGTCATTCTTTTTTTGGAAAAATGTATTTATTTTTAGTTTATGAAATAAAACGAGCATTTCTATAACACAGTATGATAAAAAAAAGGTTGCACATGAAACTGCAAATCTATTAGGTACAACTTGCTATTTCTATATAATAGTTATCATGTAAATTTCTTTTTTTTCTTTTCTCTGTCACCCCTTCCACCCTAGAGATGGCTACTATTAGACACAAATATGTGTGTATGTGTGTGTGTACATATATGTGTGTGTATAAATCATTCTATACATACTTCTATTCATTATTTCTTTCTCTGGATACAGATAGCATCTTCCTTCGTGTGTCCTTTGTAGTTAATCTGGGTTTATAATAGTCAAAATGACTTATTTGCTCAAAGCTGTTCTTAAAACAATACTGCTGTTAGAGCATACAACATTCTCTTAGTTCTGCTCATTTAGTTCTTCCTTATTTCACACAAGACTATGCATGGTTTTTTTTAAATCAACAAGTTCACCGTTTCTTATAGCACAGTAGTATTCCATTATGTAAAAAGAAAGCCTTTCTTTCTTTAGGGGTTGTGCCACCCCAGCGAAATTGGTGCTTCCCCACCCCACCCCCAGCGGTGTTTTTAGTCTAATGATTGTTCCTGTAAGTGAAAGCTTTTGGTGGTTCGGTTTGGTCTGGTTTGATTTCCCAGATCACAGACAGCTGCAGTCTAGACTGACCATGGTTTGATAAATGCTTTTTGTATGGACAATTTCATATCATAACAAAAGAAAAAAGAACAGTTGGATTAAATGAAAATATATTTGATTTTGCTTTCCATATCTTTATGGTTAGGAGGACACAGAGATGTCTGTCTGATCTACCAGACAGGGACATTTAGCTATTATTGTACTATTATGGGCAAGACACGTACTGGAAACCAAGAGACCACAAGAGAAGCAGACATTTATATCATGCTCTGGGGCCTACAAAGTGCTTTACAAACATCTGGCTCTCATAGCAGTCCTGTGAGATCAGTAATACAAACATCATTACACCTTTTTCCTGATAAGGAAAATGAGCCTGAGAGCCTCAGACTTTCCTTTAATCACAGAACTAAGAAGTATCAGAGACGAGATTCAAACCCAGGTCTCTGTGAATTCTCAGTCCAGAACTCTTTCTTATGTATATTTCCCCGAACTGCTGAGATTAATTTTGCAAAAGAAAAGGTCAAAGCAAAAGAGGTTTTCAAATATTTTCTGTTGATATATCTGAAGATATATCACAATCTTCTTATAAATGAAAGGAAACAGGCTCCCCTGCAAGGCTGCCTGGTGGGGAAGTGGATAGAATAATAGGTGATCAACTGAGCTGGGAACCAGGAAAACCCAAGTTCAAGTTCAACCTCAGATACTTACCAGCTGTGTGACCTTGGGTTAGTCACTTCACCTTTGTCTGCCTCAGTTTCCTCAACTGTAAAACTACCTATCTCCTAGGGTTGTTGTGAGAAGCAAATAAAAAAAAAATCTGTAATGCTCTTAGCATAGTGTCTGGCACACAGTAGGCCCTTAATACATTTGTTCCCATTCTCCTATACACCCAAAATCACACCAAAGAAAGTACCAGACTTGCAGAGAATAAATGACTTGTCGGGGATCACACAGCTAGTAAGTGTCTGAGGTCTGATTTGAACTCAAGTCTTCCTTTCTGCAGGCCGTGCTCTCTATCCACTGTACTGCAAAGCTGCTATGTTACCTCATTGTGAGAGAGACTCTCCCTGTTGATGACCTCTCAGCCTTGCCTTCTTGAAAATGCCTTAGTAGAAGGAGGAAACCACAGGTGTATTTTGGTTTGGGTTTGGTTTTGTTTTGGCGAGGCAATCAGGGTTAAATGACTTGCCCAGGGTCACACAGCTAGTTAAGTGTCAGGTTTCTGAGGGTGGATTTGAATTCAGGTCCTCCTGCCTCCAGGGCCAATGCTCTATGCCTTGCACTGACTAGCTGCCCCTTAAATTTATTTTAAATTAAACATTTCAACCCTGTTTACAAATACACCCAAATGCTCTGCCAATAAACATTGTGCTTCAGGCAATCTCTTTTGCTTCAGCTGTCTATCTGCATCCAGACTTTCCAGCCTCATACTTCCAAGGATCCTGCTGCCCCCATCCTCAGGATTAGAACTTGAACCGATGCAGCTGACAAAATGAGCTCCCTCTTGACACTGTCCCAAAATCTCTGAGAGAGCTCTGCGGTTTCCAAGGACTTTTATGGTTATTCCCGTAGTACTTTTTTTCATGTAAACAAGAATTTATTCATTATTATGCTACAATTTTTATCATAGGGTACAGATTTTTTTTTAATGAAACTAGTGATTTCATAAGAGAAGGAAGCTTTCAATGAAAAACTCCCTACCAAAGCAGATCAGCACTTTCTCTTCAATTTATCTTAATAATAATAATAATAATAATAATGTTTATATAGCACTTAGTATGTGCGGGCATTGTGCTAAGTGCTTTATGTATTATCTCTTCAGATCCTCATGTGAAGTAGGCACTATTATTATCCCCATTTTACAGATGAGGAAACCAAGGCAAAGGGAAGTTAAGTGACTTGCCCAATATCACACACGGAGACAATATCTCAAGCTATATTTGGAACTCAGGTCTTTCTGTCTTCAGGCCCAGCACTCTATCTACAACACAACCTAGCTACCTTAGAACATAGCTAAGAAGTTAAGTGATTTATTCAGGGTCACAGAGCCAGAAAACAAAAACAGAGGTACAATTTGGACCAGATCTTCAAGATTCCATCATGCCATGCTGCCTTTCTAGGCTGAGAATATGAATCACTTAGTTAGTAAACATTTACTAAGCCAGGCACTGTGCCAAGTACTGGGAATACAAAAAAAGACAAAAGACAGCTCCTGCCCTCCAGGAGCTCACAGTCTAATAGGAGAGAGAACATGAAAACAGCTGTGTACAAACAAGCTATTGACAGGGTAAATGAGAGATAATCAACAGAGGGATGGCATTGGAATTAAGGGGGATCAGGAAAGGATTCTGTAAGAAAGTGAGATTTTCACTGGGATGCTAGCCAGGGAAGATGAGGAGGGAGAGTGTTCCAGGCATGGGAAAAACCAGGAAAATGCTCAGGGTTGGGAGATGAAGTGTCTTGTTCAAGGAACAGCAAAAAAGACCAGTGTCACTGGATCACAGGATATGTGTAGCTGGGAGTGGGGGAGTGGAGCCAAGTGGGGTGACAAAGTAAGGTGTAAGAAGACTGGAAGGGTAGGAAGGGTCCAGGTTAGGAAGGGCTTTGAATGCCAAACAGAGGATTTTCTATTTGATCCTAGAGGCAATAGGAAGCCATTAGAGTTTCTTGAGTGGAGGGTGACATGGTCAAACCTGCACTTTGGGAAGATCACTATGGCAGCTGAGGGAAGGATGAATCAAAGTGGTGATTTCAAATAGTCCCTGGCCTTAAGGAACATAGACACAAACAGGTAAACACAAAGGGAGACAGAGACAGAGACAGAGACAGAGACAAAGAGAGAAACAGAGAGGAAGGAAGGAAAGGAAGTAAAGAAAAGGAAAGAAGACAGGAAGGCAGGAAGGCAGGAAGGAAGGAAGGAAGGAAGGAAGGAAGCAAGGAAGGAAGGAAGGAAGGAAGGGGAAAAAATAGGGGAGAGGAAGAGGAACTACACTAGATGAATGTAAGATTATAAAATAGTAAAATGGTAGATTGAGAGCTTGGAGGTATTATACCCTGGAGGTATTAATTGCCATTCAGGGCATTCAATAGATTTTAGATAGTCCCTGGCCTCAAGGAACATGGATATAAATAGTTAAACACCAAATACATCCTGCAACACTTAAGTTTAAGAAATGGTAGCAGAGGAAATGGAAAGTGAATAGAAGTTGCTATATTTGATATCAATTCAATGGAATTCAACAAATATTTATTGTAGTCACCTATTGTATATATTGATATGGTGCTAGGTATGCAAAGATGAAAAATTGCATAGTCCTTGCCCTAAAGCTTCGAATTTAGTAGGGGCGATAAGACATGTACACAAATAAACTGTAAAACAAATGAGAATTTAATGGGTCCATTATTGTTCAGTCATTTCAGACTCTTTGTGACCCTATTTGGGGTTTTCTTGGCAATGATCCTGGAATGGTTTGCTATTTCTTTCTCCAGCTCATTTTACAGATGAGGAACTAAGGCAAACAGGGTTAAGTGACTGGCCCAGGGTCACACAGTTAGTAAGTGTCTGAGGCCAGATTTGAGCTTGTGAAGATAAGTCTTCCTGACCCCAGGTCCAGCACTCTATCCACTATGCCATGTAGCTACCCCCAGTAAATGTGTAGGAGAAGGTAAACAGATGGAGATGAGAGTTTGGGAAGGGAGGAAGGACTTCTAGATATCTGGAGGAAGATGATCTCAATAGACACAGAAGTGAAGGGAGTCTGTTTAATCATTCAGCAAGCACTAACTAAGCATCTGATCACTGTGCTAGGCATTGAGGATGCAGACAAAAGCCAGAGCGGTCCCTGGATTCAATGGAGAAAGCATGGGCTCCAGGATGAAATTCAAGTCAAAGCTGGGCTGAACCAATCCCAGAGGTGGATTCCATTCCCACCTTGACATTCACCACTTATGTGACCTTGGGCAAGTCACTTAATCTGCCTGGTCCTCAGTTTCCCAATCTGTAAAATAAGTGAGATTAGACTGTACAAGCTCTGAGATCTCTTCCATTTATAAATCTATAAGGAGCTTGTTCTGGGCATGGGCAACAGCTTACACAAACTCACAGAAGTGAGAAGGGACAGAAGAAGGTCAGAGGAAACAGATAGTAGGTAGCAACCAGTTTAGCTGGAGAGTAGAGCTATAGGATCAAGTATTACCCATCAGAAACTGGACAAAACAAAATCAACAACCCTTCTCCATTGTGTTCATGGGAGTGAAAACAAGGATAACATGCTAAAAACAAAGGAGGAAACACCTAATTATACTCAATATTATACTATTCAACATCTACGATTAAATTTGGTTCCCAATTAAGTTACCTTAAGGAACCCAAAACAGCTGTGATGACTCTCAGCTCTCATCTCATCCCCCTTCCCCCAAATAAAATCAAGACTTTTTGTTTCATTGATCTAGAAAAGGTTAGGCATGGCAGGCATAAAAACAAGCAGGAGAAATGATTATGGATTTTTTTTAGGACTGGACTTTTTGTATGTTTGCTTTTTAAAAAAAGGCAATATTCCAAAGGGCATATGATGGAAAATGCTATCCACATCCAGAGAAAGAATTGATGGAATCTTAATGCAGATCAAAGCATACAATTTTCACTTTATTTTTTCATGGGTTTTTCCCCTTTGGCTTGTTTCTTCTTTCACAATGTGAAATATGGAAATAGGTTTTACAAGATTACACATATATAACCTATATCAAATTTTGGGAGGGGGGAGAAGAGGGAGAGAGAGAGAAAATTTGGAACTCAATTTTTTAAAATGAATGTTAAAAATTGCCTTTACATGTAATTAGAAAAAATAAAAATACTATTTCAAAAAAATTTAAAGGCAATAGCAAATTGAGCACCTAAATTACTGAATTAAGCTCAAATTAGCTTGTTGGCAAATATTTCTTCAAGAATTAGAGATCATGCAAATGCTGGAGAGGATGTAGAAAAATCGGAACACTAATGCATTGTTGGTGGAGTTGTGAATTGATACAACCATTCTGGAGAGCAATGTGGAACTATGCCCAAGGGGCTATAAATAATTGCATACCCTTTGACCCAGCAATACCACTGTTGGGATTATATCCCAAAG
>CM053585.1:439954256-439964808 GCA_028646515.1 Pseudochirops corinnae
GGCTTATACAAATTGATGCTAAGTGAGAGAGCAGAACTAGGAAAAACTTGTACACAATCACAGACACATCGTATGTGTGACGACCAACCTTGATAAACTGGACTATCCTCAACAATGCACAGCTAAAAGACAACTCTGCAAGCCTGAGGATGGAAGGAGATAGCTAAACTCAGAGAAAGATCTAGAAAGACTATAGTTCAAATGGAGACTGAAGCAAAACATGCTATCTTTCTTTTTCATGTTTGGTTTTGCTTCTTTTTTCCCAGTGATCACTCATTGGTTACAACCCTTCTATATAACCAAACTATTATACAATGTGAAAGTATTTGCAGATCCTATACATGACTGCATGCCACCATGGGGGGGGGGGGAGGAAGGGAGGGAAGAAAATCTGAAACTCAAGGGATTGTGGAATTGAATCTTGTAAACTAAAAGTAAATAAAATAAATGTAAAAAAAGAATTAGAGATCATGAAGAAGAGCAGGTATCAAATGAAAGAGACATTTGAGGTTTACAGGCTTGAGTCTGGGAGTCTCTGACCCTCAGTGACACAGAAAAGGGTTATTCATCTGAACCCTATCCAAAAGCCTCCTCTTGTAAAATTTTCCAAGTGCACGGCAAGGAAAAATGTAAGGAAGATCTAAACTGAGCTGAAACTAGAAAGGCAAATGATTCATATCGGTCTTACTTCAAAGCTCCTCATTTACAGAATTAGTCCAATTTTGCAACAACTCCTTAGGCTCTAGGACTTAGGAGTGGGGAATCTGCAACCTCGAGATCACCTGTGGCTTCCTAGGTTCTCAGGTGTGGCC
Organism: Pseudochirops corinnae; assembly: GCA_028646515.1. Classification (NCBI taxonomy): domain Eukaryota; kingdom Metazoa; phylum Chordata; class Mammalia; order Diprotodontia; family Pseudocheiridae; genus Pseudochirops; species Pseudochirops corinnae. The sequence goes on from CM053585.1 coordinate 439,955,069, forward strand.
TTTTGACTGAGTCCAAGTTTTACAAAACAAATCCTTTTATTAAAGGAATTTATTTTGTGAAGTTTGGATTAAGTCAAAGGGCCACACTTGAGGACCTAGAGAGTCACATGTGGCCTTGAGGCCACAAGTTCCCCACCCCTGGGCCTAGGTCAAGGTGAGTACAGGGAAGTTTCACTACAATTTAAAAGAGCTCTGAGACTTACAACCCAGCTGGGGTTTATTCTTGGTCTGAGATCTCTTGGTATGAAGTTAATGAACAAGTTTGGGTCTACTTGGGAATGGACCTGAGGATATTTTGCTGTGTCTGAAGTTCCATATAAATCCTCAGATTGATAAGGTAGCATCTCAGGATTTCCCAATGAGAGATGTACCCTGTATTCTCAGGAAGGCCTCATTACCACAGACTCTGCATCCAATCACTGACATCCTATCTTCCCAGTTACTAGAAGGGTATCAAGACCACAGAGGCTAAGGGTAGGAGGAAGGAAGAGAAGAAAAGGAGGAAGGGAAGATGCACAGCAGACAGTTCCACTGGTGAAATCATTGCCTAAGCAAACAGCTTTGACCTAAGCAACACTGAATTTAGAGAAAACCAAATTAGTGCTGCAGGTGTGGGGGATAGCTAAGAACCCCCTCCTGAGAGGATGATGTGAGGGCAGAGTGAGCAGTATAGTCAATGCTCCCTTTCCTTCTGGCAACTGTGGTCTAGTGACGCTGGAGCTGAGTCTCTTCTTCACCAATTTATTGGGCTCCAATGTTCTGGATTACCTCCATTTAAGTAGTGGCTTTTGGGGAGAACACAGGAAGGGGAGTGTTGGGAGCATTGTTGCATTGTGGATGGAGTGCTGGACTTGAGAGTCAAGGGGACCAGAATCCAAATGTTCTCTCTGACACCTAAAAGCTGTGTGGCACTGGGTAAGTCACTTAAGCTATTTGGGTGTCAGTTTTCTCATCAGAAAAATAATGAGCTTGTATTTTACGATGTGTAAGAGCTCTTTCTATCATCCTATGACACTGTCCTAAGCCCCATTTTCTTCTGTCTTCACTCTCTTGGTGATCTCATCAGCTCCCATGGGTTCAAATATTATCTCTTTGTAAATGATTCCCAGATGGCTATACACAACCTCTCCTAAAATGCAGTTCTACATTCTCACCTGCCACCTGCTGGACACCTCGACCTGAACGTTGTCAAGGTATGTCAAACTCAACATGCTCAAAATGGAATTCACTCTCTTGTACCCTGAATGTTCTCATCCTCCAAACTCCTCTATTTCCACTTTGGCATCCTGGATTCACAACCTTGTTATCATCCCAACTCTTCACTCTCCCTGGATTCCTGTATCTAATAAGTTGCCAGCTCTTGTTTATTTCTATAACATTTTGCATCCACCCTACCTCAAATGCCTGTACTATTGCAACATCCTTCTAATTGGGCTCCCACTTCCAGCTGTGCACCTCTTCAAGCCATGCTCCATACAATCACCAAGCTGAACTTTCTAAAACATGTTTGCTGTGTTACTCTCATGCTTGAGAAACTTCAAGAACTCCCTATCACCTCTAGAATATTATACAAATTCAACTTGGCATTGAAATCCTTCACAATCTGTCTTTAATTTATTTCCCAGGTTTATTTCATATTAATCAATGGCATGTGTTAAAGACCTACTATGAGTCAGGCACCGTGCTGGACACCAGTGAGGCAAAGGTGAGGAAATGAAGTAGTCCTTAGTCTCAAGGAGCTTGCATTCAATTAGGGGATATAATGGCAATCAATCAATAACCATTTATTAAGCACTCAGTTAAACTGATCTACTTAGTATTCTCTGACATGGTTATTCCATTGCCTGCTTTTATGCCCTTGTATTGACTGTAGCTTATGTCTGGAATGGGGTATATAACTTCCTGTCTGAATCCTTCTCACTTCCATCTATTAGAACTCCTAGCTTCCTTTAAGACCCAGTTACATACTATCTCCTGTGGAAAGCCTCTCCTGCTTCCTCTAATTATTAATATCCTCCCTCTCTCCACAATACTACATATGTACCTTTATGTTTCCATCTTATATTCCCCCCAGTAGAATGTAAGCTTTGAGGGCAGGGACTTTCATTCATTTTGTCTTTGTGTTCCCAGTGCCTTAGAATAGTACCTTATACAAAATAAACACTTAACAAATAAATGCTTATTGAACTGAACTGGATTGGAAGCTAGCAGGTAATCTACAGAGGTCAGTTCTCCCCACCTTTCCTGAGCTGGTGTTGAAGGTTTCTGATTCCCTATTTGGTCAACAGAGTTTTATTTTCCTGCTACTTACCACACAGGCAAAAACTTCCTAGTTATAACTTTGCCAGTCACTATACCTTGAGAGAAACACTCGTTCACACCAAGAAGACAGGTTTTGGAGTCTGAATCACCCATGAGGAACAAATGAATTTGCCAAAATTCATTTACCACAAAACAGGTGCTACTCTTCTTCCTCTTTAAATCTCCCTACTATTGGCATAATGACACCTCCATGCTGAACAGCTCAACATTCCATAACCATGCCTGGCCATGGTGCTGAAATAACACAGTCCCAATGTTATCATTGCCCAAGTCCCCAGAAACAATTTAAACCCACTCTGCTGTAGCTTCTAACTCTGAGTCAGTCAATCTAAGTGTAATATAGCTCAATCCTCCACGGCTATTCCTGGCCTTGGTGCTGAAATAAGAATCCCTTACATAACATAGTCCAAGCCCCCAGGAACAATTCAAATTCACTCTTCTGTAGATTCTAAGTATGACTCAGTCAGCCTGATACCATTTACTTACACCTACTGAATTCAGAGGTCTAGACTAGACTCATATCCAGAAAGCTTAAAACTCCCTACAGAATAGTCCAGTGCCTACCTAGACCTAAGGAAATGACCCTTCAACAGATTGCTTTCTCCTTCTTGTCATCTAGGACATAGGTCCACAGAATATTCAGATCAAGGCTTTAGAGTTTTGGCTGACTCTTTGTCTTGTATCCTTGCAGCTCTCCCAAGGCCTCTATTTTCTGTAGAGATTTTATTATACCAGACTCCACAAGATTTATAGCAGTCACGTGATTCTCTTGGTTAATGGTGATTACAAATATGGTTCCTGAAACGTAACTGTAATAAAGGAATGACCAAATAATAAGAAAGAAGGTGCCATTTGCATGATGACAAAGGAGAGACCAATGAGTTTAAACTACTGCGCTATTTTAGACACCAGGAAGAGAACACACACTGCAGTTTTTCATAATGAAATCATTTATCTTCAGAAGATAATTCTCCTAAATAGTTACAAAAAGATTTGCCAATAAATCGGAAGACTAGAATTCTAATCAGGAAGTTCACTAATAAGTTTTTATTGAGCCAATCTTCTTATTATTCAGTCATGTGTGATTTTTTTGTGACCCCATTTTGGGTTTTCTTTTGAAAGATAATGGAGTGGTTTGCCATTTCCTTCTCCAGTTCATTTTACAGATGAGGAAATAGGGTTAAGGAACTTACCCAGGGCCACACAGCTAGTAAGTATCTGAGGCCAAATTGGAACTCAGGAAGAAAAGTTCCTGATTCCAGACTCAGCACTTTATCCACCTTGCTGCCTCCAGATCACAATTCATATTTTTATTGGATATCCTTCTCCTTCTGTGGATAAGAAAAAAATCTCCTTTTGTTTACTATTGAATAGTCTATAAGAGTCTCGTTCCATTCCACTATTTAACATAAACTACCAGGGGATTGTCCTGAATTAAATCCAGCCCAGAACCTACATCCATTTTCATTGGATGGAGTAAAATGGGTTATTTGGTACTTACGCTAAGCTTTCTGCACAATCATTTTCCCCTGTAACATCTTGTCACTATTTTCTTAGATGATATTACTTATAACCTTCCACCCTCTTCCCCATGAAATTTTGCAAATGAGTTTATTTTGTTCCATTGCCATTGAATGTCATTAGAAATGTCTTTCTAATATGTTTACTAATCAAAATGGTTTTTCCACTGTTTTGGCTTCCTTATTGTGTCATTCATTTTACAAATTGCTTTACTTCTATAGGAATTGCTAATATTTGATGTAGATGGCTTTTCCATCATCAATTTCTCATTTTTAGTCATCAGCACCTTAAACAGATTAGACTTGTGCTGTTGTGCCTGCATCTTCTTTGTCCTTTCTTTAAGGTAATGTTCACTTCTACTTTTTTTTCTAATTGCCTGATTGTCTAACTGCTCATGAGCAGCTAATTTGGAAATGACTCCCACATTGGTACCCAGTAGTTTCCTATGTGTTAGGATAGACCCAAGTTACTTTTCATGATGCTTCCTGCACCTTCTGTCTCTGTTCTTAGAGAAAATATTCTACTGTAAGTTAGGGGGAAAAAACTTTGTATCAGTCATCTCTGACAAAAACTTGATATCCATAAGATACAGGCAAATGACACAAATATATTACACCAAGGTCCATTCCCCAATAGAAAAGTTGTCAAAGAATATGAACTTTTCAGAATAAGAAATGTAAATTATCAACAACCATTTGAAAAATGCTCCAAACTATTAGCAATAAAACTAATGCAAATTATGCATTACTGCATTATGCATTCTTATGCATCCGAGGTTCTGTTTCATACCCATCAGACTAGAAAAAACATGAGAACATAAAAAAATGGGATATTGCAGAGGCTATGGGAAAGGAAGCATATTAATATTCTGGTGTTGAAATTGTGAATTCATCTAACCGTTCTTGGGGGAAAAAATTTGAAACTATTTGAATAAAGTCAATAAGCTGTTCATACCTTTTGACCCAATGCCCCCTATCTTGGGATATTTCCCCCAAGGATGTCAATGACAGAAACTATATATGATAAAATGTTCATAGCATTGTTCTTTGTGGTAACCAAAAAAGAAAATTAGTACCTAGGGGCAGGTAGGTGATACAGTGGATAGAGAACTGGCCCTGGAGTCAAGAGGACCTGAATTCAAATCCAGCCTCAGACAACTGACACTTATTAGCTATGTGATCCTGGGCAAGTCACTTAATCCTGACTGCCTTTAAAAAAAATAAGAGAGGCGGCTAGGTGGCACAATGAATAGAGCACTGGCCCTGGAGTCAGGAGGACCTGAGTTCAAATGCCACCTCAGACATTTAACACTTACTAGCCATGTGACCTTGGGCAAGTCACTTAACCCCAATTGCCCTCCCAAAAAAAAAGGCAAAAAAAATAAAAATATAAGAAAGAAATCCAAGAAAATGAGTACCCATTGATTGGGAAGTGGCTGAATAGATTATGGCATACAAATGTAAAGGAATTTCATTGCACCATAACAAATTATGAATATGAAGAATCCAGAAAAACATGGGAAAATTTATTTCAATGGGAACAGAATGAAGAAGGCAAGAATACACACAATGCTATAAAACTTCAAACAGTAAGATTAAAAAGCAACTCAACTCTGATGAATTGTAATAAACAATCTGATTCTAGAGATATGAAAGGAAACCAATCTCCCTTTCAGGAGAAAAATGGGGCAATGGAAGTGAATGTCAAAAACTAAAAATTAATTCATTTTAAAGAAATATATTTGCTCATAAAAAAAAGAAATAAAATGGGGCAATGGACATATAACACAATATCTTCTGCCAGAGTTGACTTTCTTTAAATATTTTTGTTGTTGTTGTTTTCTGCAAAGAGTTCAGTGGGATAAGAGATGCCAGGAAGTTAAGAGAAAATGACTAACGAGCACAAAACCAAAAGGCGAGACTAAAAATTACTCTTTAGAAACAACAACAGTCATCGTGACACGCAGACTTGGTACATCTGTGTGTTCTAATAGTATTTGACGACTTTCCTTTTTTATCCCAAGCCATATTTTCTAACGTGTTTCTTACTGTCATCCCCCTTACTTCCCTTTGTATGGAAGTCACCAAATGAAGATATGTGTTAGCTTGGTTTAGAACAGTGGTTCTCAACCTTCCGAATGCCGCAACCCTTTAATACGGTTTCTCATGTGGTGTGACCCCCAACCATAAAATTATTTTCGTTGCTGCTTCATAACTGTAATTTTGCTACTGTGATGAGTCGTAATGTAAGTATCTGATATGCAGGATGTATTTTCATCGTTACAAACTGAACATAACCCACAGGTTGAGAACCTTTGGTTTAGAGAACACCGTCATATTTTTTGTAGAATTTCTCTACCTCTTCATCTTCTGCAATAAGCTTTGACACATCAACTCAGCTATCTTCGTGATGGTCTTTTTGCTTATGTTCATTGCCCCCTGACCTCACTCTCTCTTAGCCAGCTTTGGAAATAACACAGAGAAAACCTGGAAATGACCTGTTGAGCTTTAACTAACAACCATGGGGAAGAAGTTCAGAGTGAACAGCACAATTTAATACTAAATTCTCTCCAACATACAGGACTTTGTCTTCTCCATGGCAAGATCTTCTTTGCCCTTCCCATCATAGACATAGCACCTCCTTCACCTCACCCTCACTCAGAAGGCCTACCTCTTGTCATCCATCCTCATTATAATGCCATTGCATATAGTGGCATAGCCCTGAACATGCCCAGTCCAATCTTTGGGAAGCAGATGCCTTTGGCAACAATCTTACTATGGTCTGAGGTTGATCTCTCATAAGCCGGCATTTCTGTGTATTTCTGGAGGATAGTTCCATTCCTACTACACACACACACACACACACACACACACACACACACACACACCCCTACATATCTCGTACATAGAGATACCTTGTATAATTCATCAAAATGGAGTTTGTGCCCTCTGAGAAGCTACATAAAAATAAAAATGCAAACTATGATTTTCTTTCACTTTGGAAATTACAACCAGGCATGAGATTCCTTGGGAGGGAGGAAATTACCCAGAAAGATCATGTTTGCTCTACTTCTAGCACTGAAGTTTTCATTTCAATAATGGTGCTTCCGGGTGCCATGTGACATAAAGGCTCTGTTCCTGAAAAAGCAGGCTAGGGAGCTGATATGACCAGATGGTGTTGCTGCTGAGCCACAGATGGTTTTAGTGCTGCTGGCTGTCTGGTAAGTAAAGAGCCACTTTCAGCCTGGGGAGCAAAATCCCAGAACTTCTTAAACAGTAACCCAGATCTCCTCCCTTTCCCCTACCACCTACCTCCCCCAGACTGCTTCTGCTTCCCACCTCCTCTCCCTCTACCCCTGCCCTTGGGAAAAGTTTTACTCGGTGAAAAGAATAGATTTCCCCCTCTCTGCAGGAGTTTAATTGGAACAACACTGATTTTATGAAAGGTTCCCCTCTGCCAGAAACAAGCCCACCACCCACTGCCTCTTTCTATTTACTGGCAATTTGCATTGATATGCAAGTAAAGGATCTGCAAGTAACTAATGAATATCCCTGGAAGGAGTGGGAAGAGGGGGAATCTTTCTGGAAAGCAAACCTGTCAGGAGAAGGAAGCTAAAGTTAATAAAGCTGATATACCCTGTAACCCAGCGATCTTCTTAATGGGATTCTGTCCCAATCATTTTAAAAGAGTCCTATTTTCCCAAGATGTTTTTGGCTGTACTATTTATATTACTGAAAACTGGAAACAACCTAAATGCCCCAAGACTGGGAAATGACTAAAGAGGGCATGATACATCAATGTAATGGTATCATCGTTGTCATCAGTACATAGGCTGTCTCACCCCCATGCTTGAAATGTAGGTCTTCCTTAGCTCCTCTACCCAGAATTCTTAGCTTTCTTCAAGGCTCAGCTCAGGGGCCATCTCACATGGGGCCTTTCATGATTCCCTACCAGCTGCTTCCACCTCTTTTCCCCAGAACTGCCTGGTACCTATTTTAATCCATAAATGAACTTGAGAGATATAGTATGATGGGCAGAGAGCCAGTCTTGGAAACCACAAAGGCCAAGGTGTGAGTCCCATCTCTGATAAGTACTGATTGTGTGACCCTGGGCAAGTGACTCAGCCTCTCTGTGCTGGAGTTAACTCTCTGAGGCTAGAAGGAGCAGATCTGTATGGGTAGAGGGATTTCCTCAGCTGGAAGTGTCCTATACAAATGAAATCACATGTCCAGTCCTTTTCTCTATACATATAACCTGTTGTCTCCCAAAAGAGAACACAAACCCCTCTAGGGATTGCTTCATTTTTGTCTCTCTATCCCCAGGACCTTATACAGTGCTTGGCTTATTATAATAGGTGTTTAATAAATGTTAGTTAATTGATTCATAGTCATCATCATCTTCATTACCATTATAGCTGCTCAAATTTTGCAAGATGATTTAAAGACATCTCATTAATGCTAACCCTAAAACTCAAACCCTAACCTAAAAGTTCATGCTTGTTCTTCTGGCTCAGCAGCCTTACTACACAGATGAAGAAATCGAGGCTCATGGAGTCTCAGAATCCCACAGCTGGTAGGCACCTGGGGTAGATTTGAACACAGGTCTTGCTGACTCCAAATCCAACGGTCAATTTGCATCATCTATAACATAGCTAGAAGCTTTATAGCAGCTAGGAGGTATAGTGGATAGAACACTGGGCTGGAGTCAGGAAGAATTATCAGCCCATATTGCCATTTGTCATAAATGGCAAAGTAAAAGGTCAGTATGGACTTTGGGAACAGGGGGACTGAGAGTGTGGTCTGGCCTCTGTCCCCAGAAAGGAGAAGCAGCTCAGGTGCAGCAGCTGTGTAGCTGCCTCTACATGGCTTCTTCAAAGCTCCTGGCCTGTAGATCATAAGGGGACCAAGCGACCATTCTGAGGGGTAATCACTCTTGCTTTAACCTGCTTGGATCTGGATTGCTGTCTTGGGTGGTGGTCCTGGGGTGTGTGACCAGGTGCCAGAGCCTGTGGAGGCTTTAGAGAGGGCACCCAACTAATAGCTCTGGCAGCTGTGAAAACCCCAGCAATTTGGGACGAAGCTCTCCTCTGTGGAAGCACAGTTCTACTGCAGCAAAGAGCTCAAATGTCAAGTAATTGAGTGGCAACATGAGCAAGCAAAGGAAGCAAAACAAGCCCGGCAATCCAACTTTAGATTCCTTTTTTGGAGACAAAAAGGACTAAAGCATGGAAAGGCAGGAAGACAACATAGTCAGAACTCCTGCACCAAAAGCTTCCAAGAAAAATATGAACTGGTTACAGACCATAGAGGAGCTTAAGAAGGATTTTGAAAACCAAATGATAGAAGTGGAGGAAAAATTGGGAAGAGAAATGAGAATGATGCAAGAAAATCATGAAAAAAGAGTCAACAACCTGACTGAACAAAATAACAACTTAAAAAATAGACTAACTCAGGGAGGCTAGGTGGCACAGTGAATAGAGCACTGGCTCTGGAGTCAGAAGGACCTGAGTTCAAATCTGGTCTCAGACATTTAACACTTACTAGCATGTGACTTTGGGCAAGTCACTTAACCTCAACTGCCCTTCAAAAAGCAAAAAAAAAAAAAAAATAGACTAACTCAAGTGGCAAAAGAGGCCCAAAAAGCCAATGAGGAAAAGAATACCTTAAAAAGCCAAATTTGCCAGATGTAAAAAGAGTCTCAAAAGCTCACTGAAGAGAATAATTCCTTCAGAATTAGATTGGAGCAAAATGACTTTATGAGAAATCAAGATACTATTAAACAGATCCAAACACATGAAAAAAATAGAAGGCAATGTGAAATATCTCATTGGAAAAAGCCCTGACTTGGAAAATAGATCCAGGAGAGATAATTTAAAAATTATTGGACTACCTGAAAGC